>OX380345.1:3000000-3394680 GCA_947425015.1 Pterostichus niger | reverse complement strand
GAATTTTTTTATTAAGCTTCTAGGACCTCAGGCTAAACGTATATTTAATGAAAATCCCCAAAATTTTCATTAGTATGAAAGATAATTAACTCTAAGGGTGGTTTTTTATATCTCCGAAATTAAGGGTTGTAGGGAAAAAAGTTTCAACCAAAAGCTGTAGAGAATAAAAAAAGAAATAACTTTTATTTGAAAGAATTTTTCAAATAATGTCTAGTTTCGATGGAAATTGCTAATATTTCACCGTAATTGTTAGTTCAAATTTTCGACACATAAAGTGGTGACGCCACTGAAATCACACAACAAAATTCGAAACTTTATTAATAATAAAAAAATTAAAAAATTGAGCTAACAACGTTATCTCCCTAAATAGATATCGTCGATTTCGAAAATTCTACTGAAAATATTAACTAAGCCATAATTTTTGCGTAAATTTCTAATTAATATTTTATTAATCACAATAGGAAGTATTTCAAACTAAAGTGAACCCTAAATACATGTAACATTAGATAAAAAATCGAATACAATACAGGAACAGAACTTCATAATAAAGCAATAGTTTTTTAATTTTTTTTCAAAACTATGAGGTTTTTTAATGAAATGTTTCAAATAAAAGTAGCTTATAATTTTATTCTCTACAGCTTTTAGTTGAAACATTTTTCTCTACAACCCTTAACTTCGGAGATACAGAAAACTACCCTTAAAGTGAAATATCTACCCTACTAATGAATATTTTGGCCTTGTTCCCGGTTCCGCATCGAATATAAAACCCTAGAACATGCATGCAAAATTTCAGCGCGATCGGAGATACTTTAATTTATTGATAAAACAGATGGCATCGATTTGAAACCCCTAATTTGTACCGATATGTACTATTTCGCTGAAATTTTGCATGCATGTTCTACGGCCTCATATTCGATGCGGAATCCGCGGACGACCCCAAATTTTGCATTAGTAGGGTAGATATTTCACTTTAAGGGTGGTTTCTCGTATCTCTGAAGTTAAGGGTTGTAGAGAAAAAAGATTCAACCAAAAGCTGTAGAGAATAAAATTATAAGCTACTTTTATTTGAAACATTTCATTAAAAAACCTCATAGTTTTGAAAAAAAATTAAAAAACTATTGCTTTATTATGAAGTTCTGTTCTTGTATTGTATTCGATTTTTTATCTAATGTTACATGTATTTAGGGTTCACTTTAGTTTGACATACTTCCTACTGTGATTAATAAAATATTAATTAGAAATTTACGCAAAAACTATGGCTTAATTAATTTTTTCAGTAGAATTTTCGAAATCGACGATATCTATTTAGGGAGATAACGTTGGTAGCTCAATTTTTTAATTTTTTTATTATTAATAAAGTTTCGAATTTTGTTGTGTGATTTCAGTGGCGTCACCACTTTATGTGTCGAAAATTTGAACTAACAATTACGGTGAAATATTAGCAATTTCCATCGAAACTAGACATTATTTGAAAATTTCTTTCAAATAAAAGTTATTTCTTTTTTTATTCTCTACAGCTTTTGGTTGAAACTTTTTTCCCTACAACCCTTAATTTCGGAGATATAAAAAACCACCCTTAGAGTTAATTATCTTTCATACTAATGAAAATTTTGGGGATTTTCATTAAATATACGTTTAGCCTGAGGTCCTAGAAGCTTAATAAAAAATTCAGCTAAATCGAAGCTTTATTATTTGTAAAAAATAATAAAAATTGAGATAACAACGTTATCTCCCTAATTCGATATCGATGATTTAGAAAATTCTAGTTAAAAAATTATTTGGGCCTTAGTTTTTGGGTAAATTACTAATTAATGTTTTAAAAATTCTTATAGGATGTATGTCAAACTAATATGAACCTTAAGTAAATATAATTTAAGACTTAATATCGCATACAAAATTGTATCACAACTGCAAAATAAACATGATAGTTTTTTAAGTTTCTTTCAAAATCTAGAAAGTATTTGATAAAATCTTTCAAATAAAAGATAAATATTATTTAATTCTCTACAGCTTTTGGTTGAAACTTTTTTCTCTACAACCCTTAACTTCGGAGATACGAGAAACCACCCTTAAAGTGATATATCTACCCTACTAATACAAAATTTGGGGTCGTCCGCGGATTTCGCATCGAATATGAGGCCGTAGAACATGCATGCTAAATTTCAGCGAAATAGTACATATCGGTACAAATTAGGGGTTTTAGATGGCAAGGGGTTAGTCCATGGATTTGAAACGCCTAATTAGTACCGATATATGCTATTTCGCTGAAATTTTGCATGCATGTTCTACGGCCTCATATTCGATGCGAAATCCGCGGACGACCCCAAATTTTGCATTAGTAGGGTAGATATATCACTTTAAGGGTGGTTTCTCGTATCTCCGAAGTTAAGGGTTGTAGAGAAAAAAGTTTCAACCAAAAGCTGTAGAGAATTAAATAATATTTATCTTTTATTTGAAAGATTTTATCAAATACTTTCTAGATTTTGAAAGAAACTTAAAAAACTATCATGTTTATTTTGCAGTTGTGATACAATTTTGTATGCGATATTAAGTCTTAAATTATATTTACTTAAGGTTCATATTAGTTTGACATACATCCTATAAGAATTTTTAAAACATTAATTAGTAATTTACCCAAAAACTAAGGCCCAAATAATTTTTTAACTAGAATTTTCTAAATCATCGATATCGAATTAGGGAGATAACGTTGTTATCTCAATTTTTATTATTTTTTACAAATAATAAAGCTTCGATTTCGCTGAATTTTTTTATTAAGCTTCTAGGACCTCAGGCTAAACGTATATTTAATGAAAATCCCCAAAATTTTCATTAGTATGAAAGATAATTAACTCTAAGGGTGGTTTTTTATATCTCCGAAATTAAGGGTTGTAGGGAAAAAAGTTTCAACCAAAAGCTGTAGAGAATAAAAAAAGAAATAACTTTTATTTGAAAGAATTTTTCAAATAATGTCTAGTTTCGATGGAAATTGCTAATATTTCACCGTAATTGTTAGTTCAAATTTTCGACACATAAAGTGGTGACGCCACTGAAATCACACAACAAAATTCGAAACTTTATTAATAATAAAAAAATTAAAAAATTGAGCTAACAACGTTATCTCCCTAAATAGATATCGTCGATTTCGAAAATTCTACTGAAAATATTAACTAAGCCATAATTTTTGCGTAAATTTCTAATTAATATTTTATTAATCACAATAGGAAGTATTTCAAACTAAAGTGAACCCTAAATACATGTAACATTAGATAAAAAATCGAATACAATACAGGAACAGAACTTCATAATAAAGCAATAGTTTTTTAATTTTTTTTCAAAACTATGAGGTTTTTTAATGAAATGTTTCAAATAAAAGTAGCTTATAATTTTATTCTCTACAGCTTTTAGTTGAAACATTTTTCTCTACAACCCTTAACTTCGGAGATACAGAAAACTACCCTTAAAGTGAAATATCTACCCTACTAATGAATATTTTGGCCTTGTTCCCGGTTCCGCATCGAATATAAAACCCTAGAACATGCATGCAAAATTTCAGCGCGATCGGAGATACTTTAATTTATTGATAAAACAGATGGCATCGATTTGAAACCCCTAATTTGTACCGATATGTACTATTTCGCTGAAATTTTGCATGCATGTTCTACGGCCTCATATTCGATGCGGAATCCGCGGACGACCCCAAATTTTGCATTAGTAGGGTAGATATTTCACTTTAAGGGTGGTTTCTCGTATCTCTGAAGTTAAGGGTTGTAGAGAAAAAAGATTCAACCAAATGCTGTAGAGAATAAAATTATAAGCTACTTTTATTTGAAACATTTCATTAAAAAACCTCATAGTTTTGAAAAAAAATTAAAAAACTATTGCTTTATTATGAAGTTCTGTTCTTGTATTGTATTCGATTTTTTATCTAATGTTACATGTATTTAGGGTTCACTTTAGTTTGACATACTTCCTACTGTGATTAATAAAATATTAATTAGAAATTTACGCAAAAACTATGGCTTAATTAATTTTTTCAGTAGAATTTTCGAAATCGACGATATCTATTTAGGGAGATAACGTTGTTAGCTCAATTTTTTAATTTTTTTATTATTAATAAAGTTTCGAATTTTGTTGTGTGATTTCAGTGGCGTCACCACTTTATGTGTCGAAAATTTGAACTAACAATTACGGTGAAATATTAGCAATTTCCATCGAAACTAGACATTATTTGAAAAATTCTTTCAAATAAAAGTTATTTCTTTTTTTATTCTCTACAGCTTTTGGTTGAAACTTTTTTCCCTACAACCCTTAATTTCGGAGATATAAAAAACCACCCTTAGAGTTAATTATCTTTCATACTAATGAAAATTTTGGGGATTTTCATTAAATATACGTTTAGCCTGAGGTCCTAGAAGCTTAATAAAAAAATTCAGCGAAATCGAAGCTTTATTATTTGTAAAAAATAATAAAAATTGAGATAACAACGTTATCTCCCTAATTCGATATCGATGATTTAGAAAATTCTAGTTAAAAAATTATTTGGGCCTTAGTTTTTGGGTAAATTACTAATTAATGTTTTAAAAATTCTTATAGGATGTATGTCAAACTAATATGAACCTTAAGTAAATATAATTTAAGACTTAATATCGCATACAAAATTGTATCACAACTGCAAAATAAACATGATAGTTTTTTAAGTTTCTTTCAAAATCTAGAAAGTATTTGATAAAATCTTTCAAATAAAAGATAAATATTATTTAATTCTCTACAGCTTTTGGTTGAAACTTTTTTCTCTACAACCCTTAACTTCGGAGATACGAGAAACCACCCTTAAAGTGATATATCTACCCTACTAATGCAAAATTTGTGGTCGTCCGCGGATTTCGCATCGAATATGAGGCCGTAGAACATGCATGCAAAATTTCAGCGAAATAGTACATATCGGTACAAATTAGGGGTTTTAGATGGCAAGGGGTTAGTCCATGGATTTGAAACGCCTAATTAGTACCGATATATGCTATTTCGCTGAAATTTTGCATGCATGTTCTACGGCCTCATATTCGATGCGAAATCCGCGGACGACCCCAAATTTTGCATTAGTAGGGTAGATATATCACTTTAAGGGTGGTTTCTCGTATCTCCGAAGTTAAAGGTTGTAGAGAAAAAAGTTTCAACCAAAAGCTGTAGAGAATTAAATAATATTTATCTTTTATTTGAAAGATTTTATCAAATACTTTCTAGATTTTGAAAGAAACTTAAAAAACTATCATGTTTATTTTGCAGTTGTGATACAATTTTGTATGCGATATTAAGTCTTAAATTATATTTACTTAAGGTTCATATTAGTTTGACATACATCCTATAAGAATTTTTAAAACATTAATTAGTAATTTACCCAAAAACTAAGGCCCAAATAATTTTTTAACTAGAATTTTCTAAATCATCGATATCGAATTAGGTAGATAACGTTGTTATCTCAATTTTTATTATTTTTTACAAATAATAAAGCTTCGATTTCGCTGAATTTTTTTATTAAGCTTCTAGGACCTCAGGCTAAACGTATATTTAATGAAAATCCCCAAAATTTTCATTAGTATGAAAGATAATTAACTCTAAGGGTGGTTTTTTATATCTCCGAAATTAAGGGTTGTAGGGAAAAAAGTTTCAACCAAAAGCTGTAGAGAATAAAAAAAGAAATAACTTTTATTTGAAAGAATTTTTCAAATAATGTCTAGTTTCGATGGAAATTGCTAATATTTCACCGTAATTGTTAGTTCAAATTTTCGACACATAAAGTGGTGACGCCACTGAAATCACACAACAAAATTCGAAACTTTATTAATAATAAAAAAATTAAAAAATTGAGCTAACAACGTTATCTCCCTAAATAGATATCGTCGATTTCGAAAATTCTACTGAAAATATTAACTAAGCCATAATTTTTGCGTAAATTTCTAATTAATATTTTATTAATCACAATAGGAAGTATTTCAAACTAAAGTGAACCCTAAATACATGTAACATTAGATAAAAAATCGAATACAATACAGGAACAGAACTTCATAATAAAGCAATAGTTTTTTAATTTTTTTTCAAAACTATGAGGTTTTTTAATGAAATGTTTCAAATAAAAGTAGCTTATAATTTTATTCTCTACAGCTTTTAGTTGAAACATTTTTCTCTACAACCCTTAACTTCGGAGATACAGAAAACTACCCTTAAAGTGAAATATCTACCCTACTAATGAATATTTTGGCCTTGTTCCCGGTTCCGCATCGAATATAAAACCCTAGAACATGCATGCAAAATTTCAGCGCGATCGGAGATACTTTAATTTATTGATAAAACAGATGGCATCGATTTGAAACCCCTAATTTGTACCGATATGTACTATTTCGCTGAAATTTTGCATGCATGTTCTACGGCCTCATATTCGATGCGGAATCCGCGGACGACCCCAAATTTTGCATTAGTAGGGTAGATATTTCACTTTAAGGGTGGTTTCTCGTATCTCTGAAGTTAAGGGTTGTAGAGAAAAAAGATTCAACCAAAAGCTGTAGAGAATAAAATTATAAGCTACTTTTATTTGAAACATTTCATTAAAAAACCTCATAGTTTTGAAAAAAAATTAAAAAACTATTGCTTTATTATGAAGTTCTGTTCTTGTATTGTATTCGATTTTTTATCTAATGTTACATGTATTTAGGGTTCACTTTAGTTTGACATACTTCCTACTGTGATTAATAAAATATTAATTAGAAATTTACGCAAAAACTATGGCTTAATTAATTTTTTCAGTAGAATTTTCGAAATCGACGATATCTATTTAGGGAGATAACGTTGTTAGCTCAATTTTTTAATTTTTTTATTATTAATAAAGTTTCGAATTTTGTTGTGTGATTTCAGTGGCGTCACCACTTTATGTGTCGAAAATTTGAACTAACAATTACGGTGAAATATTAGCAATTTCCATCGAAACTAGACATTATTTGAAAAATTCTTTCAAATAAAAGTTATTTCTTTTTTTATTCTCTACAGCTTTTGGTTGAAACTTTTTTCCCTACAACCCTTAATTTCGGAGATATAAAAAACCACCCTTAGAGTTAATTATCTTTCATACTAATGAAAATTTTGGGGATTTTCATTAAATATACGTTTAGCCTGAGGTCCTAGAAGCTTAATAAAAAAATTCAGCGAAATCGAAGCTTTATTATTTGTAAAAAATAATAAAAATTGAGATAACAACGTTATCTCCCTAATTCGATATCGATGATTTAGAAAATTCTAGTTAAAAAATTATTTGGGCCTTAGTTTTTGGGTAAATTACTAATTAATGTTTTAAAAATTCTTATAGGATGTATGTCAAACTAATATGAACCTTAAGTAAATATAATTAAGGACTTAATATCGCATACAAAATTGTAACACAACTGCAAAATAAACATGATAGTTTTTTAAGTTTCTTTCAAAATCTAGAAAGTATTTGATAAAATCTTTCAAATAAAAGATAAATATTATTTAATTCTCTACAGCTTTTGGTTGAATCTTTTTTCTCTACAACCCTTAACTTCGGAGATACGAGAAACCACTCTTAAAGTGAAATATCTACCCTACTAATGCAAAATTTGGGGTCGTCCGCGGATTCCACATCGAATATGAGGCCGTAGAACATGCATGCAAAATTTCAGCGAAATAGTACATATCGGTACAAATTAGGGGTTTCAAATCGATGCCATCTGTTTTATCGTTAAATTAAAGTATCTCCGATCGCGCTGAAATTTTGCATACATGTTCTAGGGCTTTATATTCGATGCGGAACCGGGCACAAGGCCAAAATATTCATTAGTAGGGTAGATATTTCACTTTAAGGGTGGTTTACTGTATCTCCGAAGTTAAGAGTTGTAGAGAAAAATGTTTCAAACAAAAGCTGTAGAGAATAAAATAATAAGTTACTTTTATTTGAAACATTTCATTAAAAAACCTCTGGGTTTTGAAATATAGGTTAAAAACTATTGCTTTTTTATGATGCTCTGTTCCTGTATTGTATTCGATTTTTTATCTAATGTTACATGTATTTAGGGTTCAATTTAGTTTGACAAACTTCCTATTGTGAATAATAAAATATTAATTAGAAATTTACGCAAAAACTATGGCTTAATTAATTTTTTCAGTAGAATTTTCGAAATCGACGATATCGAATTAGGGAGATAACATTGTTATCTCAATTTTGATTATTTTTTATTATTAATAAAGCTTCGATTTTGCTGAAATTTTGTATTAAGCTTTTAGGACCTTAGGTTAAATGTATATTTTATGAAAATCTCCTACATTTTTATTAGTATAAAAGATAATTCACTTTAAGGGAAGTTTTTTGTATCACCGAAATTAAGAGTTGAATAGAAAATAGTTTCAACCAAAAGATGTAGAGAAAAATACAAGTAACAATTCTTATTTGAAAAATTTCTTCAAATAACGTCTAGTTTTGGCATAAATCGCTAAATTATGAATGTGATTATTAGTTCAGTTTTGTGCCACACGAAGTGGTAACGCCACTGAAATTACTATTGTTTGAATTTTGTTGTATGATTTCAGTGGCGTCACCACTTCTTGTGTCGAAAATTTGAACTAACAATAACGTTAAAACATTAGCAATTTCCATCGAAACTAGACATTATTTGAAAAATTCTTGTATATATGTGCTATGAAGAGGAATAAACGCAACCCGTATCCAACAATATCTTGTCAATAATCTCGCTGACAATTTGAATATTTGGTGCATTAACTGTTTTCTATTTGTTCATACGATGAAGTAGAATAAACCATGGCAGGTGCATTTACCTAACAGACAACAAGAATACGGATTGCGTAGATCAAAATGTGCATTTGTAGTCGACTACGTTAGAATATTATGACTTCAAGTTTTAAATTAAATACATAATACAGGTGATAATTTAAAAAAAAACAGTCATAGACGTTTAACATTAGAAAACAGCTTTTCCTTATGTAAAATTATTTTAAACAAAAATACTTCAAATAAATGTTATAGAGAACTAAATTCTTTTTTCCAAAAAATGCATTTTAATTAGACATTTTGAAACATTAGAATATCGCGACTCATGAGTTAAAGTGTGATTTCTTAATTATTACAATTATTTGACATATGTTATGGTATATATTAATCAATCAATTTAAATATCTCGTAAAACTATTTGAAGATTTACAACTTAATTTGCTTCGTACATAATCAATAATTATTGATGGCACATGCACTTTTATGACATTTTCTTGAGAACCCTGGTTCGATCCCCACAACCGACAAACAATTTTCACCAATTTAAAAAATCTACCCCTGTGGCTTCTCCTCCACTAATATCTTTGGAGGCCGTGATTTGACGACTGGTAACCGCACTTCACGCGAAAAAATATATCACTTACCGAGATCTGCGTAGGCAGAGTGCCACACCCAGTGATGGGTAAAAGGCGTGATGATATATTTATTTATTTATTTTATTTCTATTGAAATATTATGGAATTGTTTTTTATTTTCTAGTTATCTATTGAGTGGATCTTATTGGAAATTTCAGAAAAGTTTTACATCTATAGAATTATTTATTAGATAGTATTATGATTAGACAATTATTTATAAATATAAAGAAATAACATTTTAAATCGAAGTATCTCTACATAACCTATGTTTTACAATGTGGAATTAAAATGCATTTATGCATCTATGAAACAAATTAGGCTGTAAATCGCCAGAGAAGACTACAAGACATTATTTATAAGTACTGAGAAATCACACTTTAATTAACCGTGTCTCTCTTATGTATTACAATGTCTAATTTAAATGCATTTTTCAAGTTATTTTGCCGCAAATTAATCTATAAATCTCCAAATTGTTTTACATGGTGACCAAGCAAACGTGATGTGCATTTGCAAATACAACTCTTTTGATTTATATAAATTAATAATTATGAAATTTCTTGTATCGCAAACGTAAAAATGTAATTTTCGCTTTTAATGTTGGAAAAACTAGTATATAATACACGTGGGAAAGGACCATTGCAAAAATCTTTCCTCATTAGTATTACAATATACTAATAATAAATACTGTTACATAATAAATTTAATTTAGTTTTCTTATTATTTAAAATCCTAGTGCGTAAGCCCTACTACAAATTTCAAAAATATCAATTACAATTATATATTATTTATTTATTTTATTAATTCCTTCCCTTACGGGATTGAAATCTAATAATTACAATAAATTCTCTTTAAGATTGCTAAGTGACATAAGTAGTACAAAATATCGTATTTCATTTAATTTTATAATATATTTGTAGCATCCAGTCTTCTCCCGCTCCTGATTCATCTAATAGTTCTCTTCTATTCCTTTCTTCCTTTTTTAATCCTACGCACCTTCTGAAGTGTTCTATTGTTTCTTCCTCTAACTTGCATATTCGGCAGTTTCGATCTTCTTTTTCTCTCCAATACTCATTTCTTCTTTCTTCATTACCACATCGCATTCTCGCTATTAATTTTCTAATTTTGTTGTCCTTTTTTCCAATTAAGTACCTCGGTAAGCTGAGTGTGATAATCTTCCTATATTCGTTGTTATAATTTGATGTTATTATTTTGTTGTACTGCCACTGTTTCTGTAGGTCGATTCCTCGCTGTTTGATTATCACCTTGGTATCTTCTCCTCTCAGTCTGATGTTTTCTAATTATATATTATTTCTAATTTTAAAATGTTTTGAAATTTATTATACATTTATGCAACACACATTAAATTTTAATTATTTTTTTTTGTATACCCTATAAATGCAGCCGCTTGTCATTATTCTAGTTATAAATTTTGATGATTTCTCTCTTCTGCTTAATTTTTTTTTGTATATTAAAAAGTTTCATTTCTATTTCTTTGTATTTGTCGCTAGAACGTCGTTGATAATCATTTCGATTTCCGGCAGCTCCGTCAATATTTTAAAGCAAGTCGACCAGCAGCATTTTTAAATTAAAATAAATTAAATTGTAATATAAAAAGTCGTTTTGCATTAAACAGCATCTCATAGAATGGATCCTTCCAATATTGAAATTATATTTGCCTGAAATAATTTCCTACATATTACACTCAGAACAAACGATGCTGGAACCCTGCGAAAGCCCTAGTCATTTATTTATTATCAATAATTGACAAGCGCCTGTAAACTACAACACACTTCTGTCATTAGTACATTTACGACAACCTGTGACTGCAACACTCAGCGCCTGTAAACTGCTACACAATTCTTTCATCTATACATTGCAATTCCAGATATCTTGAATTCAATTTAAGATATCTTTAATTCAATTTTAGATACTCGTATCTCGAATTGAATTTCAGATATCTGAAATTCGAATTCAAAATATCTGTAATTGAATTTAAGATATCTCGAATTGAATTTCAGATATCTTAAATTGAATTTTAGATATCTTTAATTCAATTTCAGATATCTGAAATTCAATTCAAGATATCTTAAATTGAATTTTAGATATCTCGAATTGAATTTCAGATATCTTAAATTCAATTTCGAGATATCTGTAATTGAATTAAGGATATGTGCCATGAATTAAAGGGTAGGAAAAAAGATCGAATAAAAAGTAAGACGGCGTTCCATATGTGCCTGTATTTTAAAGTGCGACTTTTAGGAAAGACACACGCCAAAATGACGAATTTTGTATCAGGAGAACAGAATATTCAGGAGTACACTCAACTTTTACACACTAACACATACACAAACTCACACCGATAGAGCACTTCGAATCGACGCCGGAATATGCCGTTTTGTATCAGGGCAGCAGAATGTTGAGGAGTTCTCTCGCCTGATACTTTTTGGCGGGAATTCTGGCGGTAATTTAATGCTGAATTTACGTTGTAGAATAGCAGTCATACTTTGAACAGCACATCAGGCCATTTTGGATTTATTTTTATCGCTTAATCTATCATTTCATTCATGAAGTATTTATATGTAGAGAAGGATATTATAAATAAAAGAATATAAGTTATTTTAATATCATTTATTGGAATTTTAAACCTGTATACAAGACATTAATTTTTATATTAGAATTTTTATTACAAATAAATACAATATATTATTACAATATAAAATAATAAGACAATATTATACATAAGACATAAATATTTATATTACAATTCTTATTATAAATACAATACATATGAGTGTACAAACATATTTAGGTTTGGTATTTTAATTTTGGGGAGTTTCTAAATCATCTTGCGAGTAATCTAGGAGACGATACGGGCGCTGAAGACTCACAGAAGGTAATGATGCAGTTAAAGACGTCAGCGGCTCCAAGATGTGTTCCGTACACTAGGTCAGCTCCAGGTCCGTGAAGGCTTTATAAACATAAAGACAATTAGATCAATATATGCAATAATTACGAACAAAATAGAAATATAATTAATATAAAATTAATTTTTAGAGGATGATAGCTGTCTTATAATTAGGTATTCTCTAATTTGACGGTCTGAAAAATGTATATGAATTTTTTAAGGGATGATGACTATCTATTAAATGTTCTATGAAATTTTTTGGGAACATGCTAGTCTGAAAAATGTATATGAGTTTTTTAAGGGATGATAACTATCTATTAAATGTTCTATGAATTATTTTGGGAACATGCTAGTCTGAAAAATGTATATGAATTTTTTAAGGGATGATAACTATCTATTAAATGTTCTAAAAATTTTTTTTGGGAACATGCTAGTCTGAAAAATGTATATGAATTTTTTAAGAGATGATAACTATCTATTAAATGTCTATGAATTTTTTTTGAAACTATGCTAATCTGAAAAATGTATATGAATTTTTTAAGGGATGATAACTATTTATTAAATGTTCTAAGAATTTTTTGTTGGAAACATGCTAGTCTGAAAAATGTATATGAATTTTTTAAGGGATGATTACTATTTATTAAATGTTCTATGAATTTTTTTTTGGGAACATGCTAGTCTGAAAAATGTATATGAATTTTTTAAGGGATGAAAACTATATATTAAATGTTATATGAATTTTTTTGGGAACATGCTAGTCTGAAAAATGTATATGAATTTTTTAAGGGATAATAACACACTACTTTCGCTTCAACCACATTCTCAATCTACCATCAACTCTTCATACACTTTATCCTTAAATCATCAGGAGCCATAAACCAAACAAATAAACTAACCTCTCACTTCTATACTTCAACATCTCATTCGATACACCATCCAAACTCTCTCTTGTATATTCCATTCATCATTCATCATCTCGAACCATTTCGTCTATTTACACTATCTATTCCTAACACCACAATAACTCACCATCTCTTCACACTCAACTCAACCAATACATTCTTTTTGTATTCATATTAAAATCAATCGTCCACAAATGCGCCTTACTTTCTCTCTCCTAACACATTTATTCATCAAGTAAACTCTTAGTCACGCACACCTTTTATTCATTTTACTTCATTCACGCAAACCTGTCTGGCACACCTGGTCAATTTAAAACAACATATTTATTATTGTTTTTAACAGACTTTTACCCAAATAATTTTAAACGGGAATAATTTAAATGAGCACCGAACTTATTTTATCAAAAATACTTATAATAATAATAATAAGAACTCTGTTGCACTAACTAAAATATATTTACATAAATTTTCAATTTTATCAAAAAAATTTATTTTTAAACTAGTAATAATTTTAAAATTATTAAATGTCAAAAAAATTTGAATAAACTCTACTTTAAAATTACATTTTTTGTTTTTAACCTGAACGTGAACAAAATAAATATATATATATACACACCTTGGGAGAAAATGCTATTTTCCCTCGGGCTATAAATTACTCTTCATGAAAAATCATGCATTTCTCTCCCTAGCTGTATAATATACTATTTTCACCCTAACAAAATTATATTTTGATAATTAAATAAATACTAAACGATCTTTAAATCTATAATTTTTAATATCAAAGATTAAGTTTCCCGGAAAATTTAATGGTAATATTTGGTGTTTAAATTGATAAACAGATTAGAAAACTTTTCTTTAAATTTTGATATGAAATTTTGGTGCTCAGTTAAAAACAACCCATTTAAAAATAAAAAATTTCTTATATTAATAACTAATTGCCGATCTCGACTGACGTTGTTAAAAGGGAAGATGATAACAGCTTCGATGATGCTCCAAAGCTCCGGTGACGTTGTCCAGAATGGTAGCAGCTCCAAATACACTGCTATGAATACCAATTGTTCCAAGATGATGCAGGTTGTTTCGTACTTGCACCTCGATCAATGTATCAATTTTCCATTTATTGGTTATTGTAGTATTTATTATTGTTTATATGTGTAAGAAGTTTCATAGCTGAGAATTAAATAGGGGTGGATTTATCGAAATCTATTGCTAGGTATAAATGTGTCCCTAACATCTCATTTAACTAAAATTTCACTTTTTTGTTAATTATTTATTGAAGTACATGTAATTGTTTATATATATATATATATACGCAATTTTATAAGCTCAGAGTTTAATAGGGGTGAAATAAATGAAATCACAGATGCCGTGAATATTGATGACGTCACTTCGCTGTGTTTCTGCAATGCTCCTTGCTGGGTCCATAAACGCATAATATTGATATATGGAACAATGTATCAATTTTCAGTATAACGGCTCCCAAAGATATTAGTGGTGGAAGAAACAGAGGTAATTTTAATGTGGCTCAATTAAAAGTTCCGAAATTAATCTACGAATAAATGAGTGTATTTGAAGATTTTGTACAAAAAGAATTATGAATGTGGATGAAACGAAAGTGGACATAAACGTTTGGTGAAGATTAATTACAGGATGAATTTATAGAAAATTTCAAAGGCTCGTACTTATCTTCATTTGATGGAACATTCCATTTCCTATTAAATTAAAGCTAAAATATAAATTTTTATCAATTGAATAAGAATTTACTCAAATGCAAGTTGTTTTTTTTTCTCTATGAGTTAATTTTATTTATTATAATTAGAAAGTACTTGTATGTAAACAAAAGGTAAAGTATTAAAATAAATGGAAATAATTTACTTTATTTTTGATAGTTCATCACAAATTTTATTGGAAACTTCAGCTAATTTTTCGCTGGTATTTTTTTCCGAACAAATATCAAGTAGTTCTTCATTTTGTGACATTTTAGACAAATCCAGAACTAAATTATTTTCATTAACAACTAGTTTGGTTTCATTAGGATCAGTTAAAAATTGAGTCACTTCAAACTGGCCTGTCGGGGAATAAGTGCACGGATTTGTCATTTCTTGTGGTTTTGCATACGTTAAGAAGCTGTATCCATCATCGCAGATATAATTCCCAAAATGTTCTCCGGGTATCAGAGGTCCATCAAAATTACCATTTGCCACAGATTCGTAATATTTTTGTGCTGAAAAGTCTACGGGAAATTCTGGTTTGTTTATAATAACATTCGGTGGTTCTTGATAATGGTTTGAAAGATCAGGGATAAAATGGTCCATTAAATAATTGTTTGGTGGAAGGAATGGAGGTCTTGCTTGGATAAAATCGATTGGAAAGAAAGATTGTAAGGGTTGAGAACTGGAATGAGCTGGAGGAATGACTTCTGAGTTAACAAGTCTCGGCTTTTTCTGGAAAAGAAATAAATACTGGATCTGAGTTCGATGACACATAATTACGAAAGTAGAATCCACTTATGAAATAAAAATTATTTACTATATCACAACAAGTTATAAGTTACATGGAATCTACAAATGAACATAGTGCTTATCTAGAGATATTTTCGTAAAGCTGAACAATGTTTGTTTTATGAATGAGTGGAAAGGTACGTTTATCATAATAAATCAAACATACAATATTATTATAATTCTGTATCTGTTTAGCTAATGATTAATTGATCGATATCACTTGATATGAATATTTCAACACATTCATAAATGCTTCAAATTCCACCAGCTGTAACTGAGAAATTTATCAATTATCCTATTATATTTATCATATAATATATGTATAATTAATATTTGGTAACATATATTTATATATAGGGGGACTCTTTTAACTCTTTTGTACATAATTATCTGGTGTTGATTTCAATTTATCTATGATTCTATCTAGTCACAATCACAATAAATATATAGATATTATTATGAGTAATATATTTAATGGACCACATTTAGTTATAGATATCTATTCATTTTGATAATATTTCGAGATGGTTTGGTCTTGTTTAAGATTCGGAGAATGTCTGCAACTGATTCTTCTTTCTTTCGTTCTTTCTTTCTAGTGTTCTGAAGTGTTGGGGGTAATTTCGTAAACTGAGTGATGCCAGTAATGTAATGTAGTCTCACAAGACGACAAAACGGAAGATTTAGAATATATCGCTATTCAAATTGAATTCTCTCAAATTCAGGAAGCATCTTAAAACGCTAACTCGACATTGTTTCAATAAGGAAGCTCTAGTACAAGTGAAACGGAACCGGAAATGAACTGTATCCGAAACGAACATCCCAAAAACAACTACTAAGGCACAATCTTACTATAAACATTGAAATACCTCAATTTCTAACAACGTAAAATCGCTATTTAATATTTACTTTCATATCGTTTTTGATTAAATAGTCTTAATTGTCTAAATTTGAAAATTTGCTAGTTATTTTACACATATAAAACTAGTGTTTTTCATCAATTTTGCTTACAAATTCGCTTATTAAATAGCGATTTTCTATATAAAGGTTCTACATGTTCTTAACATGTAGGTATTCTTTGGTTAATTCATAATATTTGGTATATAATCTTCTTTTTAATACAACTATTAAATTAAGATCATAGTTACCATGTAAATTTATCATACAATAACATTAAATTACGATTGGCAAAATCTCGAAAAAAGTTTCTTATTTTTTTATTATTTTCATATATATATATAGTCTAAATTTTATATGATGAAAATAAAATGTTTATTATTTGGTCCCAAAATAATTTCTTGTTAAATATTTCAGAAATAAGTCCAAGATATGTTACCACACAAAACAAAGAGAAACTGTTGTAATTTAATAAAAAAGTTGTTTGTATTTCAAGCCAAATCATATCAATGTTAGTTAAACCAGTCCTTAGTAAAGGCACAATTTCGGAATTTCCAAATACAGATTTCTTTAAGATCAAATTAAATTTAGTTGCTATGACTAATAGGTTTTTTTTTTCTTTTTGATATCATGGTAAATTTCAATATATACTTTTATATTCTTTACCCCAGTCTCTGCTTTACTCCTTTCAAAGGACTTTTGGCTTACTCAATATTTTAATCGGGTTCTCTACATTACAAACATAATCAAGTCGATTAAATATAAGCTAACAATAAAATTACGCTTACAGCAAAAGTCTTTGGCATTGATTCCATCAATTTATCAACATTTCATTCACTTACTTGTTAAAAATGCAAATGGTGCAATTTCCCTACACAACAATTCGTATCATACTGTATGTATAAATGGACTTTTAAAATTCTTCAGTAGGTATTTACAAATCTTTGATTATATCTTTTTGATATTATTAGTCGAGAATTTGAAATGAAACTAACATGATATTTGTACATTCTCATTTAGCAGATTACAAAACTCAAATAATTAACTAAACCATTGAAATATTAATAATAATTCGAGGCAGTAAACGAATTGGCTGCGTCCACCCACTTGTTGAATTGATCAGCCTTGGGATAGTTGGAGCTTAGGTATCCCAGATATTCGACTTTGTTAGGATCTGGGGGACTCTGAAATCTGCCCCTCTCGGTTGAACCGAACGCCTGATTGAAGTCAGGTAGAGAATTGGAATTCTTACGTTCGTTACGAACGACTGGCATATGCTACAAACAATTCTCAGTTATTACTCTCATTATTCTAACTAAATCTCAGTTCAATTCTGGTTTTCAATCAAAACTATAAACATAAACTTCATAGAAAGGCAGCATAAACGGTGGTTGTGTACATTGATGTGGTATAGTAAATGTGAGATTGATAAGAATATAACGTATGTCAAAAGATGTGTACTAAAAAGAAATGTTGTTTAAAAAATAGATGAATATGGTTTGGTGCAAGAACGAAAGATTCTGAATGAGAGGAATAAACAAGCTTAAATTTAAGGAATTCTGAATGTTGCAGAAGTTAAATTGATGTGCCAGATTAGAGATATTAAATTGTAGGATGAATCTAATATATAAATGTACAGTGAATGTTTTAAGGGTTCATGCTACCCCATTTGATATGACATAGCGTGATGTTTGTATTTGGTATCGTATTTTTTCGCTGTCAAATATTTCTTAATTATTTTACCGGAATGCTTGAAACAAAAATGGTAGAAAATTTACTTCTTTCTGCATTTTTATATGAAGCATTTTTTTCTGAAATAATTTAGAAACATTTGCTATCAAATGTTAAAGGTATATTCTTGTGAGTGTTGAGTAACCGTTAGCTGAAAATTTTGAAAATAAAAATTGAAATATCTTAATGCACTAAATTCGAAATCAAATACTCACCAAATAACAATGATATAAAATAATAAAACTGTAACGTCAATTTCTTTAATAACATTGTAATATATCTAACAAATCTGAAATCTAAAAATAAAAATACTTATAAACTTTTATTCCTCAAATTTGGTGTTTTAAAGAATACCAAAATTAAAGAATAAATAAAAAATTAAATGTATTACAATTACTTACATTTATTGGTGCAATACTAGAAATATTCGTATCATCAAATAAACCAATTCCTCCAAAACTAGGTTCAGAACCATTTCCCGCTGTCTCCATACTGTTAATCTGAGCATCTACATCAGACATTGCAGTCACATTGCTAATGTTCAACTCCGGCGGTGTATTACTTTCCTGTACAGTATTAACTATGTCATTTCCATCCGCCATGTTGCCACTTGAGCCATCAGTTGCTTCAGCTGCAGCCGCAGCAACAGCTACAATGGGAGTAGAACTGGCAGCAGGGTGAGCAGCAGCTGCAGTGGTTTCAATGGTTTGCAGTGCCTCGGCAATGGGAGTACGGTTTTCAACTGTATTAGTTGTAGAATTAGAAGCAATGGTACTTGGAATATTCATATATCTTTCGACATCATTAGCTGCGTTTTCCAAGTTCTGGTGGATTGTTGGTTTTGGTGTTGGTGCCATCTGCATCATATTATTTGGTGGCATATGGTCTATGTGCTGATAGTCAGGTGTTTGGCCTTGGGGATTCAATAAATATGATGGACCTGAAAAAATAATATTTTTATACAGCTGTTCATTTTAATAGCAATTGTTAGAGAAGTGGGCGTAAGTCAAGATTTACGAAACAGATGTACAGGAGCGAATGGATGGATGCTTGTTGCGTGATGATGGATTTTGGTTGTGAGAAAAGAAAGAGTTCGTATGGAGGAAGTGTTAATGTGGTCGAAACGAGTATCGTGTGTCAGGATGAGAATGTTGACGGGTTCGTGCTACCCCATTTAGTGGGATATAGCGTGATGTTATGTATGTATGTATGAAGCAGCACTAAACTTTTATTAATAAGATTCAATATCTCATTCTCCCACAGACATACATGTATTTCTAGGTCGTTAATATAATTTCACACATTCAATTTCACCTACATATTCTTGGTTAATCATTCATTCATTTCGTCATATGTTCCACATCATATTCATCAAATATTCCACTTTTGCTTCATCCACATTCTTAATTTCTTTCATAAAAGATCGTTTATTTGTCGTACACACAACAAACCTTCAATCAAATTCATCAATTTATTCTTTGTCAGTTATGAAATAAAAATGTCATTAATTTATTTTTTATATATTAATCATGAAAGTTTAACGAAAAATCCTTTAGAAAGTGATGCAATATTAAACTATTTTTAAAACCATTAAAAATAGTAAATACTACATTTTTATTTGTTTAATTTTCGTTTTCATTATTTTTATTTATTTATGTTGTTGGAGATCATTTAAATATAACAATTTGTTATTGTAATTTTGACATTCGTCGAAGTAGTTTTTAATTTTTAAAATAATAGCTATTTAATATCAAAATTAACAGTCAGTACGGTGATGTGGATAGCATTACGGAATTCGAATCCGGAGATCCCGAGTGCGGACCCTGTACTGTAATTGGGATTAAAGTCCTGTTGTACAGAATAACATAAATAAATAAATAAATAAATGTGTGCAACACGTAATGAAGGCATTTTTTTGCAAACATTGCAACTTCAAATTTTTGAAAAAGTATCGGTTGTACAAATAAGTATTTAGACTGGCAATAAATTTACTCTTTTTGTATGGATAACAATTGCTATGTAAAAATAAGTGGCGCTGAAATCGAGTATGACGGCTTAAGTTTGTGGAGCATGAATTCAGGGAGCTTAGAGTTTGTTTATTAAAACTGGTATACATAGAAACAAAAATAGTAATATTAGTAACACATGCACAAGAAACACGTTCTTATTCCCTAATTTTAGAAAGAGAAACACTGCTTTTCTCCCCTTATTATGTTTCTCTCCCTAGAGACTACGATTATTAGCTGTTTGCGGTGTTTCCTAGGTAACTAGTTACGCAACCCATATTTGACATTTGTCCCGATAAGACAGTAATTTTTGTGCACTTGTTACGAAAAGTATAATATGCTTCACGGGAGGGCGCGATTATCCCTTGTGTGAAGTTGTCAAACCGAGACGCAAGCGAGGGCCGAAGGCGGAAATAATCGCTTGTTTCCCTCCCTTGATGCATAACATACTATTTACTGTCAAAATATTGCATCAAATACTGATATTTGTACATGCCATATTGTAACTTGCATGTATTCAGGGTAAAACTTGACTAGAGGGCCAAACCTGAAGTTGGCTGCAGAACAAGCTACTTCTGGCTTGAATTAATAATCGTAGTCTCTAGGGAGAGAAACATGCTACCTAGGGAGAGAAACATAATAAGGGGAGAAAAGCAGTGTTTCTCTTTCTAAAATTAGGGAATAAGAACGTGTTTCTTGTGCATGTGTTACTAATATTACTATTTTTAGTTAGGGAATGTCTGCTTACCTGGAGTTTGCTGAGCGCGTAAACGTTCAGTTTGATATTGATTCCAAATTTGTTGCTGGGCTATAACATTTCCCTGAAAATGACAGTGATATAATAAAAGTTCTGTTATTGACGTCACGTGTCTGTGTGCATACCTGCTGTTGCATATTATATTGGTTCTGGACCCAATTAGAGAGTCCTGGTGTTACTTGAATGTACGTAGCGTAATCAGCTTGTGGTGAGAACTGATACTGCTGCGATGGATACACGTAGCCTCCGTTTCCGGCCAGAAAACCATGCTCCATTTCTGCCCGAAGTGCCGAGCATAATTCCTTTGAAGGCGTGCCCTATATTTAAAAGTAAACATAGTGAAAATCACAAACCAACCCACACAACTATATTCAGTTTTAATTCATTCAGCGCCAATGGCATAGGAATTGACATTTCTTATTGGAATTATTAACTGATTTTAAAAGAATACTCATCAAATGAAAATAGCAATAGATGTGTGATTGAGAAGAATGCTGTTAGAAGAATAGTTGTTTGTTTGTTGAGATGGTTTGGACGTATGTTGAATGAAAGATTCGTGAAATAGATGGGTGTGAGATTGTATAAATGATTTAGGGAATATGTTTGTTGCGTGAATGAAGGAATAAATGAGGTTGTATGAAAGGAATTATGAATATGGATGAACACAAAAAATGAGTGAATGTTTCAAGGGTACGTGCTACCCATTTGTTATACCTAATACTAGTGTTTTATTTGTATCATTCTTTGCGATGTTTAATGTACAAATTATACCCGACGAAATATACAGAAGCGTTGAATTATAAGTGAAATGAAAAATTATAAGCAAGATGAATCTAATGAATAAAAGTTTAGTGAATGTTCTAGTACTACGCCATTTAGTGTTATGTACATATTTGTAGAATATTTAATTATTCTCTTTTATTTGAAGCGTTCACAAAAGTTTGCCACTTAGTTAACGCCTAGTTAATTTATTTCATGGCTTTTATGTAAATTTTAAGGAATTGTTTAAATAAAAAATATCGAATCAAATGTTTTATTATACATTTAAAATTAAAGTTATTGCGTTGCAAGTGGCCATAAACCATATTAGCGCTTTTTTACTTCCTTGTACGAAGTAAAGGAAGTATTGTAATCGCGAAAATTTTCGGTTCTCAGATTTCAACGGAAATAGGTATTTTGGCCCTCCCTGAATCCATTTTGACTAATTTCGTCATGCCGTCTGTACGTACGTACGTACGTATCTCGCATAACTCAAAAACGGTAAGTCGTAGAAAATTGAAAGTTTATATTTTGGACTGTTATAACATCTAGTTGTGTGCCTCCCTTTTTGGTCATTATACAACTACCGGAAGTGGTACTTTACTTGAAGCCTATAATAGATTTTCATGAAAAACTATATTAAATATAATTTAAAACTTTCCAAATTTGGTATATAAGACTACTATATCAATGGAAATAACATAATAGATTTTGGTTAAAATAGACTAACCGGAAGTGACACGTTACATGAAGCTGCTAACAGTTTTCCTTGAAAAAAATGGTATTATTTTAATTTTAGAAATAAATGCTGCAAATAAAAGTTTTAGAGAATTAAATTCTGCGTCTAGTATATTAAGAATTTTTAAATTAGCCTTTTGCATAAGCGAGATATCTAAATTTAAATATTACATATTTTTTGTTTTTTTTTAATTAAGTTTGCTATGGATTAGAACAAAAAATAAAAAATAAAAGATTTTATGTCAAATATGTGCAATTAAAAAAATATCTATAGTTTAATACGCGTACAAGGAAGTCATGTAGTATCCACATCAGATTTTTTTTATTAACTTTGTTCTTCGTAGTTACACATAACTTTTATAATAATTTATCGTCAGTATTTCGAATCTTTTCACTCAATATACACACATCAACTCTAATTAAATAAATAATTAAAATCGAGCGTAGTGAGATGATAATAACCATGTCTTTGCATCAAGTTTCCAAGAACAGCAACAATTGTGAAAAATTGTATTGTGCGTTAAGATCGTGGTCCACGAATAGAGTCCCAGTCCCGCCCCCGTTTCCGGCGGCGGCACCAGATCATTAATAACCGAGTCTCGGCGGCTGGCGCCGTCACTCGGATCAGGTGAGCGGTGGTGGTGGCGGTGACGCTGAGCGCAAGTCCCCACCGGCCTGGGGCTCGCAAGATCTCCTACAGGAGAACCACCGACCGATAACTCCAAAACAACACGAATTTATGTTCTTGATAACCTGATAATATTCCCCACGGGGCAATATACAGTCTTTATGAGAATTTTTTCTACAAGATAATAAAATGATAAAGGCTGGAATCAATTTTGAACGAGGGGATAACCACTGTGCTGTTGCTATATTATTAGATTTGACAGTAGGGATCATAATTCATTAACTAAGTTATGTCATTTTCTCATTATCCAATTTGGATTGGGAGAATTGGATTTCTTTCAAGATTAAACAGAGAGCGAAATATAAAACCTAAATATAGGCTCCTGATTTCTTAAAACATAATACAACTTGAAATCAGGGTAAACTTCGACTAAAATCAAAATAGATAAATATTGGAGGGCCGCCATTTTTAGGAGCCCAAATAACAAATTTATTTAAATGTATCTTGATCATACTAGCTACAGAACAGGCGCGGTGGCCGAGCGTGTTAAGGCACATCTCTTAACATACTGTGACGTCATCCGAACCAAAGTTCGTCAGTTCGAATCCGCCTGTCGCCAATGTGTGATTTGTCGTAAAATATAAAATATAGTTACATGTATTTATCACACTCGGGCGCTATAAGCTAGTCACTTATACGCCTTAAATAATGTAGCATTTGACTACGAAAACCGGCAGTACGGCAGTGTAAAAACTGCGGCTCGGTGTGTCCGGTAGGCCCAGGCCCGATTTGGGCAGTAGCGCCACAAATGATGATGATACTAGCTACAGAAGTCAAACAGCTAGACTAGCGGTTGCTTAACATTGCACACCTTAGGTTGCGGATTTGAATCCCGCTAACTGTATGGATATTTGTGATGTATTTGTAAAGGTTAGATGGACGAACAAGTCCTAAACTGAAAATAAAATAAAAATAAAATAAATAAATATATCGTACAATATGTAATACTTTATTTTACGTCACCACTAATAGAGTAATGGCCGTTAAAACTGTTTTATCGACCGATGCTTTTAGCAACATCTATCTAAATTGCTAAAATACCATATTTAAATCCACTGAATCTTGAGAACCCTGGTTCGATTCCCACAGCCGACAAACAATTTTCACCAATTTTACATCTACCCCTGTGGCTCCCCCTTCAGTGATATCTTTGGGAGCCGTGATTTGACGACTGCAATAGCAGGTTCTACACATTGAGTTAAATAATGGTACTTAAGGTACAAGTACTATTTTTTCTATCTTATAAATAAAAATAAAATAAATAAATATATCATCACGCCATTTACCCATTACTGGGTGCGGCACTCTGCCTAAGCAGTCTCGGTAAGTGATATATTATCTCGCGTGAAGTGCGGTTACCAGCCGTCAAATCACGGCCCTCAAAGATATTAGTAGAGAGGGAGCCACAGGGGTAGATTTAAATTGGTGAAAATTGTTTGTCGGCTGTAGGGATCGAACCAGGGTTCTCAAGATCCACAGGCCGACTCGATACCACTGAGCCACCTACCCCATATGATTTAAAAAATCGTGCACTAAAATAGCTGTTAATTATACAACGAAATATTTCTAAGAAATAGAAAAGTTTCTGATGAAATATTAGCTGAATGACATCTGATTCGTTTAAATCAGTTCAGGTGAATTTGACTCCATGACAAATTGAAAAAATTAAATAAACTGATGCAATTAATATATTAAACATAGTGCTTAGAATAAAATGAGTGAAATAAATAAGTGATCTGATTCAGTAAGTGTAAATAAAAGAATGTTGTGAAAGTGTAACAAATCTGTCAGGGCGATGCATATGTCCATCGACTATTCCGTCAATAAACTTTGAACTTGGAATAGTGGTTCCGGGCGCTGCAACGGGGCAGATAATGGAATGACGCATCCGGGCGTTGGTTGATACGGTGCTAGACTGCACGCGGTAACTACCACTAGCACGCAGTCGATTCCGCTGCTGCTGATGTGCGGATGCGGACGGACCGACGGACGTTGTTGCGCTGCGACGCGCCGCGTATCGACGACACGCGAGGCGCCAGGACGCTCTCCTGCTGTTGCCATAGCAACGCATCCACCCTACGCCCGCCGCGCCAACACTCGAATTGTTTCCGTCCGCAAGGAGACGCCAGTGAAAAATTCGAGCGGATTTTTTATACTGGAAATCTGGATGCACATTATTTCAATTTACAGATATTTCGCGACACCTTTCTTATACAGACTATTTCAAAATACAACGCAAAAATAATTGCACATTACTTGAACTGTTACACAATTTGAATTACTAATTTTTATTTACTACTTTTAAATATTACTCTACTTTTATATAGAGTTACTAAATTTATTTCGCGATTAGTGATTTCTACTATACGTAACATCATGCTTTGTCCTATCATAGAGGGTAGCACGAACCTTTGAAACATTCACAATTAATTCCCGCCTTCATCCACATTCATAAATATTCCTTTCATACAATCTCGTCTTATATTTCGTTCACGCAACAAACCTTCAATAAATATAAATAAATATATCACCACACCTTTTACCCATTATTGGGTGTGGCACTCTGCCGAAGCAGATCTCGGTAAGTGATATATTTCTTCGCGTGAAGTGTGGTTGCCAGCCGTCAAATCACGGCCTCCAAAGATGTTAGTGGAGGAGGAGCCACAGGGGTAGATTTAAATTGGTGAAAATTGGTTGTCGACTGTGGGGATCATATCCATCCATTTATTCCTAGGTTATTCACGCAATATTTCACCCTCAATTTCACCAATCTTTCATTTGACATTCGTTCCATATATCAAAATGATATCTACTTTAAAATTTGACTTTACTGTCACTTTGTGCTTAATTTGATAATCAAAATAAAATCATAATAATATGTAAGTAAGATTTGATGTTCTCATCTGTTGAAGTCGTTTTGTTTTATTTCATTCAAGGTTGGTAGAATAGTTACGTTGAGTTTTACAGTTCGTTATGATTTGAAATTTAATGTTACGGTTATGAATACTGCGAACAGCGCGTCGTAAAGGCTTACAGGACTCTTTCACTTAATTTATGCTTATAAACATGAATGACAGATTTAATAGGTTCATACAAGTTTACAAGTTCACAACAAATTTCACATAATTTGATAGCTATATCTAGTTAATGGTCCAGAGTAAGAGCATCTTAACTTGTCATGACAAACTAAATAAACCATTTACTTTCCCTTTACGCAAATTACATTACATTTCATATGTAATGAAAATCAGATAGATCTTGTTTCACACTTCATTTTTTATGGCCACTAACATCAACAATATTATGAATCTTTTCCATGTCTATTTTGCACGAAATTCAACTTAATTAATTATTGTGTCGAATATTATGTTTATGAAATCGTTTTTTAATGAAATATCTATAGAAACTATTATGAAGAAAACTATAGCGAAAAAAAGTAAATTGTTCTATTTTACTTTTTTACTTTATTATTGTTTATTTATTTCCTTGGTGATTATTTACAGCGCAATTTTCAAAAGAGCTTTAGCTAATCCTGAGTTTTGAGTTATTGAAATAAAGCTAAACCATATTCTCAAAAGAAGTTTAAATAATCTGTTAGATAATTTTGTTACCATTTGTGATTTGGATTCACTTTTTAATATCAAGCCAAAATAAGATTCGCTAATCCAATATTCAAAATTAGCTACAACTTTTTTGAGAATCGGGTTGATTAAATTTACCAATATACTCTCAAAATTTTGATGTTTGTTAAAATTATTTGTAATTTTTATCAGCGTAAAATCAATTTAATATCAATATGCAAAAAATGGCGCTACAACATACAATAATAGCTATTTATGAAACTAGTTAGGAAATGAAGGTTATTACCTTACGCATGTAAAATTTGCAGAACGAGGCAGCCGAGTTATGTAAACACATAAGTAAGGTAATAACCTTATTTCCTTACTAGTTTCATACAATATTTTTTCTACTTTCGTTCTAATAAATACGAAAGAGCGTTTTTGAAATTATGAAATTTTGACATATTAATGACAGTAATAAATTCAAAAAATAAAAGAATAACACATCAGAATTCGTCTACCAAGATATCTGTTGCTATGTTACCTCATTATTTCACTAGTTAAATAATGCAGTTCATTACCTAACTCAAATAAGTGAAATAAAACGTCTATTTCCTAACGGAAGTAGAAGAAAGTTTTTATTTCAACTCATTTGATTGATACACTCCGGCTTAGCCGTTATCCACAAAGAAAAATGTATCAAATAACAGCTGTAGAGATTAAAATTCAGAAACGAAATCACCAAATTTAATTTTACTCATTTAGTAACAGCGAAAATTAAATTTATGATTATTAATTGGTATATATATTAAGAGAGACAAAATTAGGACTACTTTCTTCAAATTTTAATTATTCATGTTGAGTAAATATTAAATATTTAACTCAAAATATTCACTAAACAGTTCGCCTTAAATTCGGCAATTTTTCTCTGTAAATTTAAATAGGGTAGCACGAACCCTTACAACAATAAAAAATAAATTAAGATGCCATTTCTTCTCCATTAGCATTCTACAGATTTAACTACATAAATGAGATATTTTTCCACATGATATTCTTCAAATCTTGAGCCTAAAAATATTAATTTGTGAATCTGGGTTCGATTTCCATAGCCGACAAATAATTTTCATCACATTCAAATTACCTCTGTGGCTCCCCCTCCACTAACAACTTTGAGGTCTGTAATTTTATGGTTGGTATCCGCACTTCACGCGCATAAATATATTAGTTACTGAAATCTGCAGCGGCAGAGTGCCACACCCAGTAATGGGTAAACAGTATGATGATATATTTATATTTTATTTTCTAAAGAACAGTTGTCGACTGTAGATTTTAAAAATATTTATTACCCATTTCTGGACGTGACTTAAAGCAGCTCTAATTTTGTCTGAGTGATTCGGATTCGACTATAAACTACTTTAATTGGAATTAATTCCCTTTTATGTAGAGTAACAATTAAATAAAAGATATATCATCTTAAAAAATAAATCGAAAGAAGAAAATTGCTTGATATTCTGGTGTGAATACATAATGGATTTTTGTTGTGTAACAATTTGTCAATAGCTGATGATTCATACATGCGTTGTTTTCTAAATATTAGATTTGTGCAGCCACAAAAATGTCCATCGAAAAGTCGATCGACCCCGCCTAAAAAAACCTCTTGAACTACGGCAGTGCCGGTTGCCAAGGCGACGCATCGCGCTCGTTTACACGGCACACGCGGACCGCGGAGGTACGACGCAGAGTGACGGTGTCTAGCAGCCGGTCGACGGCGCACGACGGATCGAATTTAACTCCCGCGCGTTGTTTGTATGAGTGCGCGCCGTCGCGACGCGGCCCGATCGTTCGCGGTGCGCTCGTTCGGCGTCAATCGGGTCGACGAGCTTACTGCGTCCCGACGCAACAATCAACGCACAATGCCTTGCAGGAGGCAGGACGATACAGTCACTCACACCAGGATCACTAAAATATATAAAATACTTATTGTTGAGCGTGCCAATCTCCCGTAGCACATCTCGCTAAATGATATATATTTATGCATGTGAAGTGCTGGGTACCAACTGTCAAATCAAGCCCCCAAAAGATATTAGTCGTGGGGGAACCACGGGGATAATTTTATTTTGATGTAGTGTTGGATTAACCAATAGGTAGTACTAGGCAATTGCCTAGGGGCCCCCGACAAATAGGGGCCCCGCAAAATTAAAAAAAATTGTACAGCTCAGCGAGTTGAAATGCAGAAAATGCATCTTCTGAGTTGACAGTTGGAGTAGTAATTGCAAATGTTTGTTTTTCTTTATGAATAATTATATATCAAGTTTAATGTTCGCTGTTTATTTGAATTATGAATAAAGTTTATTTGAATTTTAGTTATTGTATTTTTATATCGAGGGCCCCTCGTTTGCGATTGCCTAGGGCCCCGCCTAGTGTTAATCCGGCACTGCCTATCTCTACAAAACTAAAGAAATTATTCGAACATTCGATTTATAATATTCTAAGGATCGGCCCCGAGCAAGTTTACAAAATATACAAAGTTAAGCAGGAAATAAAAGCGAAAAATAAAAATAATGGACTGAATTCAACAATCGTCTTTACACATCAGATTTAAGCTGCTCAAATCTGTTCAGTTAAATAAGGCAACGTGGTAAACTGAACTGAATAAACTGATTCACATAAAAAGATAAATTGCTTTCAGCTTAGTCTCAGTAGAAACATGGAAATAACGGGGTTTATTTTGAAACTGATCAGTTAATTTTTAACAACCAGTTATAAATATATCTGTCAAAAGAAATCTTTATATTTTTATTCAATGTCGTCTATTGTCATGGATTAAAAATTTTCAGATATATTACAGAATACGCCTGCAGATGTATTCAAATGTCAATGCTTTTATCAATTAAATTTGTAGTGCTGATCAAATCCGTATTGCAGCGCTAATGTCCATTTAGCTCATGAACATTGAATTAGGGTACTAATATTTAAGGAATTATAATTTCACAATACACAAGTCATTTTATAAAAATAAATATATCATCACGCCTTTTACCCATTACTGGGTGTGGCACTCTGCCGTAGTGATATATTTTTTCGCATCAAGTGCGGTTACCAGGCGTCAATTCACGGCCCCCAAAGATATTAGTGGAGGGGGAGCCACAGGGGTACATTTAAATTGGTGAAAATTGTTTGTCAGCTGTGGGGATCGAACCAGGGTTCTCAAGATCAACAGGTCGACTCGATACCACTGACCCACCTACCCCATACAAATCATTTTAAAAGTAATTTATTCACAATTCAAAATGAACTGAAATACAGACGATATGTTCAAAACTAAAAAACTCATTGATAAAAAGCATTGCCATTTAGACACATTTAGTTAAACGTCTGTATATATTTTATCTGTGGTCTGAATCAGTTAATCTTAGAGAAAGAGTATGCGAAGTTGGTCAAACAAAATATGTAACGAATAAGTAATGTATTTCAGTAAGTGTAAGTAAAGATTCGAATGGCAAATGGAATGAGTGTATCTTCTCTATCGCAACTTTTTTTTTAATAATGTATTATTGCAAGTTTTTTCTTTATTTAGTTATTTTTAGACAAGTTTTTTAGTTAGAGACGAATGTTGAATTCAGGCTCAATAACTTTTTAAATCCAATAGAATAGTAAATATTTCATTTTGCTTTTATATTGAACAGTCTAGAACAGTAGAGGACCCTAAAGTTCTCAAATTGCCGGATTCGATTTCGAAAGCTACTTTGCCCAAAAATATTTCATTACCAGTGGCGTACTAGCGTAGGGATAATTACTATTAAGCACGGGTAAAAAATATAATTACTGACCTGCAGTAAAAGAACTGACCTATCATAAATTAAACAAAACTAATAATGCTATAATTATTTGTACTTAGACTATGACTGTTTAACGTATCGAAGAATGAACTTGTCGGCCGAGGCAGACGATATTCTGAGAACGTCAAATACATTTCACGGACGAGATGTATACAATATTTTTTATTTCATAATCTGTCGTATTTCCATGCTTACAGTAGTAATTTCATACTGGAAAATGAGACTTTACAGTACTATATATCGTAATAAATATCATCGTGAGTTTACTAGGTAACAAACAGTTTTTCACATTTAATTATAATTATTTTAAGATGTTACTTTTATGGGGTAGGTGGCTTAGTGGTATCGAGTCGGTCTGTGGATCTTGAGAACCCTGGTTCGATCCCCACAGCCAACAAACAATTTTCACCAATTTAAATCTACCCCTGTGACTCCCCCTCCACTAATATCTTTGAGAGCCGTGATTTGACGGCTAGTAACCGCACTTCACGCGAAAAAATATATCATTTACCGAGATCTGCTTAGACAGAGTGCCACACCCAGTAATGGGTACAAGGCGTGATGATATAATTATTTATTTACTTTCAAAATGGAAATAATGTTTAATAATTAAATGCAGTATGAAATAAAACCATGTACGTCATACGTCCGTTAATAATTTCTTACGGTACTAATTTCGAAATTCCGGACTCGCCTCCTTTATCGCCTCCCACGAAAACATCTTACTCTACCGTAAAAACGAATTTACCGGACGTAAATATCTATTTATGCAACTGCGTAATATACATTAGAAAACTACAAAATTTATTTCAAAGATTAATTTAAAAATCGTTTTATAATTATAATTATGAGTCTTTAAACCAAGGAAACAATAATATCGAGTTTGCCAATAGCAACGGTCCCTAAAATCGTTTTAACGGCCACTACTGTATTCGTGGCAACATAAAATAAAGTACAAAAAAGACAAATTTTGTGTACAGAATCGTTTGTTGATAGTTGCATAAAAATAACCATTATTCCCAGATTTTTATTGCAGAATAAGGAGATAAAAAAAGTCAATTATTAGGGAAACTAAAATTATAAATAGTAATTCGCGAAATACAAAAAATATTTGTCTTTTTTTTAAACAAATAAAAGAATAAAATAATTTCGCCAGTGTGCTGGAATATCCAGTTTCCTGTTAGCGTGGGTGTAAAGAGTGCTTAACCAATCAGGAAATTCGAAGCCAGGCGAGGAAAAAACATTCGCAGCATCACAGAGAAAAAATGAAAGAACCACGAGGAGAAAAAACACGAGAGATCCGTGTTATCGCGTTTTTTATTAAAACCCGTGCGACGCGGAATCTGTTGGATTTTCAAACCGATCGGACGCGCACAATGCGCTACCGCTAACGCCACAGCCACCGCCGAACGAAGATTGAAAGCGATATCTCGGACTCGGTTTTTCTTTTCTCTTACCCGACTGACAACTGCGGTGAGGAAATTTACGCACACTTGGACGCAGTGTTCTATTCTTTGTTAACTTTGTCTTTCTGCACATCACAACACATTTAAATTCACTAAATCATTCACATCGAATCCATTTTGCCAGTTTTCGCAACCAGTATTTCACTGTTTCGATTAATTTCAATAGAATTCGAATCGCTCCGGCACAATCGTTTTTTTTTTAATAACACTGAAGTCAGCGAGGTTTGAGTGTCAAGAAAATTGTTATTGTTTCTTCCCTATCTAATTTAGAAGAATAATATTCATATAAAAACTGTAGAGAATTAAATTTTGTATCTAAATTAGTCTAGATATTTTATTTATTTAGTTACTGTTAAAATCAAGTCTCATATATGTATGTTCCAGTTCTAAAACAACAAAGATAATATAAATTTTTTGATAAAATTTTACTGCCACCCGGCATTTATTTATCATTCGTTACCTATAGCAGCGTATGATAAAATAACTTTAACAACCCGATTTTAATCATAGTTATTTGTATACCTAGAGCAGAAGTAGTCTATTGCCTCTTGTTTATGGTGACACATTTTTATACGACAGTTATAAACGCTTGAAATAGTATATTGTAATACTAGTGAAGAAAGGAATTAATTGCAAAACGAGGACGAAAGTTGGAGCACGAGCGATGGCGAATGTTCCAATAGGACGAGTCCTTTCCTACTTCTATTACATATTTTTTTTATTTGTTTTTTTCAATATTAAATGTGAAATTTTATAATTATTTTGTATAAAACAAAGTAGTTGTATTTGCAAATACACATCACGTTTCTTTGGTCACCATATCAAATGACATTTCCCTCATTTAATTTAGTTGTGATAGTAACCGTTTCCCACACTAGTGAGGAAAATTGTTTACTTTCATCACTAGTGAGAACATCGGTTACTATCACAATTAAATTGAGTGAGAGAAATGTCATTTTCACAAGTAATGTTGAAAAAAAGAATTTTAAAATTATTTTTGATAGTTTTTCAGTTTTGAATAACGCATGAAAACGTATCAATGAATACAATTTTCTTCAGGGGTTCATGGATCCCTCAGAGGATACATAAATTGTTTTTCATAATATTTGTACTTTTTAATTACTATGTCAAAATTCGCTTTATTCATTTTAAATAACAATGACGTTTCGGGTACATTATTTGAAAAGTATTCAAAACTGTTAGTCAGCTCAATCAGAAAAACTCATTTTCCGTACGTGCTGCAAGTAGCACTTTCTGCACGAATAGATGGCAAATCTCTACTTTTCATGCATGAGATAAATGCAAAAAAAAACTTACTTTCTGTAATGCTCGAATTAAAAGTTTAAGCGAATCCTAAATTTTCGTTTAGTAAATTAAGGTAAACCAAAGCCAAAAGAAAATTAATTAATTCAGTCCTATTACCATTTGATTTTCGAAATGTGATTTGGGAATAAAAATTCAGGGTTAACTAAAACTTTTTTATATATTTGGATTCTAAAGTCATTGCCCATATTAATGCTAATTAATAACCTACACCAAAATTTTCGTGGCACATCCTATATAGTTAAATATGTTCCTTTACCTCATTTCATGTTAGAATTCACTCATTTGAAATGTTGTTTTTTTTTTCAATTTATACGCATAGATTTTCAAATTTAATCTAAAACTTAAAATGATGATAAATGATTGTAAATCTACTATTTAAATTGTGTTTCAGTTACAGTTCCTGTCGACTGTATTTTTATGTGGCACAAGAATCATGATATAATAGTTATTTACGTATCAAGTGCAGAAAAATGGGTTTTTTTGAACTCACGGTCTTGCAGCATTCGCTTCGCTCATGCAGCAACGAACCACTCATTCAAAAAAAACCCTTTCTGCACGAGTTGCGTACACTATTTTTCTACAACCATAAACAAAATTTTGATAAAAATAATAAAACAAATTTCAATAATTGTAACATCTCTGAAATTTTTTATTAATTTTGAAACTTTAGAAAGATACCTGGTTTAATGTATCCATGACAACTGACAATGACAAGCAAACTCAATTATTTTGTTGATAATGAGGAAAAAATTTCTCCGTGCTTTCAATTTAAAAAATGTTTAAATCGAGTGGCGAACACGTATTAGATTCTATAGACATTATAGAAGAAGCAAATGCTGTAACATTAAATTTGCTTCTAAATAAATCGAGAAAAAGATATGAAAAAGAACATGATTTGTTTATATTAAATTACTTTTCTGCACTAGTGCAGAAATAATTCACATTTTTTGCACTAATACAAAAATCTGCTACTTTCATAATAAAAATAAGTTCAAAAACGCCTACTTTTTTAATGGTTGTAGAAAAAATGTATTTAAGACCATAATTTATAAACATTATTCATGAAAAAATCTGCCCCTGTCAATGTATAAGTTGAACACTTGTTAAAAGTTAGCGAGTTTGTATTGTTGCATTTGCATTATTGATGGTAATTGCAGAATAAAAGTTACGGAAACAGAATGAAATTGCACCGTTTTCACCTATCATAAATTATAAATGATAAAGTTGTTGAGTATTGGAACAGTTGAACTTTATTTGTGTTTACTCACTTGTTTGAAAGTTTTAGAAATAGAGAATTTATTCCGAATTGAATGTATCTGTAGGTACCTTGTGCCAGATTGTACAGTACGATTTTATATCAGGACAAAAGTGTAATCAAATTAGTAGGTATTGACTGCCGCGTTCTATAAATATAAAAGAGTATATTCAGGACACTCTGCGGTTCACGTTGACTTTATCAGTTTTCCGCAAATTAACAATTGCGCATTTTACACAACGTACAAACGATTCAAGACACTAATATTTGCAAAATGTGGTCAATTATGTAGTAGATGATTCAGTGATATCCATTCGGACTGAAGATTTGAGAACCCGGGTTCGATTCTCATTGCGGACAAACAATCTAACCACATTGTCGTGATTTTACGGCTGGTAATCACACTTCACACGTATAAATATATCACTTGCCGAGATCTGTTACTGCAGACTGCCACACCCAATAATGGGTAATGAATGATTCCTATTTTTTCATTCTTTACTGACAGATAATTGCAATGAAAATTTAAGTAATATGCCAAGCAAAAATATTTTATATTACTGTCAATATTTATTTCATCTTAATTTAAAATTTCAGTAACGCAACATTTTTATTTAACAATTTTATTGGCAACTTTAAACTGAAGTTGAAATCAGCAAGATTTAAGCTCTCACTTGTTATACTGATTGTCCTACCCTGAAAACCACGATTGTGTACAACCCTTAATTATTCTGACGTCAAACTTTCGCTTTGTATTGAACAAGAGCTCAAAATTAAGTATGTACTTTAAATTTGTTTTTCTACTCCCGTTATTAAAATGTCATTTAACGTACTGGTTTCCATGGCGCTAATAACATCTGAATCACATGTTGACAAGCTATGGCTTCGAACGTTTTAGTCACGGTTTGAGATATTAAGCACGGGATGAAGTTAGCTTCATGCATCTGTTATTATAACTTCTAAACCTTCCTTTTTAAATAATTCATAATACTTTACATTTTTCTTTTATTGTAATACAAAAATATGTTTATTCATTTACATCAAGTTTAACGGTGCAAATCACTATTAGTCCGAATAAGGAATAAACTAGCTTGTAAGAAAGGAATTATGAATGTGGAAGAAGTGGTGTGTAAAGACAGAAATTAATTACAGAATGAATCTAACGAATTTCTCAATATCTCATTTAACAGGATATATATATTGTCCGTTCGGAGAGAGATTACACTGTGGTTGCATAGGACGTATTTGATTTTGATTGTGATTAACTGACCAAAACTTTATAATAAAAACATATTTAAATTTTTAAAAATTTTGATAGTGACAGCGTTAATTGCCCTCTAAATAAACATGGCGTAAAATTTAGTTATGTGTTCTAGAATGCTCTATATATTTATTTATGAAATTGGTAACTATTATCTACCAGCTTCTATAGAAATATGGAACAATAAAATTGATATAGCTCTGTTATGTACAATTTTTTTTATTATTTTCCATGTTTTTCGTACTGTGTAAACTTGCCTTCGTTTTGACGTTTTGTTAGCCACTCACAATCAAAGTCAAATATGTTCTATATTTTGCAATACTGCTTTCCTAGGTGGATAGAGTATACATTATTTTAGATGTTATAAATAAGACATGGAATGTTACGCTGGTAAAAAGTAAAAATACTGAAACATTGCAAAATTTTGTCGCAAGAGGCGCTGTTTCCGACGACTTTATAGATCGGTACGAAAACCGATCAAGTTTAATTCCTAAATTCCACTATTCTAGAGACTTATGGCCCGGTTGCATAAAACGATAGCAGCTAATCACGCAAAAAGTTGAATTGGGATATAAAAACGCATCTAAGAAATGTCAAAATTTTTGACAGTTCAATATTTTAAAAAGTTATAATTTCTATCAAATGAATTAAACTAATTATTATTTGTTACAAATATTGTTTTACTATTGTTATTTAACTTACAATAAGCATTTCAATGCTGATATTAATTAATTACAACATAAAAAAAAATTCAGAAAATATGTATAAAGTGGTGTCAGCCATCTTGGCCATTGTTAACTTTTAACATGCTGTTAGTTAACTACATAGTTAACATCGGTTTATGTAACCTGGTCCAACATATTTAGTTATTTTAGTTTGTATTCAAGAAAATGGCGGACTTTTAAAAATATTAATTAGCTTAATTTATTTTTATTTTTTAACATGAATATGTTTAATAAATTTCGTTTTTTTTTATTTATAATAAAAAATGCACTTAATATACCTAATTAAATTCAGAATGTCATAAGGAAATTTTGAACAATATACAAGGTGTTCAATTTAAGTAAAAAAAGGTAAGGTCACTTCCAGTAACACCAGAGAAATAGAATATTTTTACTTTTTATTTAGTTTGACGCGATTTTTGATGTAATATGAATGTAATTACTTTAGAAATACATGTTTTTGGAAAGATGAGTCTGTTTTTTGAGATACACAGTGTAACGTAGGTAACAGTACAGCGAAACAAACAGAAAGTAAGCTTGGAAAATATGTTTGAATTTCTAAAAAATATGTCAAATTTGACTAATGACGAGTAAATATGAAAATGTTGACTGTCATTTAAATTGTGAAAATTTGTCGCTTATTGTTTAAATAAAAAACAGAAAAGCAAGAACTAAATTGTTTTATGAGTGATTTTATAATTTGTTGATCGATGATGCACTCACCAGCAGATGTTCGGGATGGTTGGCAGGGCCAGCAGGTCCCGGCATATGCACGGGGACGGGCGGCTTGGGCCAGTTGGGTCGGCGGGAACGCGCGCTTCCCAACTGCGCGGCGCCCATGGATCGCTCGCGCTCCCTCATCGCCTTCCTTATACGGGCTTCCTTCGGGTTGTACACGTAGTCTGCGAAAAAATCCATAGTCGTACTCAAATCAATCGTTACACCACCACCACTACACACGACTCATGTGCTGCAACTATTTCTACACTTCTCATTGTCTTATCTTCATTATACTCATACAGTTAGCTTTATCTTTTCCCGCTTTATTAAATACGTTTCAAAACAACGCCAATATTTACAACTCGAACCTCACAAATATTTCATTCTATTCTCAATTTTTATTTAGCCAAATTAAGCTAAACAATATTCTGATAAATGTTTAAATAAATCCGAACAAAATCTTGTTATCACTGAATTTCCAAAATGTGATTTGAATTTAATTTTTTTAATATTGAACACGAATAAGATTAGCTCAAATTTTTTTGATAATCGGGCTGTATGTCTAAATTATTTCAAATATAAATGGTGCAAATAGAAAATACAAATACTACAATTACTTTTAAATAATTTTGAAAATTGAAGTTGTCATTTATTTATTTGTAATTTAGAAATGATATCTTTTTCATTAATTTTTGTAATATTAAAATTTAATTTATTAAAAATTCGCCGTTATGGATCTAAATAATTCTAAATTAGAAAAAATATATAATAATAATGGCAATAGAATTATAGACAGTAATATTAAGTATTGTTGAAGATAGTTAAACAATAGAACGTGCAATGAAGCAAGCTAGGCTATACGAAATTGGGAAAAGGGGCGTGTACTTAATGTCATCCGCAGGAATATAAATATTATAGCGTTCAGGTTTCAGGTATGATTTATAGCGTAAAAGATTATGTAAAAATTACACGAAGCAGCTAGTAAAGTTGAAATAAAAAGGCTGAGAAATTAAAATGTGCATAATAAATGCGTGTACATAAATGAAAAGGTGCAGATGGATGTGTCTGTTGTGCAGACGAACAATTGATTTTTCCCGCACATAATTTGGAAACATTTCCATGGACATATATACACACCCGGACCCTACCTCATTTTAATCAACAGGTTATATCACAATTGAAAACTATTGATCTCTGCATGAACACAAGGCCGTCAATGTGCGGGCGGGAAAAATCAATCGTAGAGACACGAGTCCAACGAGTAAATATGAATCTGCAAGTGCAGCGCATTGTCGCCGACACCAGCAAGCACATGGCGGACTGTTTACATTTGTGCGATACCTGAGCAAGAGGCGGCAAACGCCCAATTGGGCGGACTGGAATACTGATGCATGCCGTACTGCTGCTGGTGGTAATCGGCATGGTACGTGGGGCCACTCTCATAGTACTGCGAGCCGTAGTACGTCTGCCGATGCGGCATGTAGTTGCAACAATCCATTTGTTGTTTCAATGTTTTATATAGTTTGTAGAAAGTTGAGCTGCGTGTTCGGAAGAAACAGTTCGAGTTGAATTTGGCACATTACACAGCGAGCACACGGGGCGCGCGGCGCATTCTTTCTCTAGGTATATGTAAGCTGATTGTTGTGAGGTGCGGTAAGGTTAGGTGAGGTGAGCACCGCGCGGCAACGAGGCGAGATGTCGAATGCGGAGTGTTCGCGCGATGGGCGACGCCAAACGCCGAGCCGGACGCGCGACGCCGACTGAACGCGGAACGCGCGGCGGGAATCAATACGTCCGACGGAGCCGACGCCACCGCCGCCGCCCCCACTGCTGCGTGCGTGCTGTAAGCTCAGCGCCCTGTAGTCTGCAGTGACCTGACACCAACTGGGTCACACAACTGTTTTGTTTACTAAATCACCAATATACGCACCTATTCTTGTAACAACTACATTCCAGCACACATACTTAACTCAACAATTTTAAACTCAAACCCAAACACACATCTATTCATAAAAACAGCCTACATCTACTAAAGGAAATGTGAACCAAATCAATCAATCTAATATAAAAAATTACAAAATTACTTCATTCATTAATTAATATGGTAAGATGGCAACAGTTCCGATTGACTCGATAACACTGCGCGCGAATAATAGATCAATGTCGCAACACCCACATCTTCAAACACCACGTACTGTTGTCACACCATCAACAATTAGCAACCGAGGTGGCACATAACCCTAACAGCATCTTATAACAATGGTTATTTATTTATTTATGTTACTCTATACAAACGAAACTTAATCCCAATTATAATATAGAGTACGGAATCGCCGAGCTACAGTGTGGTAGGTCAAATATTACTTAAAGTGAGATTCGAACTCAGCATTGAATGCCGTAACGCTAACCACACTACCATATTTCCCGACTTAGGACGATCTTTAGATAAAATTTATAATTCAATTTGCTATTTGTTTCAAATTTAACTCACAGATCAGTTATTTATTTGACTGGTTTACTTCACTCACATCATTTCAAATACTAAATTCACTTATTCGCATTCAGTTTGAAATAATCCACCCCAATAAGTGCATCAGTATGGTTAATTCATTTCATTTAGTCATGTCTAATTAAACTGAACTGATTTAAGTAAACCAAGTGGCAAATGGAATCCGGCTAATGAATATCGTTCTATGTGATCTGCCTCAATAAATGTAAATTATATCTGGTCTAAATGGCAAATGGAATACGCTGAATATTAACAAACATCTCTCGTTCTATATTACCGACAGGTCAATCATATTTATTCTATTAACAACATGTCGCTCATCTGCGACAAAAAATGTGACAACTCAAAATTTAATATTTTTTGGTTATATATCTATTTGTATGAGTACAATATTTGTAGTTATTCGGTTAACTAGGCGAATAATACTAGCTGGTAATTGATTAATTTAATCTTTCTACGAGTACTAACAAAAATTCTTAAATTACGTCAGTACGGTGGTGTAGATAGCATTACGGAAGTCGAATCTGGAGATCCCGAGTTCGAATCGCACTTAAGCTAAAAATTATATAAACTATCACACTGCGGCTCGGTGCGGACCCTGTACTGTAATTGGGATTAAGGTCCTTTTGTACAGCGTAACATAAATAAATAAATAAATAAATAAAGATGATGTTACAACCACATGTTCTGAAAAGTTAAGTAAGTAAATATATCATCAAGCCTTGTATCCATTACTGAGTGTGGCATTCTGCAGTAGCAGATCTTGGTAAGTAACATATTTCATCGCATAAAGTGCGATTGCCAGCCGTCAAATTATGGTTCCGAAAGATGTTAGTGGAGGGGGAGCCACAGGGATAGTTTTAACGTGGTGAAAATTGTTTGTTCCTCATCTTTTTTTACTTCATTTTCAGTTTTTACTGCACAGTGTGTAACTGCAATTGTGTTAAATGTATTTTTAAACAAGCGCAGGCGATGCTGCCTTCATTTCTTGATAGATTCGTTGTTAGAGAAGTGGGCGTAAGTGAAGATTTACGAAACAGGTGTACAGGAGCGAATGGATGAATGTTTGTTGCGTGATGATGGATTTTGGTTGTGAGAAAAGAAAGTGTTCGTATGGAGGAAGTGTTAATGTGGTCGAAATGAGTATCGTGTGTAAGAATGAGAATGTTGACGGGTTCGTGCTACCCCATTTAATGGGATATAGCGTGATGTTATGTATGTATGTAAAATTGTTTGTCGGCTGTGGGAATTGAACCTGGGTTTTCAATTTGCCTCTCATCTGATAAAAGAAACAACTTTTCTCCCCAATTTTCAAAAACAACTAGTGATATCGAGTTGATTTTAATTTTACTCAGATCTACAAGTTGATTTAATACCACTAAGCCACCTACCCCAAAATGTAGTATGTCAAATGTAAAGAGAAACATTTTCGTTTCTAATTTGTAATAAAATGAAAACTAAAGCGAATCCTTGTCAATAAAGAAAATGATTTTAAGCTGTAGATGAATCAAAGGTCCGGAAAGATAGCGCTGTAAATATATGCCGATGTGAATTCTCTTGAATGAAATTTCAATCCGGATTGAAAAACTACAAATCGCAACAAATCACCGCGATCAACAATCGCAGAATTGGCGGGAGCAGATTTAAAGTTTGTTCTTGGTCCGACTTTGACAGTTACAAACTCAAACACTTAATCTAAACCACGGGACAAGTCCCCAGTCTCCAGGAACAGAGAGCAGGCTCGACGTTCGGCGCTAAAACTTTCCAGTCCGGTATCGCGACGTGACTGCGTCGCTTCCAGCTTCTGCCGCTGCTTGCTCCACTTCCAGGAAATCCATGAATGAGTGAGTAAGCTAGCGGGACAAACTGAGAAACTCGGACACAGCCACAGACGACGCGTGCTAACGCTAGATCGCAAGAATCAATTCGAAACTTGGATTTATTTTTGTATCTTTTATTGCTAATACTCGCACTTTAAATACTCATTTCTAAAAATATTTCTAACATAACAATGACCCCGAGTCACTAACTAACTTTAGATTTTCACTATCTTTGTTTATTCCCTCTCAAATGCCCTTGAATTATTTTAAAGATTAATACTTTTTTTTAAATGCCTCAAAATTTTACTCTATATATCTTCTTTATGAAGTACTTTTCTTTAAAGTTAATGGAGTAGGTGGCTCAGTGGTATAGGGGATCTTGAGAACCCTGGTTCGATCCTCACAGTCGACAAACAATTTTCACCAATTTAAATCTACCCCTGTGGCTCCCTCACCACTAACATCTTTGGGGGCCGTGATTTAACGGCTGGTAACCGCACTTCACGCGTAAAAATATATCATTTACCGAGATCTGCTTCGACAGAGTGCCACACCTAGTAATGTGTAAAAGGCGTGATGATATATTTATTGATTTAGGAAAATTAAACTTAAAAGGGAACATATTAAATATAGTGTTTCAATACTTTATCAAAAAAATAATAATTTCGGATCAAAAATGTTATCTAAAATAGACATTTATAGTACCACTGGTTTTAGAGTTATATCTAATATATTATTATATGATTTGATAACCCGGGTTCGATTTCCACAGACGACAAACCATTTTAACCACATTTAAAATTTATCTCTATAACTTTCCCTTCACTAACATCTTTAAGGGCCATGATCTGACGGCTGGTAACCGCATTTCATGCGAATATATCACCTACCGAGATCTGCTGTCTACATTCAGTAATGGGTAAAAGGCGAGATGATATATTTATTTATTTGATTTTATTAATTTTAATTTCAAATACTACAAAAGTTAATTTATTCCTTATATAACATCAAATAAATAACTATGTTTATAATTGTAATTTAATTATTTATATATTAAAAACAACTCTCAAACCAATCTTGTACCTGCTATTAATTTAAACACTCTGTATATGAAGTAATTTTCTTCAAAGTTAATTTTAAAAATAGATTTAATTTACTGTAAAAATAGTTTCACTATAAAATTCATAGTTTTTACATTGATTCAAATCTTTAAACTTCAAAATATTCGCGTAAAATATAATTAACTATGATTTCTAAACAATATTAACAATAATATTATATCATACTTTGAGCAGAAATCAGCTAGCGATCATGTCCCCCGCTGTCCGCTATCAAATCAGCACATCATTCTCTCCTATGAGCTCCATCCAATTCATTTCACACCACTACCACTCATATGTTAACGTTTCTATTATACATCACACACTAATACGCACAATAACGCACAATTTAAGCTAATTTACACATTAAGATATCATTAAATCACTCACAAAACACCGAAAACACTTCGATCACAGCAATAGCCCGCAGTCGACTACCTCGACTGGAATAAACGTTCAACAAGGTTAGAGACTAATTGGTAAGGTATGCTGTAACGTGTTCGCTAACGTTAAAATAATTTTATTTGTCATTAATGAATGAACGAAAGTGATTGACGATATTACAAAATATTAAAACAGGAGTATATACATGTTGTTTCAATAATTCAAGAAAAAAAATAGCAAATATACTGATCTGGTATATTAATAATTCTATTAGGTGGCTGAGTGGTATCGAGTCGACATGTGGATTTGAGAAGCCGGGTTCGATTCCTACAGCCGACAAACAATTTTCATCAAATTAAATCTACCCCTGTGCCTCTCCGCACTAACATCTTTGGGGGCCTTCACGCGAAGAAATATATCTCCAATGGCAACGCGCGAAAAAGATATTAAATAAGCGCTTATTTCAATAGTTACCAGGGATACAAACAAAACAGTAACTTGTCATATTGACAGTTGACAGAACGAAATTATTTTCAGTACCTATACGGTTTTTAATAATTTTAAGATGCAATTTTAGAAAAAATTATGTGTGTATCACGAGCGTAAAGTGTTTTTGTTCCTCTTAATAGATAAATAATTATTTTTCTACAACTGTTAAAAAATGTTCATATATTTTCACTAATATCAATACACGAAGTACTTGATTTTTTCATCAATTACATTACCGTGACAACGCGTATTTTACGCACTGTTTTGCATTCTAGTGCGCAAAATGAGTATTTCGCGCACACTCCCAAATTTTTTTCACGTTCCATTTGTTATAACACATCAGTAGTACCAAATTCATATTATTTTTGATTGTTTTTCTTCAATTTACTTAAATAAATAATAATTATCGTATTATTCTATTCTGACAGTTGTAGAACAAATTTTCTTGTTTTTTTGGCGCGTTCGAATGACTTTTTTGTCTCGACTAAAAGTAATATTCTCACGCGCAACAAACGACATTCATTTCGCGCACTTAATATAAAAGTAACTCTTTTACGACAGTGGTCTAGCTAGATATTTTTTAGTAAGTTTTCAATTTAAATTCAATGTTGCCAAACTCAAAATATGTATTATTATATTTATAGCCAGGGTTCGTAAATATCATGATATTTATAATAAATATCAAAATATCTGATATATAGGATATATATCAGATAAATATCACTTTTTGGATATTTATTTTTTAATTTTAGTTTTGTACACATTTAGAAAAACTGAAAAATTCGAAAAATTTCACTTTTCCGGAGGCTATATCTCAAAAACTAAACAAGATATGGAAATGCGCTCAACGGCGTTGAATTCCCCGTGTCCGAATTGACTTATAAGCAAATTTTCATACAATTTTAAGCAATTTAATATTTTTAATTATTTCCTAAGGGGTACCCCTTTGGTTTTTTCAGATTTTAATTCAATTTTCCCAAAAATCCTTAATCGTAGGATTATTAAAACGAAAATTTACATACATATGTATTTTGACCCACTGAATTCAGTGGTGCAATCTTCAAATGCATATGACTTCTGGTTTTCGAGAAAATGTTAAAAAACAGCTTTTTGCGATTTTTTTGGCGGAAAATTGAAAAAAAATAAAAATCGCTGAAACTATGTTTATAAGTTAACTGAAGCACGAGAAAATTAATGCCGTTGAGCGCGTTTTCATATCACATTTAGTTTTCGAGATATAGCCTCGGAAAAGTAGAAAAACTGAAAAATACGAAAAATTTCACTTCTCCGGAGGCTATATCACAAAAACTATTTGATATTTTTATATAATGGATATATATCATTGCAAAAATATGACGATATATATCAAAATAAATATCATGATATATATCGATCGATATATATCTTCGAACCCTGTTTATAGCCCGATTCTCAAATAAATTTGAGCTAATCTTGAATTTTAGATTAGCTAATCTTATTCTAATCCGAATTAAAATAATAATTCAAATCATTTTTCGAAAACCAAATGGTAACAACATTATATTAGAGTTTATTTAAATTTGTTCGAAAATGCAGTTTAGCTAAATTTGAGTAGTTCAGAATTCAGGATAAATAAATTCTTTTGAGAATTGGGCTGTAAAAATTTCTTTGGTACATAATATATGAAAAGAAACTTTAATGCCGGATATGTCAATATATTTTGCAGTGTAATTAAATAAACTTAATTATAATGATCGTGCGGTAAGGCGCAAGAGAATATTGAAAAATTATTATACCGTAAATAAATATATCACTCTTTATTACTGATTTATTATCTATCAAAATTTGTGGTTGTACGAGTAAAACTGCAGATTATCGAAAGAGCAAATTATGGAACATATTGTTCTTATGAACTAAAATTTATGAATGAATTTGTCATTACTTGACTCATAAATAATAAATTACGTTATGTATAAATAATTAAATTAGATTTAATTCTAGTTACAAAAATAAATTTTAAAATAATTATTTATTTGAATTTGAATTGTTGTTGTCATTGTTTATAAAATAACAACTAATGTGAACCTGTATATAAAATCCATGTATTTATTGATCTACCGTCGAATTTTGAAAAAACCAAAAACCGTACTCTCTCCTCTCTCTACTCTCCTCTCCTCTCCTCTTCGCTCCTGGTGTTCTCTCCTCGCGACTGTAAACTAACAGTGCCTTACATCAACCTGGTCTGGTACTCAATACTAGACTGGTCGATGTCGTAATCCCTCGGACATACCTGCCTTCTTTGCCACCCTCCTTCTAAAGTTCCAGATCGTTCTTGGCGCCTCCCTTGGACCCCGCTCTCGCATCGCTACGGATACGGATACTTGAATTGTTGAAAACGCCTAGGAGCTCGCGGTCCGCACATTGTCACGCATGTATGACATGCTGGTCAATGAATTGCCGGAAAAGAGAGTCGTTTTTTGTTTTTACTCATTTTAAACTGTTTCTTCACTTTCATTTCATTTCATCTTATATTATATCGTTAGGTTTAAATTGTATTTGTATTTAAACATTTTAAAATGTATTAAATATGTAAGTTTAACAGAAATAAGCGCTCTTTAAGCATTTCTTTCAGATTTATTTCTTCTTATAACAATATTCAAACTTGATTTATAAGAAATAACTTTGTTAAAATGTTAAATTAGTACTTTTCAAGTAAGTACTTAACAGTTGATGAAATCAAATTAGGATACCACTAGAATTTGAACTTGAGACCTTTGAAATTCGATCATAGCTATCCAATTAATTAATAATCATGATTTAAGCTGCGTTTATAGCTATCCAATTACGATTAGCAATTATAATTAATAGCCAGTGTTTGTCATATGTCAAATAATGCTCACGTTTGCACCGATAAAATTAAGACATTAATTATAAATGTTAATTTCTATTTGCAACAACAAAATTTAAATTTTAAGTTTGACATAAACTAATAATATCCCATCAAATATTTAACAGCAATGTAAATGTCGTTATATGATATTTTCCTTCAAGTTGGTTTTATTTATTCAACTTTTCAATTACAATTAATGCGGTAGACATATTGTTTTGTCTCTATTTTCTATCGTTGTCTAGAAGATTCTTTCTTTTTGTAGACAGTGTTAATTTAAATGTCAATTACATAATATTTAAAATAGTCATATTATTTTTTATACATAATTAAACAAAATACTTGAAAATAACATTAAAATACCGTGTAAATTATTTAAATCACAGGATATCGAAAATGTGAAAATCTAAAATGTAATCATGAAAAATAAAAGTTGTCATTAGCAATTCGATCATTAACAGATAATGATTTTGTTACACAATATCGGGAGTATATTAATCTGTAGTAACTTCGATAAATAATATTGTAATGTTTGTTATTGCGATGTAAAATAATGATTTATTTGAAAGATTGCAGAGTTAGCTAGAACTAAACAGTGTCTGGAAAATACGCTTGTTCCAAACAAAGCTAGGTAATCAAGATATCAGTTTTCCGAGAGAAAAACAACTAATTTGCGTTCGTATGGTTTCCCAGGGCATTTTGCCATCCATATTGTATTCAAACACTACTCCCTTCGTAATTATATTTTCATTATTTTTGCTTTATTAGTTTTTATAAAAAATGTAACTACTCACCGGGATACTTTCGTTTATGATCTGCATCAAGCGATTTTGCCATTGAGAAGAACTTTTCCTTTTCTTTAGAAGATAAATTTTTCCATTGCATTCCTAAACGACAACTAATTTCCTTATTGGATTCTTGTGGGTATTCCTTTGCAACTTTTTTTCGGTTTTCGTTTGCGAATATCATAAATGCATTTGCCGGACGTGGTATTTTTTGACTTGAACTTGGTGTTGCTGTCGCTTCTTTAGAAAATATAAAAATATATTAATTGCGACGAATAAATATTGTGCAATTCCAAAAGATCTTTGAAATGTCCAAATTGTTGGATATTAATTGATAATTCAATAAATAAGACGGGTTACCTCGCTTGATTTGTTCATTAGGTACCAAAAAGGTAATAGGTCTATGATTCAAAGAGATTATTTTATTCAATACTTGTACTCCATTTACATTTTTATTACCTGAAATGTAAGGTAAAAGTTACTTACGAATATCGTTTTCATCTTCATCTGAAGAGACATAAGATAATTTCCTTCGCCGGGTTCTTTTCAACATTTTGATTAAAAAATGTATTTATCCCTTGTAATTAAATTGTAATACAATGTAGTACTTTAGTACAATGTTTTAATATTGCACAACGACAGTTTTTAATGATAAAACTTATACAAAATAAGGAAAAACAACATGTGTCTGACATACAAAGTATCAAATCATGCCATTTTATTTTTCTGGTAAATTCGACTGGTGGAGCACCCCATTACTATTTACAATGTGGCACAATATGAAACAGTGTAGCGAAATGTTTATTTTTATTTATAACAATAAATAATCATTCAAATTTATTTGCCAATATTTTTATAACAACATTTATAACATTTAAATTCATTATTATTTGAAATTAAAATACATATTTCTTATTTAATTTAATTTTAAAAACTCATATTATTTAGCGTGCTATCTGAAGGGACTTACTTCGAAAGCGAAATAAATTTGAAATTTACCGCGTACGGTCAGTCTATAATGACATATATTTTATCAAATATTTTTAATAAATAATCAAAATTTGTGTTTTTATTTACCTTTTGTGTCAGGAGAAATAATATCCATCGAAAAATATATAGATAATTCGATAAATTATTGTATAAATATATTAAACAATCAAAGCAAATTCAATAATGCCTCGTGCTCATGTGTATTCTTGAAAAGCAACGATTTTGATTATTATGACTTTTGATTTTTTACAAATTGCTGTAATTGTTTATAAAATAACTGCCTGCGTTGCCATGTAATTAAAACATAAAAAATAAAACAATCAAGTTGACATGAAATGATTTAACAAAAATATTTATTTTCAACTAAATACAACAAAATATATAAACAGAAAACAATTCTACAATTTATTCAGAGTATTAACCAAACCAATGACTTCCCATACATTCCCTTGTCCATTCAGTTTGGCACACCCAGCACCAATGATATTCGCACCCAGCCCGGGTGCAAATCATGTGCATGCATCCACCTAAAGAAAACAACATAAATATTCACCCAAACCATCTTATTCTGCCACTGCATCATTATTTGTAATCGATAAATATATTTTATGATTATTTCAAAGATTAGCTTCATAAAAATTGTGATTATAAAGTATTAAGGTATTTCACAAAACTTTTAAGAATTTTATTAAATCAGAAAAATGCGTACGAGAGTCAATTGCATAAAAGTAAAGTAAAAATAAATGATTTAATAGAGTAATCATAAAAATATGGATTGTCATTAATTTATCGATCTACTGATAATAATCGATAAATCCACAAACCATCTCTTTCGGTCGGTGTTCGACATTTGGGGCACGGTTTCGTCGAAACTTTAATCGTAACTTTCGAAGCTTCATCCCATCGAGCTTCAGCAGCTCTGGCAGGATCCACATTGTAGCTACAATCTCCTGAAGAAGTTCCGAAAGAATCTATGGTCAAACATTCACCTATGTGGTACCCTTGAAGACAATTCCTGCAAAATACGAACTGAAACAATATTATTATTATTTGTTCTTGGAAGAAATCTTACTCCACAACCGTTGATACAAGTTATTTTCGTACATTCCAGATCTGCAAGAATTCCCATTCCGCAACCTGGTTGAGGGCATAATACTCCTCCTGCTTGAAGAACGTATTCTTCTGTTGCGAATTTTTGATATTGGCAATACTACAAAATTAAAATTTAGTGCCTATTTGGATAAGAATTCTAAGAATAAAAGATTGGAGAAATTGAAGGTGTGAGATTGTTTAGATGGTTCAGCAATAAATATATCACTTACCGAAATCTGCTGAGGCAGATTGATACACCCAGTAATAGGTAAAAGACGTGATATATTTATTTATGATTAAAAGATTTTTTTCACATGCACAGACAACTCAACTTTCTTCTCCAGAAATAGTGAGGAATTTATCTTACAATTTTGATGTAAGTAAATAAAATATTCTCTTTAGTGTACCTAGTAATTTTCCCCCAAGTGTATTTCAAATTCAAATAATATTTTAATGAATCATGCCGTGAAAAATATTTGTGTTTAACACGAAAGGAAAACGCTTTTCCATTTTCACTCAAATACCTCAGAAGCATAGCGAATTTGAGTGAAAATAATCGCTTTTCTCTGTAGTGTGACAAATAACTATTAAGTTTATTTACTTGAGCGTTTGTAAGTAGGCGAAAATGGTGAATTTCTGTAATAAATGAATCATTACATCCAGCAGGACAACCCAAAGTGTACCCAAATTCCGGATGTTGCCAAAATTGTCGGTCTCGTAATCTCGAACTACAGTAGGTTCGAAAACAATCTATACAAGTTACGTGTCCTTCCGAGCATGGAAAAACAAATACAGGATCACTGAAATTTTAAAATTATCATAAATTTATTCAACTTTTTTTTATATCCAAAGGACTTGAGTTGTGTTTAATAAGCTAAATTATATAATTTTAAAAATTGTTAAATTGATTTCAGCCGAAAAATAAAAAAGGAAATTTAAATTTTTATTTATTTTCTTTTTTATTATTAATAATTGGCGACGTTTCGGCACATTATTTTGGCCATTTTCAAGCTACAAACCAAGAGAGATATTTTGTTTATTATTCCTTGTAAAAATAATAAATAAATTGTCTCTTAATTTATAGCTTGAAAATGGCCAAAATAATTAAATTAAAATGTTTCTCTTTGCTGTGTAGCTTGAAAATGACCTAAATAATTAAATTAAAATAAATTGTTTCTCTTTGTTCGTAGCTTGAAAATGGCTAAAATAATGTACCGAAACGTCGCAAACTATTAATAATAAAAAAGAAAATAAATGAAAATTTAAATTTCCTTTTTTCTTTTTCGCTAAAGCCTGATATCATTTAACAATTTAAATAAATAAATTTATTCAATTAATTTTTATTTATTTTTACCTAGTATCAGAACAAGCTAAACAAGGAACCTCTTTTAAATTTGGTTTAATCAAATAAAGAGGAACAGCCTGATCTTTTTCTCCCTCCGAAGTATGTTCGGCGCATTTGAAATAAAATTCTGCAAATGTTGGTTCCGCGTTTTGAAGTATCTAAATCATAAAATTTAAATAGAATTAAAAACAAAAACTAATTTTATTAAATATACATTAGCACATAATTCTTCACTGTTTTCGCAATTGCCAGTGATACGTTTTGGTTCTAAAACATCGGTCCAATTTTGTGGATCAGCATGTACTGTAAACGCACCACTTTTACAAAAATGGCAACGCACTCTTAATTTTCCAGTTTTTAAACTTTTACAACTTGAGCAGTACACATAAAAATGTGCCCTATTACGTTCTTTATCTGCAAGAATTAATAAAACATTACTTATATATTAAAAACTTAATATTATACTACCTTCTTCTGATATTGTTTTCAATTTTTCTATCGGACTAAGCTGCAAATCCAAAAGAGTTTCGCATAATGGTTTTGATCCAGTAGTTTCTTCTTCTACAAGAACATCTGATTTGCTAATTAAATTTTTCTTTGGAGTAGTTTTAATTGCATGTAAAATACTTTGTTGTCCCAAATCACAATCCTGTAATTGATTTTGAACATACTATACACATCTTACACCTCTATATTTTTTTACCTCAATGATTGTTTCGTCGCATAATTCCTTCCCTGCGAATATAATCTTTACCTCCTCGGGATCTAGGCCTAGTTGAGGAGCAACATTTTCCTTGACAGTTTTTATATCCCATTTCGGATCCAAGTTTACGTTGAAAGTATTGCCAGTATTTGTTTTAATGTAAATATTTAACGAATTGGTAATTGTCTTTTTACCAAATGATAATAGCTGCAGCATGCTACCTATTATATTTTTAATGAAATTTATTATGAAACTCATTTTAGTTAATAGTTTTTACTCTCATATAACCTTACATGTATACATAGTTCTTTTAAAAAAAATACGATATGTAATCATGAACGTTTTGGTTGAATTTATCATGCGCAACGAACAGCTGATGCATTTGTTACTGACAATCAGCTGTATTTGATTAATTAAAATTATGAAATAATTTTAATCGGTAGTAAAGAGGGGGAAAACATATGTTCTATTAAAATTATATAATCATTGAAATGATATTAAATTAATATTAACAATAAATCTGTAGAATTTCTAATTATAGAAAATATTTATGTATTGTTATTTATTATTGTCTTTAAAATAATTAGCCAGCTGGTATATATTAAAAAGTTTTAATTTTGAACTTTAAACTTGTCACATTATCACATGTTCTTGAAAAGTGTAGATTAGATTGAAAAATTATTTTATAGCTAGTGTCAATAAATATAGAACGGAATTTACTGTAGGTAGTGTTTCTAATTTTCTGATAAATTTTAGGACTTATAATAAATAAATAGGTTAATCAAATGGTTGCAAATATGAAAAACTGGCGGGAGTCTGCAACTTTGCTCCTAGTAGCAAAACAAACATTTCTGGAATTAAAAACTGCAGAACGAGTAAATTATAAAGTAATGACTATGAAAAGAAGTTCTCGCTCCAGCTTTATGCCCGATACACACGTATTTCCTGGCGGAACTTTAGATAAAGCTGACTGTTCTAGCGATTGGCTAAAATTATATAAAAAGTTCGGAATTAATGATCAGTATTTCGATATATTTAAAAAGATAAAATATGTGGCTCCAATTTTTAAAAATGAAACTGAAAATACAATTCCGAAATATATATCTTTACGAATTTGTGCGATAAGAGAAGCATTTGAGGAATGTGGAGTATTACTATGTAAAAGCTCTAAACATGAAAATAAAAAAACAGCGTCTTTGTGGGCATCATATGTCGATCGAGTAGAAGTAAATGAATGGCAAAAACGTGTTCATAACGACGCATCACAATTTATTGAACTATGCGATAAATTTGAAATTTATCCCGATGTTTGGAGTCTACATGAATGGAGTAATTGGTTGACTCCATCAGGAATGGAAAAAAGATTTGATACAATTTTCTTTTTGGCAAATGTTCAAAATACTTTAGCTACTTCTGCTGAGAAGAAAGAAGTTCAACATATACAAGTATTTTATGGTTTTTATACATGTATATTTTTATATTTAATTGGTTACTTTTAGTGGGATTCCCCTATCGATTTATTACGAAAAAACAGTAAATTGGAAATATTCTTACCGCCCCCACAATTTTACGAACTAAGTCGACTCATGAATTTCTCAACAGCTGAAGAATTATCCGAGTTTAGCTTAAAACGATCTTTAAATGGAACAGAACGTATTTTACCTTACAGATTAGCTACAGACAAAATACAGACGACAATACTACCAGGTATAAACTTTCCCTATCTTATAGTTAATTTATTGAATTTATAACAATTTCAGGTGATGATTTATACCCTGGAGAAGATAAAGTACAAATACCAAATGATGACGTTATGGACGATATTCCTGAGAAGAATATAGTTCACCGAATGTATCATTTAGAAACATTTAAGAATAAAATAAGTATTAAAAATCATAAATATAAAATTGAGCATGTACATCCAGTAATAATAGAGAATTCAAAATTGTAGAACTTAAAAGAATTATAATTTTATGAAAGGAAACAATCTATTGTACAATTTTTATTTATAAATATAGTAATTATTAATGTCCAGGTCCTTATTTTGTCCATGATACTTTAGGTATGTCGAAATGTTCTGTTAAACTGTCCAAGTGTTGATTAAATTTCTCTACTCTTTGTTTATGGGTCATCGATGCTTTTTCCAAAATCTTTTGCGTTTGCTATAAACATATTCCTGTTAGATAAATATGAAAACAGTAAGAAAATAATGTACCATTTTCTCTTGCATCTTTTTAAAAGCAAGCTCTGCTTTTGTACGTTTTGGTTGCGTATCGCTTTTAGGTTCCTTTATATATCCTTCTGCTTCTGCTGTTTTCGTGACCTGCTCTACAACTTTCTTTTCCTTGTTTTTCTTTTTCTTTTTAACGCCGCCATCTCCTTTTAACTTAAGACGACTTTTGGATACGTTTGCGTAAGGATCGTCTTCGCCCATTTCTGTTAATTTGCAACATAACCATACAAGGAAAGATATTTTGTTTAATTTAATAAATTATTTACCTTTCAATTTTAAAGTATCGCAAATATTATTATATTGTAATTTATCTTCAAATATAGAAAAGTCCTTTTGTTTATAATCACAGGTTCACGAGTTTTGACATTTGTCACTATCAACCAAGTACACTTTCATGACATTGCGTCGAATTCTTGTAGTTATATTTAGGGATCACCGCGGCCTCGCCGAGTCTCCCACTAGGTTCGGCGGACATATAATCGCATTCTTTTGAAATGCATTTTTAATATATATATTATATTTCTTATAGCGCATATAACCAAATTGATTTATATAATTTTTAATGAAACTTGAATTAATATTTGATTAAAATAATGAATGTTGTTTTGATAATTATATCCTGTGACACCTATGATGGTGTCGTACTTTTAAGAATCGCTTTTGTGTGTAATTTTTTAGAAAAGTAAAGAAAAAACCGCTAATTTAGCAAAATTTTTGAAAAGTAAGCGACAGATATTTTCGCACTTATTCGTTATATCAATTAATATAAAAAATTACAGTAAGAAATAAACTGTGCTGTACTTGTACGTATTGATTTTTCAAATACTGTCGCTCTATTTATAGTTTTTATATTACTTAATTTTTATTTTAAAATTTGTAGATGAATAAAGCTCCGAAAAAAATATTTTGCGTCGATGAAAAACAAACCTTAATAAACTTTATAAAGGAAAATAAAGATGTAGTAGAAAATAAAGCAAATGATTCCAAAACAATAAAAGCCAGAAAAGAAAAGTGGGAAGAACTAAGTCAACTTCTGGCTGTAAAAGGTTACGATCGTGACTGGCAAAGACTTCGAGAATATTATCATAGAATGAAATGCTCAGCAAAATCAGCTATTACATCTTACAGAAAATATATCAAATCAACTGGCGTCTTACCTGATCAGACACCCACTGAATTCGATTGGGCTGTACATGACATAAGTCCTGAGGATTTTAATGATGAAACAAATCAAAAAGCGGAAATTGAAACGATACAAATAAAACAAGATAATTCTGTAGATATTTGCTGCGAACAAATGAATTACAGTGAAAAAAGTGAAGATCAAATAATTTCAAAGCCCGCTATGATACGTGAAAAACGAAAATCTTCATTATATTACGATAGACTGACAAAAATTAGAATACAAAATAATTCAGATTCAGACGCAGATCGAGATTTTTCTCTTTTAGAGCAAACACAAAGATTTGAATTAGAGTTGCATAAACAGCGATTAGAATTTGCTCGTGAAAAACATAAAAAAGAAATGGAATGCGCTAATATTATCGAACAAAAATTAAAATTAGAACTAGACACTGCAGTAGTAAATAAATTGAAAATGGAAAAGGAGGCTGAGAAAATGGATTTGGAACTGGAAATCCTTCATCGTAAAATAAATTCATATTAATATTTTATTATAACTGTTCTCTGTTATGATACTTGTTATTGTTGTATATAAATAAATAAAAACGTGTGCCAAATAATTCAATTGTTTATAAATGATAATCGTGATTTTGGAAGCTACTTATAAATAAATGCAATTGTATTTACCGGCAGTTGTTTTAATCAGAAGATTTCATTTGATTGGAGCTCCTTTCATTGTTTTACTTTTGATAATTCCTCCAGACTTCGTAATTAAATTATTACATTGCCACTGAGCTACACATTCCGAACTGGTTTTTAAATCCACTTGCAATTTTTCCCATACTTTCTTTTTGGGGTTTAGGACATCATCAACATTACCATCCTCAAAGTTCTCAATTACAATTTTATCACCAGGAGCGGCACCTTCTGGAGGAAGCAAAGGCTCCACCTGTTTCGGTTCATCTCTGTAAAAACGCAGAATTAAAACCACTTTTAGATATTTTAAAATTACTTTTAACTTACACTGAAGCGCATAGCACCATTCCTTGAGATTCAACTCCGCGCATTTTTGCTGGTTTTAAGTTACAGAGTACTACAACCATTCTATCTTGCATTTCTTCAATAGGAATATAATTTACTAATCCGCTAACAATTGTTCGTGTCGTTGGTTCTCCTACATCAATTTTTTCTACGTAGAGAGCATCTGCGTCGGGATGTTTCGACACCTCAACAATTTTTCCCACGCGAATATCTAAACGCGATGGCGTGATTTCCTCAACTATAGGAGTCGCGGAATTTTCTAAAAAATATATATTATTTATAATGGTGTCGGATTTATTATCTCTAAAATAAATGATAAATAAAATGCTTACTCTGTTTTCCTGGCGCAGGGTAAGCTTTAGCAATAAGAGCTTTGAGTTTCGGATCTTCAAAAGTTTTCCTAATTGGCTCTAAAAGTTTATTAATGTAAATTTCAACGCCAGCTTTTAAGTCACCAGGATGTAAGTTCTCTTGCGCAAAAGCTTCTTCTAATTCAGTAAATTTTAAGTACGTAGTATTTCCTCCATATTCTTCACTTCGAGGAACAACAAATCCTTCATTCGGTTTGAAAAGAGGGTATAAGACGTGTTTTACGAAAGAAAGAACTCCGTTATCAGCAATGTTTCCAGGTTCACAGAAAGCCTTTTTTAACTTCTTTTTTACGTTTGCTGGAGAATCTAATAAGTCGATTTTACTTTCATCTTCCGACGATGACATTTTTCCGCCCGTTAATCCAGGAACTAAAATAATTTAACAATATATAAATGTAGGAATAAATGAGATTATACGAAAGGAATTATGAATGTGGATGAAACAATAGTAGTGTGTTGTTTCTTACCCATTGGATTCATTAAATGAATTCGTTTTTGGTATCCTAATTGCGGCAAATATTTTTCGGCAAAAGTAAAGATTTTTCTTTGATCTACACCTCCGAATTGAGCATCTACTTTCAGATATTCTTCATCTAGCGCCTGTAAACCTAAACTTTTAAATTAATTTTTAATTCTAATTAATTTTAAGATTAAAATGTACCTGGATATAAAAGACCGCTAAGAAGAGGATGATCAACTTGTTTAACTACTTCAGCTCCTGCTTTTTTCGCATCATGCTCAGTAATAACAGAACTTAATCTGTAAACGTCCAATGTATATTCTTTTGATAATTCGTAATCTGTTCCTCTTACAAATTTGAGTTTATCTAAAGGTACTCCAATAGATGTCAACATTGCTTTAATTGAATATTCATAGTAGTCTACTCTAAGTGCTAAGAGCTCCCATGGTGCTTTCATGTTATCCAAGTAAGCGTGGAGATCAGCAAATAAAATTGTTACTTCGCATCCAGCTCGCAGGAAGTCCGCAATTTTGGACATTGGTACAAAATAAGCAACATGCGGTTTTCCTGTTGTTGCAGTTCCCCAATAAATTTTTAAATCGCGTTCTTTGAGAACTGTTTTCAATTTATCTTCTCCTAGTACTTCTTGCAAGTTCCTTGTTATGAGGTGGCATTTTTCCTCAGGTGATAATATCTGCTTTTCCTCACTCATTTTCACTGAAACGTCAAATGACATCATGACCATATGGACATTGATAACAAAAAAGAAAATGTGTTAAATTTTCAAGTTAATTAACGAGAATTGTGTGAATTATTACAGATATTTTGAAAGTTGTATTGCAAACATAAAATTAGCAGTTGCATCAGATTTTTAAACTTAACCAAAAAATAAAGTAAGTAACAATTACCTTCAAATAAATTTCTCAATGCAGGTTTCAATAAATACTTAAATTTGAACACGGTTTAGTAAATAATTAATAAATAAGTGTAACAATACTGCTCAACAATTAACCTTCAATTTAATCGTGACCGCGACCGCATACACAAAATCCGCTTCACGATTACCACACTAGCAACCAACAACCAACAACTCGACTGCAGCATCTATGTGACATCAGCAATACTTTTTCCCAGAAATACACTAACCTGCCTCAATTATAGTTCTACCGTTCAAATGTATTGCTAGCTGTCAGTGACAGTTCCGCAGCAATACATTAGCCAGCAATAGTTTCATTATTTCCTTAACTATTAAACTTCATCACGGGAAATTTAGTATATTTATAGACAATAATGTTTACTACAATAAACAAATGACTGAAAATTGATACATTGTTCCAAATAGAAGTATAAGACGTTTATACCCAGCAATAGATTTAAAGGAGCACACAGTGAAGTGACGTCATCAATATATACATCATGTGTGACATGTGCCGTCTCCAGCAATAGATTTGATTTATTTCATCCCTGTTCAACTCTGGGCTATAAAATTTCGTACACATATAAACAAATACATGTACTTCAATAACAAATCAACAAAAAAGTGAAATATTACGTTAAATGTGGCGTTATGGACATATTTATACCTAGCAATAGATTTCGATAAATCCGCCCCTATTTATTTCTCGTCTATGAAACTTCATATATGTATAAACAATTACATGTTCTTCAATAAACAATCAATAAAATAGTGAAAATTTAATTTAAATGAGTCGTTATGGACATATTTATACCTAGCAATAGATCCCGATAAAACCATCCCCATTAAATTTATGTTTATTTATTTTATTTTTTTATTAAAATACAATAGATATTCAAGAATTGTTTCCCTATTTCTATGTTGAAAATTCAATCATATTTACTAGCTTTTATTTAAATTGAATGTTTTTTTTTTTTTTTTTTTAATTTATATATCGGACCAACTACTAAGGTCATATGCCGATATGTCCTTTGCATGGTCGCCACGGGCGGGACCCGAAACCACGACCTTATGGTTGTGAGTCAGGCCCTCAACCCGCGCGACCATCACGCGGGACAATTGAATGTTTACTTACTTATTTCTGAATTTTAATATTTTAATTACCGATGAAATTCATAAACACTAATTTAGAAAACATATTTTGAATTAATGTTATTAAATATATGACATTTTTAATAAATAATATTTTTTATTCATAAAATACACTCCAGGACATTTTGATGTGCACTGGTTTACTTGGAAGAATCATGTTGTGCGTATGCGCTGCGTGTCGAGTCCAAAAGTAACGAACATGACAGGTAATTTTGCTGCTAGAAAATTAGAGTTTTTGAATAAAAATATCAATAAATAATAATAAAATATAGTGCCTTTCGTAAGTATAGATGTTATTCAGACGATGTTGATACAAATTTTACCTGGAAATATAGTTTTTGATACTTGAAAATGTATCAACATTTTGTTACATAAATTGCTTTGTACGGAACACGTATAGAGGATACAATAACATAGAAATATTACATTTCAACAATTAAATTTGAGATAAACGACTTTAACATCATATTTGAACATGATTTTTAGTAAATTAGTGGCAGTGGTGTGCAGTTAAATCAATGGTCTGTTACTGTTTTTTTTTGCAACCACAGGTGATTCCGTGTTCTTATTGGTAGGTGCTGATGCCATTCGAAAGCCTTCAAAATAAATGAAATGGTGAATCTTTCACCTTGTAGGGCACAGACGGCGGTTTCTGCGTGTCAGGCCTCCCGGAGACCGGCTCCTTGTCAACTAGCTCTGGTAGCTGGCTCCTTGATTCAAGTGGTTTTCTAGGAAGCGATGCTCCCCGTTCGTCATTATCCAACTCAGGTTACCGAACTGTCATCACCTAAGAAGATGGTAAGACGGTGAGTAATATCAAATAGAACCATCTTCTTCCTCTACCATTTCCCAATTCATCTTGAAGACAGCTGTTTTCTCCAAAATGGAACAAACTTCTTGTGTTTATTTTCTCGAAGCTGAAATAATGTAGGTAAACCACAAATAAAATTATTTTTGATTTCAGGTGTTTTCGTATTCCATGGGGAGACGCCTGCCTCCAATGTAGTCTCCCGTGCTACAAGGAAATCTTTCAAGTCTGGTACGTAAATTATAAAATAGTATAGAATAGAAAAGAGATAAATATTAAAAATTAAAATAAAAGAAATTTAAGTTATTTGTTTTTGTTTAAAGTAATAAAATTCTTGCACATCTCGATCTTTTTAGTTAATCACGCCTTATACCTATTACTGCCGTTACAGATCTCGGTTCAACACAGAAAATTAAAATAAATCTCCCTGAATAGTTTATTTTTAGCAACGGTCATTGTATCGAATTTAGTGCTGGGGAATGAGGGCTAGTGGGCGAGTTATTGGATATCTGGATTAGATTCCACGTAAGTAAGATTTTTTTTTAACCGTCATCTTCTACTTAGACAGTAATCTGCGTTTTTTGTCTCCTTAGTACCAATGAGTTATGTCATGGTTGTTAACCTATAATGAAAATAATTTCTTTTTTTTGCAGGAGCTCGTTGCGAATCCTGTGCATGCAGCAGGTTACTGCGGCCGCCCAGAGGTCCAAACGACTATTTCCTTCCGTGCTCATCACCGGCGAATGTATTCGTCGGGGAGAAGTGTGATTCATCTAAGGGGGTGAGTAGATGTTTTTGATTCTGAGTGATTGTAGCTTATCAAATTCTGCATATAAATCAATAAACAGAATTACTTTTACGTGCTTTGTAACGACAGAAATTAAATATGAAAATGTCGAAAATTATGTTGAAAATATTGATAGCCATGGAATGAAACAAAAAAAAATGTTTGACGTTTTATCTGTCAAAACATCAACGTTTGCCGTTGTGACAGATAAAATGTCAACGTTTGACGTTGGACCTGCAGGAGAAAATATTTATATTTTATAAAACATTCATAACAGTAAACAGTTTATTTATTTAATTTTAATATCAGAACTAAAATTTATTTATAACAACATTAAACTATACTGGACATAATAAATACATATTCTAGTCTAGAGCATACGCTTAAAACATCTCCATTGTTCGCTAAGCAAAACCCAAGTCTTTCGTAAAAATTACGGCGCATATTTGATAGCTGCCGGGCTGTAGTATTCCTGCATTCCTCTGCAATTCTTTGTTTTAGAGAATCCACATTTGGGTGCCTACTTTAGTAAATTTCATTTTTTCAATGGCCCCACAGAAAGGTCATTAGATGACAAAGCCGGTGATTGAGTTGGCAAATCCAACAATTTGGGAAAACCTTATTCAAATATAAAGTTACTGTGTTTGTAAAATGTGCTGGACAGTCGTCCTTCTGAAACCAAACAATATTTTCTCCTGCAACATTGTCAATGGCAGGTCCAACATCGATTTGAAGCAATTCTAAATATTTATCGCCATTCATTTTTCCATCAATAAAAAATGGCCCTATTACATTACGGCCCAATAATCCTATCCAAACATTCACTGTCCCATGATATTGTGAATGATTAGTTAGTATTAAATTTTTATTTTCCTGATGCCAATTACGAAAGTTTTGAACATTTGGCTCTCCATTTATATTGAAGGTAGACTCATCAGAAAAGCAAATATTGTTGATAAAATTTTCGTCCACATTAGCCATGTCCATAATTCTTTCGCAAAAGGTCATGCGTTGAAACTTATCATTTTCAAAAATTTCTTGGTGTACGGAGAATTTATATGACTTAAATTTATGTTTTCTTAATATTTTTAGGGCAGTTGTATGGTGTATTCCAAAATCAGATGCAATTTATCGCAAACTAATATTTGGATTATTAATTACAGCTGCGAGTATATTTATTTCGTTAGCGTTTTCTTCCGCTTCATCTTCTTCCACCGGTGCAATATTTTTCTGCTTTTTATCGCATTTCTGATACAGAACGTATACTGATCCAAATTTGTCTTGAGTTTTAATAACTTGTTGTATTGCTGATTTTGTTGGAATTGATCTATCAGGATATAATCCCGCAAATATATCGCGTACCCTGATAATGCTATATCCACTATAGTACAATTTTAAAAATTGATTTTTTTCGCTGATTGTGTAAGTCATATTTCTCCAAACGTTGACATTTTATCTGTCACAACGTCAAACGTTGATGTATTGACAGATAAAACGTCAAGCATTTATTTTTTTTTTTTTGTTCAATTCCATGGCTATCAATATTTTCGACATTTTTATATTTAATTTCTGTCGTTACAGAGCACGTAAAAGTAATTCTGTTTATTGATTTAGATGCAGAATTTGATGCCCTAAAACTTTTATTTTAAGCGTTTTTGCTTAAAATAATTAGGGAAGCAGGAAATTGCAATAAATTGATTTCCCATGTGAAAGTCCTATGACCGGCTGAGCGAGTCACCAGCCTGTAGAATAGAAATTGTTAAGATGGAACATGTCTTGTTTATTTTCAGCTTCACCGCTGGCGTCGGCTGTTGTCCACCGACCAGTGGGTCAGTGTCACAGGATAGTTGTGCACCAGGTGGATGATGCGTTTCCTGTGGATTCGACTGATACTGGAAGGTAGGAAGCCATATTTATTATCGATTAGCTAAACAAAAGTTAGCGGTTTCAATAAAATACGATTGTGTCTGAGTAATTGGGATTAAGCTGCATATCCAATTAGTAATTGCAATTAGCAATTATAATTAATAGTAACTATTTATTCTTTCTTCCAGGCGTAATCGGAGAGAAATGTGACCACTGTCCCTACCGCTGCGTACTCATCCAAGCCGTTGAAGAGTTCTCTATTGGAACCTGCAGAACAGGAGTCGAGGAATTTAAATAGAATGAGCTTCGCCAGAGAGCTAGCTATAGAAATGCAAGCGAGGTGCCTCTACGGCGACATGTACAACTTACTACTGAAGCACGTCCAGGTACTTTTCTTTAAATACATTTTGTCAAAGAGAGTGGTTCTTCTGTTTTTCAATTAGTCATTGAAAGCTTGCAGCAGCTGTCAAGCTCTTATTGCACTCCTGCGCTAATTGGCTTACGAATGCGATTGTTAGTTTAGCGTGGGAATTAGTGACGCATTAGTACCGATAGATACTGTAAACAAATCATTAGAAATACTTGGAGTGCTGGTGTTGCCTTAGATAAATAAATAATATGTTTTTTCATTTCAGACAGGTGATGGTGGCGACGACGATCGCTCTCCAGAAACCTACTCTTCATGTCGGAAGAGAAGAGAATGGATTGCTCTTCTACGTGGCAGATCAGAAACATTTGCACTATGTGGCGCTGTTTATTATCAATGCTCCAGTGCGTGTGTTCAACTGCGACTTGGAGTCGGAATCAGACGCGGAAACTCCGTGCACGAAAATGTTCTGGCATTGGTGAGAATGTTATTTATAAATAAAATCACGCCTTTTACCCATCACTGGGAAATGAGCAAAAAAGATATTATTCACATATAAACATTTCACGTTTTAAATTTGTTTACTTTTATAAAAAATATAACAATAATCATTTATAATAATTAATTAAAAAAGTTAAATGAGAAATATTTTATTTGAAATGTAGACATGTTGTGTAAGTTTCAATGTATTGAGTTGTGTCATCAATTAATTAGTCGGGCGAGTCATCATGCAACGAGCTCGAGCTCCGCACTTGCAAACAAAACGCTGAGCAGAGCTGGTGTTCATACCACATCTTTTGCAAATGTAAGAAAATTGAATATTTTTTCATTATTTCATGGTAAATGATAACGCTAGTGAGTTGTTAGTGCTAGTGACACGTGTTACTACTGATTATCAGTTAGTATTAAGGGTGAGCAACTATATTTCCATCACTTTTATTACAAGTATTTTTCTTTTTACTAGCGGTCATTGTATTTTATAAATACTTTTACTCTTTTCGGTAATTGTTTCCAATATTTAAAAAATATAAGACTTTTAAAAGTTTTCTGAACAATATTTAAATTGAATTGTAGCTATTTATCATCATTAAAAACAATGACCTACAAATTTCACCACTAACAACCCAATAATGGGTAAAAGATGTGATGATATAATTATACTTTCAATTAATTAATTAATTACAACATCCTAACACAAGAGACATTGCTTTTTAAAATTGATTTGTACTCGACTGGTTTGACACCCGCTCTGTGTGAATTTAGGTGACTTTGGACAGCTGCAAGAAGTCTACCAAGAATCTGAAGTACGAGAAATCCGAGCTGGAGGAACCAGCAATGGAGATGATGGCCCCGGGGACTTGACGTTTGATGGCGTGTACTTTTTCAAGTGAGTGTATCTTTTAAAATTTGAATTGCCTGTAAATATGGTTAATTTTATTATTTTTCTGCGAGTAAAGTAATTGAAATTGGTTTTAAATTTTGAATTCTCCATCTTTTCAACTATATTTATTCATATTTTTATTATGAAAATGTTTGTTGAAGATTGATTGTTTAATGAATGGATTGGTTTCAATATAAACCTACGTTCCGCGCACATCTCTGTAAAAGCCATTTAATTGAGCCCTTGGCCTAAATAATTTTGGTAGATGATTACATATTCTTCTAAAAGTATTTTTGATTGCGTAAAACATTAATTGTCTCGTGCTTCAATTAACTTGTAAACATATTTTCAGTCATTAACCAAACACTTATATATTTGTTAATTAAAAAACTAATATGATTGATTGTAATTGCCCAAAATCTGCAATTGCAGATTAGGCATGTGCGTACTGAACCCCGTTTAAAGTTTGTTTCATTCATGAAGTTTGAATAGTCGAATATTCTTTACAAAATCTCATTAATTTTAATTAACTTAATTGAAGCACCAATCTATTTTATTTTAATTATTTTACGTTTAAATTATATACATATTTGTTTTAAAATAAGTTTAACTAGAGAATTAATTTATCACTAAATTACTTAGGCGGGTAAAAAAATCCGTGGACTATTTTGGGGGCAAAGACATTAAAATATTAGTTTTCGGGGTTAAATGTTGCTTATAATAAAAAAATATGTTTTGAACGTTAATAATAATTATTAATAAATAATATAGAGTAGTTTTCATTGATTAGAAATGAAATTATTTTTATAATATAAACACCCAATAATTTTGATGCATACTGCGCCACTGATACAGTTCAAGGTATTATGAATAGGTGGCAGTAGTATGTTAGTTGTCAGAAACTGATATTTGACAAGTATATTACATTTGTAAAATGATGTGATTATAAACTAAAACTAAGTGAGTTTGAACTTCAATTAATTTAAATAATGTGGCAATGTCGTTTTTAGGTATGGTTTTCACACACAAACCATAGACAGATGTCAGGGAATGAAAACAACATTTATCGACTTTAAAACCAATTATTATGGAAGACTTGGTTTACAATCAGCACAAATCAACGATAAAACCAAGGAGAAACAAGTGTGCACAGTGAAAGCTCAAAATAGGTGAGATGGTTTTTGATTTATATTTTTTGTTTCTTTGTACTTTTAAAATATCTCTATTAGTAAGATAAGTGATAATATCATTTATTTATATTTTTCAATTAGTCTAAAAAGTATGTAGTCCATGAAAATAAATCAGATGCAAATTTGCACAAAGTTAAAAAGAAGTAAAACATTTATTGCAGTTATCTTATATCGTATTTAAAAATAAGAAAAGAAATGATGAATAATTTGTTTAGAATTTAATTGAGACACGGCCTTGACATAGTTTTCGTACGTAGGTACATCTTGTACATGAACGATAGCATATTTCAAAGTTATTATTTTACTTTTGTGTTTATAAATAAAAATGTAACAATAACAATATTTATTTCTAATAATAATATTAAAAGTAAAATGATTTGCATGTTTGAAGGTAAACAGTAGTAGCGAACAAACGTCGCCATGTGCAGATGTGACTACGGACAGAACAAGAAGTGTATGAGTGTCTGTTACTAATACATTGTTTGTATGTTTATAGGGGGGACATGACTGGACCAGCAAGCATCTCCTGCAGCTTCAGTATTATCATGGAGCAGCTGGTGTCATCTCAACATCAATGTAAGCAACTTTAACATAATTATACTAACTGACAATCCACTAGATATTGTTTCATGATAACTCTAGTCAATTATTAGCTAGGGTAATTAACTATATTAACAAGTCTCTCTCTAAAATTATTAATGTTTGAAGTAAAAGTTGAATATAAATAAATTGTTTCCAATATTTAACAAATGAGTTCTAAAAAGGTTTCTTTACAATATTTAAATTTGAAAACGGACAGAATTAATATTTAATCATTTCAAATAATTTCTATTGAAAAGAGAAAACTAGTTTTTACAGTTATATAAAGCATGCGAAATTAATATTGTTTATTGATTTAAATAGAGATTTGTATGCTCGACAACATTTACTTGAAACAATTTCCTCTAAAATAATTTGGGGAGCAATACGCATTGTTTACTTAATTATCCCGCGAGGGAGCACCAACATTTCAGCCCAAATAACTAGAGTTCATTTAATCCGGGAAGCTTATTTACTATTCGTAGATATTAACAATTCTATTTAAATGAGTCCCTTTTGAAATGATTTGGATAAAAGTCTGTTGTAAACAGTAATGAATATGTTTTTTTTTAAATTGACCACGTGATGAGGAGAGAAGGAGAGAGAAAGTTGATGATTTGATGAGAGAAATATGGAAACAGAATGTTTTGGTTGAGTTGAGTGTGAAGAGATGGTGAGAATCAGATGTTAGGAATAGATTGTGTAAATGGACGGAATGGTTAGAGATGATGAATGGAATATAGATGAGAAGGTTTGGTAGATTGAGAATGTGGTTGAAGCAAGGATGGTGTGCCAGGATGACTGAATGTTACCCCATTTCATAAGATATAATAATTATCTTTACAACATATTTATTATTTGTTTAAATCTTATAATAATGAATGATTCACTTTAAAATTATAATGATGAATCGTTCTCATCTGTAACACAATACTTTGCTAGCTGACAGGTTATTAGCAGATTATCAGCTACTGAAACATTGTGATACAATGACAGTTAGTATAAAAAACAAACAAATTACGGATGATTAACTAGATGTTTCATTGTTAAACGTTCCGGTATTATTTTATACAAATATATTTCAACTAAATGATTGATATAAATAAATTTAATTAAATCATCCTTCAACGATTATTTATACTAGCGGTCATTGTATTTTATAAATAAAGTTCACTAATACTTTTATCCTTTTGGGTAATTGTTTCACATATTTCAAATATATGAGTTTTAAAAGTTTTCTTTACAATATTTAAATGGAGTGTATCTTTTAAATTTGAAGAGAATTGAAAATGTGGACTGCCTATAGTTTTGTTTGTAAATCTGGCTAATTTTATTAATTTTTTGAGAGAAAATATGAATGACAGTTTTTCCGTAACTTTTCGTACACATATAAACAATTACATGTACTACAATAAGTAATGAACAAAAAAGTGAAATTTATACCTAGCAATAGATTTCGTTAAAACCATCCCTATTTAATTCTCAGCTATGAAACTTCTTACACATATAAACAATTACGTTTACTTCAATAAACTATCAACAAACATGTGAAAAGTTAGTTGAAATGAGGCGTTATGGACATACTTATACCTAGCAATAGATCCCGATAAAACCATCCCTATTAAATTTATTATTTTGATTTTTTTTTTATTAAAGTACGATAGAAATTCAAGAATTGTTTCCCTATTTCTATGTTGTAAATTTAATCATATTTTAAGTACTAGTTTTTTTTTTTTAATTCAATGTTTACATACTTATTTCTGTATTTAAATATTTTAATTACTGATGAAATTCATAAACACTAATTAAAAAAACAATTTTTGAATTAATGTTATTAAATATGTCATTTTCAATAAATTATAATGTTTATACATAAAATACACTCCAAGACATTTTGATGTGCACTGGTTTGCTCGGAAGGTCGCTGGCGCTGCGTCGACTTCACAGTTCATAACTTGCAAGCGTGTTAGCTAGATGTGCTGCTAGAAAATTAGTGGTTTTAAGTAAAAATATCAGTAAATATTAATAAAATACAGTGCCTTTCGTAAGTATAGATGTTATTCTGACGATTTTGATACAAATTTCACCTAGAAATATAGTTTTTGATAATTAAAAATGTATCAACATTTTATTACATAAATTACGTAACACATATATAGGATGCGATAACATAGGAATATTACATTTCAACAATTAAATTTGATATAAACGGCTTTAACATCATATTTGAACATGATTTTTAATAAATTTTCTTTAAAATCACAATAATGTTTTTGCATATCTTTAGATTTTAAGTTATAAATAGTGTTTTTATTTCGAAAAGCGTGATATATATTATTTATTATTATTTACATACATAAATATTACTTTTTATACATGAAAATGTGTAAAAGTACTGAATTTGAAAGTATTTTCTTTATTTTATATAAATTTATAAAATTATTTGATTTGTTCAAACGATAAATTTGCCGAAGTGAACCTGTTTATTCCATAAATTTAGTCTTGTATGACGCTGTGTTGTTGAATGTTGCTGGATAAATAATTGTACGTTATAACAAAATACTGGTAAATAGTTAACGAGAACATTATTCTAATATTTTCGATAGATATTTGTACTTAAAAATAGTGTAAAATGTACTTTGTAATATATAACAGCTACAAGTGTTACGACATCTTAATAATGTATTTAACTAGTTGGTTTTGCCAATTGTTATTATTATTTCAAAACAATATTCTATTCATTTTGAGTATCTTTCTCAATTTTCATTTATAAAAATTTAATTCAAATATTGTTAATGGCTAAATACGTATTCATGTTATTTATTATCATTTGCTTTCTATATATTTAAATTGTTAAAAGTATTGATTTGATAATTAAACAAGTCTGTGCGTATTCAAGTTCACCTGCACTCAACAAGCAGCGTTTACAAATACAGTCTTAATAATATTTACTCAATTCAGCCATTTTGTAGTTGGTGATGGCATTCGAAAGCCTTCTAAATGGTAGGTTATTTTTTTAAAGCATTTTAGAGCTATTCTATTAATTGTTTTCTCTGTTATCATTATTAACTTTAATAAATGTTATGAAGTGTGTTACTAATATATTGTTTTTATGTTTATAGGGACTTCACGGGACCTGCAAGCATCCTCAGCGTGTATCTACACCCCGGAGGCATCAGCAAAGACTAGTTTGAATATTAAATCTGCTGCTCTCAACATCAATAATGTAAGAACATTGTTATTTTTTAATTATTTGTTTAATATTTATTTGAGAATTTGTGAAATAAATTCATATTCAGTTTAAAATAATAATGCTGAATAGTAACTAGATATTTGTTAATGATAACGCTAGTAAATTGTTAGCTAGTGTCAGTTATTATGAAGGGTAATTAACTATATTTTTAATTGTTAAACCTTCCGGAATTATGTTGGTCAAAAATATTTCAAGTTAAAGTTAGATATAAATAAATGTTCTGTCCTAAAATAATGAAAATGAATCTCCCTGAATAGACTAGCGGTCATTGTATTGAATTGAGTGCTGGTGAATGAGGGGAATGAGGGGGAGGCACCTAGGAAGGAAGCCATGTTTATTATCGATTAGCTAAACAAAAGTTAGCGGTAATTAGCAATTACAATTAATAGTAACTGTTTATTGTTTGTTCCAGGCGTAATCGGAGAGAAATGCGAGCACTGGATACTCATCCACCACGACATGAAACCCTCCGTGGAGAGAAGAGATTGGAACCTGCAGAACCGGAGTCGAGGAATTTAAACAGAATGAGCTTCGCCAGAGAGCAGCTGTCCTGCTCTTATTGCATTCCTGCGCTGATTGGGAATTGGTACCGATCGATATTTTAAACAAATCATTAGAAATACTTGGAGAGCTGGTGTTGACTCAGACAGCAAACACCGTGGTGATGGTGTCGACGACGATCGCTCTTCAGAAACCTACTCTTCATGTCGGCAGCAAGAGAAGAGAATGGAATCAGACGGAAATGTTCTGGCATTGGTGAGAAACTTATTTATAAATCAAATCACGCCTTTTACCCATTACTGGGAAATTATTCACGTATAAACGTTTCACGTTTTAAATTTCTTTACTTTTATAAAAAATATATAACAATAATAATTTATAAGAATTAATGAAAAAAGTAAAATGAGAAATATTTTATTTGAAATGTAGACATGTTGTGTAAGTTTCAATGTATTGAGTTGTGTCATCAATTAATTAGTCGCCCGAGTCATCATGCAACGAGCTCGAGCTCCACACTTGCAAACAAAACGCTGACTAGAGCTGGTCGCTTGAAAATAATCACGTGCTTGTTAGTTGTTAGTGCGAGTGGCTGTGATTTGACCCAATAATGGGTAAAAGGTGTGGTGATTCAGTTATACATTCAATTAATTAATTAATTACAACATCCTAACAGAAGAGACTTGATATGTTTGACACCTGCTCTGTGTTCATTCAGGTGACTTTGGACAGCTGCAAGAAGTCGACGGAGAATCTGGAGCACCAGGAAGTCGAGCTGGAGGAGATGGTGGCCCCGGGGACTTGATGTTTGATGGCGTGTCCGGACGCTTCACTTCCAGTACTTTTGCAGGTGAGTGTATCTTTTAAAATTTAAATTTGCTGTAAATATGTCTGCTGTAACTTTTAAACTAGTCAAGATAATTGAAATTGGTTTTAAATTTTGAATTCTCCATCTTTTCAACTATATTTAATCATATTTTTATTATGAAAATGTTTGTTGAAGATTGATTCTTTGATGAATGGATTGGTTTCAATATAAACCTACGTTCCGCGTACATCTGTGTAAAAGCCATTTATTTGAGTCCTTGGCCTAAATAATTTTGTTGGACGATTAATTATTCTTCTAGAAGTATTTTGATTTGGTAAATTACGTAAAACATTAATTGTCTCGTGCTTCAATTAACTTGTAAACATATATTCAGTTATTAACCAGACATTTATATATTTTTGTTAATTAAAAAACTAATATGATGGATTGTAATTGCCCAAAATTTGCAATTGCAGATTAGGCATGTGCGTACTGAACTCCCTTTACAGTTTGTTTCATTCATGAACTTGAAATAGTCTAAAATATTCTTTATAAAATCGCATGAATTTTATATGAAAAAAATCCACGTTTAATTAAATTAATTGAAGCACCAAACTATTTTATTTTAATTATTTTACGTTTAAATTATATACATATTTGTTTTAAAATAAGTTTAAATAGTTTTTCAATCAATCATTTTGAATTCAAATATCAATGCCAAAACTAGGGAATTAATTTATCATTAAATTACTTAGGCGGGTAAAAAAATCCGTGAGACTAGTTTGGGGGCAAAGACATTAAAATATTAGTTTTCGGGGTTAAATGCTGTTTATAATAAAAAAATATGTTATGAACGTTAATATTAACTATTAATAAATAATATAGAGTAGTTTTTATTGATTAGAAATCAAATTATTTTTATAAAATAAACACCCAATAATTTGGATGCATACTGCGCCACTGATACAGTTCAACGTTTTAGTAATAGGTGGCAGTAGTATGTTAGTTGTCAGAAACTGATATTTGACAAGTAAACTCAAGGATGTTATATATATACGCAAATATATAACAACCTTGAGTAAACTACATTTGTAAAATGATGTGATATTAAACTAAAATATTGTTAATTACCAACAAAATGTAGTAGAATAAGTAAGTTTGAATTTAAATTAATTTATAATGCACCAATATCGTTTTTAGGTATGAATTTCATGCACAAAACATAGACAGATGTCAGGGAATGAAAACAACATTTGTCGACTTTAAAACCAATTATTATGGAAGACAATGTTTACAATCACCACAAATCAACGACAAAACCAACTTGTGGACCTGGTGCACCAGGTTGTAGATGCACAGTGAAAGCGCCAAACAGGTGAGATGATTTTTTATTTATATTTTTGGGGCTTTATTTTTTGTTTCTTTGTACTTTTAAAATATCTCAATTAGTACAAGACTTACGCGCTGCTAAATAAATTAAATTATTTTTTAATTTAATTACTTTTTAAACAATGAGTGTATCTTTTAAACGGCTAAATGTGGGTTTCCTTTTACTATTTCTTGTATACTCACTATCAAAAGTTATCATGATTATGAAACTTAAAATAAACATGATAAAGGGTGCTATGCTATGTTACTAATACATTGTTTTCATGTTTATAGGGACATCATCAAGATGTTGAAGTAGCTGGTGTCATTGGAGCTGCCGCCATCCAGAGCTTGGAGCAGCTCGAGCTGGTGTCACCGTGGACATTATCATCAATGTAAGTACATTGTTATTTTTTTAATTATTTGGGTAAAAACAATAATAATAATGATGGTAAATGATTAGTAACTGACAATCTACTAAATATGCATTAATGATAACGGTAGTACATTATGAGCTAGTCAAGGGTGATTAATTATAAAGCTTGTCCCTGAAAAAAATGTCTCCTATAATTTTTAACTAAAAACCATATAATTAAATTAATTTTTTAAAAACTATTGAAGACTTTATTGATCAACAACTAAATAGTATATAATAGCATATATTTACATTTTAATTATGATTCATCCAAAATTTGCTCAATTTTCTTTTCAGCCCTTTCATTAAAATTTGTACAGCATAATCAGATATCATTGTTGTAATTTGTTTCCACTTATATTTGAAATTATCGACAGAATTGAGTGGTTTCTTATATTTTAATAATTTCTGCTTCATATGGGGCCAATATTTTTTGATTGGGCGCAATTCAGGACAATTTGTAGGATTTTCAGATTTATGTACAAATTCTATATGTGGGGTTTCTTTTATACCAATCAATGACATTTTTTGTGTAATGACATGTTTCCAAATCTGGCCAAAATAGTATTGGTGTGTTATAAAGGGCAATAATCATCTTTCAAGACACTCGCTTAAATATCTTTCGCCGTTGATTGTTGATGTCGAAAAATAAGGCATACTGCGTTTGCCACAGGAACAAATGGCCTGCCATACAAGCATCTTTTTTGAGAATTTTTCTATTTTAATTACCTTCAATTAGCTACTAACAGATTTTCTGAACTTTCCAGAATAATAATAATGACTTGGTCGAGATTTTAATTTAAGTTAACAATACGTTTCGACATCCATGATAACACATAATTTTTTTTGATATCACTTTAAAGTAAAGTTTTCTTGATCTTCATTTTGTGTTAGTTTCTTGCTTAGTATTCCTGTTAGGCACTTTTGTTTTTTTTTAAATACTTTATAGAATTCTTTAGCTTAATTTTCTGAACTGTTGATTTAGTAGTTTCAAATTTCTTAGCCAAATCTCTCACAGAAAGATTTTTATTTTCACACAAAGCCTTCAAGACATTTTCTCAATATTTTAATCTACAAATCCAGGTTTGCATCCACTTCCACATTATTTTGTGTATCACCCGTTTCATTATATCTTCTTAACACCCTTTGAACAGTCCTTGTTGTAGATTTTAACTCTAAAGCTACTTTTCTTGTGGATATATGCCTATTTTGAACACATTTGTACAAAATATTTTCGCGCAATTGTTTGTGTTTCGATGGCATCTTTGTATACTAAATTGTATGAAAGTTGTCAACTAATTGTTTTTGTATAATGCATAGCCAAATAATAAAAACGCATCACATAAAATTTTGTATATCTATAAAAGCTGTTGATGTTAATAACATTTTTAGTATCATTTAATAACTAATTCTTACGCTATATCTATCCTTGTTTTCTCTTGTTGTGCTAGACTTACTACGTGAGTTGTTTTGGTAACGTACTTTTGTTTTTTTGTATAATCTGTCTTACTTGACATGTAATGTGCTATATCGCAGTTCAATAAAGAAATAGTTTTTCATCTTAAATTATTTATTTTCATTATAAAATTTTGTATATCTATAAAAGCAGTATACGAAAAGGCCCAAAACTAAGCGACAATTTTTTCTGGGACAAGCTTTATTTTACTTTTACAATTATTTTTCTCCTAAAATAATTGATGTCCGGTTCAAAGCAGAAAATTTAAATTAATTTCGTTTAATAATTTGATTTTATTAGCGGTGACTTTTACCCAATATTTAAAATATATGAGTTTTAAAAATGTTGTTTACAACATTTAACTTTGAAGAGGTTTGAAAATGTGGACTATAATTTTGTTTGTAAATCTGGCGAATTTTATTAATTTTCTGAGAGAAAATATGAATGACAGTTTTTCCGTAACTTTAGATCAACATGTTTTAAAAATGGCTGTATTTTAGTAACCAGTCAACCGGGTTTCAACATTCAATTCCTCATCTATTGACTATAGTTTCATCCCTTAATATCAACCCTCCAGAAAATAATTAATTTTAAAATAAACGGTATTGAAGCGAGGATGGTTGGGTTGGGTTGAGAATGTTCTGTGAATGTCGCAGTGGACAATTATTCACAATTGGTTTAAACATATAATTTTATTTTGATAATTTACTATTCTTTAATATTAAAAATTACTTTTAAAGATTGTTTAGTATTTTTAATGATAGATGCTCATATTAAATTGAGTTTTGCAGTTTACGCAAATTATATGAATGCGGCATTCAGTCCCAGGAGTCGAGCGCCATGCCCACGCTGTCCACCGGTTGCTTCAACACATTTCAGGAATAAAAGATAAGTACAAATTTAAATTTTAATTAGTTTAAAAAATGAGAAAAGAAATTATTAATAATTGATTTAGAATTTTATTGAGACACAACCTTAACATACATCTGCTGTCTTTTAATTTATTGTTTGATGTGAGAAATATTTGTTTAACGGTTTAAAAGTAAATTGCTTTAATTTCTAGAAACTTTATTATTTTACTTTTGTTTATACTAAATAATAATATATTAATAACATTAATAATTTCTAATAATAATAACAGTAAACTGAGTAATATTGTATTTGAAGTGTATGTTAGATGTGTGCATGTTTCAAATTCACTTTAATTTCATTCATTGGTTGTGAGTGTGTCATCAAATAGGTCACCGCTGCGAGTCTGCAACAAGAAGCTCACTTGCCAAACAAACGTCGTCGTCGAGTAATTTAACTTTTGTCTGCCTTATTTAAAGGCCTTCATAACCTATATCGTATCGTGGGCTTGATTTATAGTTATACTATAAGATCAACTTCTCGAGTCGATATCGTGTTTGTTTTTATTGTTCTCTCACTACGTACATTTTAATTTAATTAGTTAGTTGCTGCCTTAATAGGAGGCCATCCTAACTGTGTGTAGTTCTTTTCGTGGGGTTGATTTATTACTATAAATCAATTTTACGAATCGAAATTGTGTAGATCGATATCTATCGTGGGTTTGATTTGAAATCAACCTCACGAGTCGATATCGTGTATTTTGTATTATCCACCAAAAAACGCAGGTCCCACGTGGGGCCCCAACATACATCCCATCACCAGGAGGCAAGTTTGAAGCGTTTCGGAATTCGGGTGGGGCGAGTCCCTCGCGAGCGTGCTGCTGTGTGTAGCTAGAAGGTGTAAGCCGATGCCTTGGGTGGTCGAGTTATCGAATCACAGGAACCATATTGTCCAATGAGTCATTGGGAGATCTAGACATAATTCGACTGTTTGAGCACTGCGAAATCTTCCCAGCAGTCGGGTAGGTTGGTAGGCGGTGAACCGAGAGGTCGTGGGCACGGAATATGCTCAACGTTTTTGCTAACTTGACAAGCACGCTTCGGTTGCTTTGTCGTAGATTCGTAGCTAGTCGTTGGCAAAAACTTAGGTAAGATAGGGTAGGTAGGGAGAAGAAGATGGCACCTTTACTGAAGACTACGTAAAATGTGAGTCTCTTTCAGGTTCTTCCTAACACTTGACCGATATCTTATCGTGGATATGATTTATAGTTATACTATAAGATCATATTCACGAGTCAATATCGTGTTTTTTATCTACGTACATTTAAATTTAGTTAGTTTAGTTTCTGCCTTGTTAGAAGGCCTTCCTAACAACTGTGTAGTTCTTTTCGTGGGGTTGATTTATTACTATAAATCAATTTTACGAACCGAAATTGGTTAGAACAATATCTATCGTGGGGTTGATTTATTTCCATAAATCAATTTTACGAATTGATATTGTGATATCTATCGTGGGTTTGATGTGTAATCAACCTCACGAGTCGATATCGGATGTTTTGTATTGTCCACCATAAAACGCTGGCCCCACGTGGGGCCCCATCATAGCGTTTCGCGGTTGCTTTGTTGTAGATTCGTAGCTAGTCTTTGACAAAAACTTAGGTAAGATAGGGTAGGTAGGGAGAAGAAGGACACCATCATTGAAAACTTACTGTTTTTCAAGGAGTATTTGTACTTGTTTTTAATAATATTTTGTTGCTAGGTGCGGTGGTGAATGAAGAAAACCAACGTTTCCTGTTGGTGATTACATCAAAATGCTGGGAAGATTCATCAGCAACAGAATCAACAGCTTCTCTTCAAACATATCAGAAGATGACTGCAAAGTCAACGCAGAATGTCGTCAAGACCGCTGCCTCCAACATCAATATAAGATAATTATTAGTTTTAAGTGGGTTGTATTTAATCGAGCACCAAAATATCAGCTTTAAATAATTCATATTCAATATCCAAAATACTAGACTTTGCTAATCTGTTTATCAATTTAAATATCAAATATTTGTATTTGCTATTTGCCATATTAGCATTTAATTTTCCATGAAGCTTATTTACTATTATATTTAAAGATCAGTTTTAGTAATTTTTTTATTATTATTTTTAGTATTAATTTAATTATATCAGACTATCAAAATATAATTTAACTAGGGTTAAAAATATATATTTTTGGTGTTTAATAAATATATTTCTGGCAAGAGCAACACAGTTCTTATTGATTATTGATGATACAATGATTTCGGTGCTCATTTAAATTATTCCCTTTTTAAATTATTTGGGTAAAAGTCGGTTAAAAACAGTAATAAATATGTTGTTTTAAATTAATATAAAATAGCGCAATTGTGTACAAGGGAGAATGTGAGTGAAAATGGACAGAGAGTGATTGATTTTATTCTGTGTGATGAATGATTGATGCGCGGTTTTTCAGTTCATTCTGACATTTATATGGCATAATTATTTGTCGCAATTTTGTTGAGCGACTTGGTCGTGTTAGAAGACCTAAAATAATTAGAAATATAGTAAAACCGTCAGAAGGGTATCATTAGAAATATATTACAATATACACTTTTCTATTTACTATTTCATATACAATTTAATTCTTTTTTTATTGAGTTAATTTGTAATTTTACGTATTCATCTTTTTTCTGCCAATTTGCATCAATTTTTAATTGTCTGCCCCCATTATTTTTCTCTTTTTAAAATTATTTAAACTTTTGCTAGAATTTTAATGAACGCGTACCTGACATAGAACTTAAATTTAATCTTGTACATTATTAATATTTGTATCTTTGGACTAGAGAACTTTTAAAATTTTGGCCCTACAGTAAATGAGGCATAAATTTCCTCCCAACACTTTTCTTCTTCACCTTAACACAATACTTTATCAGTTTTTTTTTTCATTCTATACATGTTTTTAACTCTCACTAAATCTATTAATAATTCAACTTCATTGGTGGAAAAATTTGCAGCTCTTTTAATATTTTCCATCATGTGTATATAAATATATTTCTGATTTTGCCTATAAACTGAGGCAATGATTATAATTTTCTCAGAATCCCAAATTACACAACACCATAAAATTATGTTGACATTCAGTTTAGGTTCAGCTGAACTAGATTAATTTGATGAAGTTATAAACAAAAAAATGTTCAGACTCAAGTTCAAGGTTCAACTAAGAAACCGAGCATGAGAGGTGTATTTGATGGTGTCGCGTATACGTCGGGATAAAAGTTGGTGAATGAGGGTGTTAGAGATATGTCTGTTGAGTAAATAAATGAATGAAGGAATGGTACGAATGATGAATTATATTGTGGAATGAATCAGATGTTAGGAATAGATGGTGTGAGTATTTTAGGGGTTTGTATGGTAGCGTAAATGGACTGAATGGTTGTAGTGAAATTGCAAGAGAAAATGTTAGAGCTGAGAATGATGTTGCGTGTAAAGAATGGCAAGACTCCCGGCTTGAATGAGATGTTGATGTATGGAGGTGAGAGGTTATTTGACTCCTGATGATTGGAAATGCGCGCACGCAGTTAGAGTGTTTGAAGGTAGCGAGGCTGCGGTAGTGTCTGCGTTACCTGGTGCGGATGATGTTGTTGTAAATGATTTCAATAAATGAAGCTGAAAACGATTTAAATAATGTTAATTAATGATAATGTGTTAGTAGAATTAATAAATAAAACCACTTAGTAGTTAGTTTTATAAATTTGGCAATAACATTTATTGGTAGATATGGTTTACAAAACAAATTTACAAACACATATATATTGTACAAATACAAACACATTGTTAATAGAGAGAGGGACTGTTTAGGGAATGTCCTTTAATGACAAGGGCTATGAACATCTAAATATTCATTCATTAGTTTCTGGTCGGCCCTAACGGCTTTCTTAATTTTAAAAGCTTCAAGGAAAGTGAATCGATATCCTTTCCTTTTATATGTAGAACTGACAAATTACATATAGAACTGTTATGATAAAAATCTATCAAGTGTTTAGCTAGATTAGACTGGGTACTTTTGATCATATAATTATAACAATACTCTTTAAATCTAGTCTGGAAACTTGGTCCTGTTTGCTCTATATAAACATATTCACAATCTTTACATTTAATTTAACAAAGGGTCTTTATTCATTAGTTTATTATTATTAGTATATAATGTCAAAATTCCTCCAATTCTTGGCCATACTACGATTCATGTCATTAACATAATTTATTTTTTATAAATTGATTTAAATCTAGTTTCAAAGTGTAACAGGATAAAATTAATTTCTTGTAATTGATCTAATTTTCTTATTTATTAGCTTCACTTTGTTTGCTGCAATATTTAAAATGATTATAATTCAGATCATCAGATAAATTATAAAACGTTGCTAGCTTTATATTACATGGGTGATACAAATTAGTGGGTTTCCTGTAAATATTAAAATTAAATGTATTGTTAATGTGTTGGATAGTAATGGCCAAGATATTTATGCTTTTATGAACTTTCACTTCAGTGGTGAATTATGTATTTTAATCAAATGAATTAAGGACATTTAGTAGTTGTTGCTCCTGGTGTAAAGGGATTAAAACATCGTCGATATATCTATACCAAAAATGTAAATATTTTAGGAGGTATTTATTGGAATTGAGGCATATATATTCTCAAAATTGTTTATGAATATTTCGGATAATAAAGACCCTCATTTTGTTAATTACAAATGTCACCAAAGAGCAAAAATAATTTGTTTGTAGACAAACTTCCAGCAAGTTTAAAGTTACATGGTTAACTTCAAGCTGTTTTTAATGATGTCTAAAAGTTTGAAAATTGGAATGGAAGTAAATTCCCAAAACCTCCCTCTCTCTATTAACAGAGTTAGTTTGTATTTGAACTACATATAAGTGTTTGCATAACCAAGTGTTTTTATTTATTAATTTTAAATCACGTTTCGCCGAATGCAAACAGCTTCATTAATTGAAATGATGAATGTGTTAGTGTTTGAGAAGAGCGATTGTAATGTTTCGGTGATGGATGATGTGAGATTGCAGATGATATGAATGTGTTTGTATATTAGGGTAGTATGTGATCGAGGTATGGACGTATTAATTCAGAATACATTGGTGTATGTTGTATGATGACTCTGAGATTGACATGAATGTTGTTGAAAGAGTGAATATAAGTCAGATGAGATAGTTTAGGAATGTGGAACGTGTGTGGAATGGAAGATATGAATGAACTTTTATGAATGTATATGTATGTATTTATGTATGAAGAGTTGATGGTAGATTGAGCATGTGGTTGAAGCAAGGATGACTGAATGTTTCTGGGGTTCGTGTTACCCCATTTAATAAGATATTATCTTTACAACATATTTAGTATTTGTTTAAACAATATAATAATGAATGATTCACTTTAAAATTATAATGATGAATCGTTCTCATCTGTAACACAATACTTTGCTAGCTGACAATTTATTATACATACATATATATTTTTTTATTGTAACATTAGCAGATTGTCAGCTATTGAAACATTGTGATACAGAGACAGTTAGTATAAAAAACAAACAAATTACGAATGATTAACTAGATTTTTCATTGTTAAACGTTCCGGCATTATTTTATACAAATATATTTCAAGTAAATAAATAAATTTGAATCAGTTTTATTTTAAATATTATTCTCTAAACAACTTATGACCGATTTAAATAAAGTTAATCAAATCATCCTCCATCGATTATTTATACTAACAGTCAACATATTTTGTAAATAAAGATAATGAAATACTTTTACCCAAATTGTATCAAAGTATTAATTCTAAAAGTTTCCTTTATAATAATTAAATGGATTTCTTTTTAAAAATTGGGAAAACTGACAGAATTGATATTTACTAATGATAATAATTAAATATGTTTTAAGTAGATAGTTGACAATAACTTTGTTTAACACATATTTATTCTTTAAGAATAAGAAATAGATACCTATTGTAATAAGTTATACATAAATCTTATTACAATATTCTTTATTCTTAAAAAATAAATATGTGTTGAAGAGATTTATTGTGAATTATTTAATTTAAAATATAGTTTTTATTATTTAAGATAAATAAGTAAATAATATTATTGTAATTTAATATGTAAAAATAATAACAAATATGTTTTAAATAGATAGTTTACAATAACTTTGTTTAACACATATTTATTGTTTAAGAATAAGAAATAGGGTACCCATTGTAATAAGTTAACATATATCTTATTACAATATTCCTTATTCTTAAAGAATAAATGTGTGTTGAAGAGATTTATTGTGAATTATTTAATTTAAAATATAGTTTAAGAATTATATTTTCGACATCTCTGTCTGTCCAGTAAATATGTTAGAATAGTTTTTATTGTTTAAGATAAATAAGTTATAATTTTATTGTAATTAAATATGTAAAAACAATAATAAATGTTTTAAATAGATAAGTTTACAATAACTCTATTTAAAACATATCTATTCTTTAAGAATAAGAAATATTGTAATAAGAAAACATACATCTTATTGCAATACGTCTTATACTTCAAGAATACATATATTTTAAAGAGACTTATTCTAAATTAATTTATTTAAAAAATAGTTTGTATTATAAATAAAATATACTTGTAGTTAACAATTCTAAAATAAAATGTTAGTAAAACTTGTACACAACTTTGCAATGATAATAAATATTGTTTATATTTATACATACCTTTTTGTTTTTAATTTTTTTTCTCACGGGTTTTTTAGGACTGGTGCTGCCATCTGTTGGTTAATTTGCGAACTGAGTTAATTAAATTAATTATTTTAATGTTGGTTTCTTTTAGTTTAAATGTCAATGGTTGAATTTAAAATGGCGTCTTTTTAATTATTTACATTTAAATACTTCCATTTAAATTTCTATTAATCAGCCATTTTGTTCCTCCCATATATAAAATTAAATTCAATTAAGTTTCAATTATGAGGAGGAGCAATAGAAGAAATGAGGGCGGTAACACAACCAATTAAGAAAGCAGTGATGCCAATTCACTATAACCAAAATACAGTAAAGATACCTCCTCGCCGTTCTGCGCCCCGGATACAAACCGACCAAATTGGAGCAGATCCTGACAAAATTTCAAAGTTTTTTTCTTAGTTCTAAAATTGGTCACCAGGGGGCAGCATCAATCATGTATGCATGGTGGTGCTATCTATTGTTCAATTTTTGAACTAGGAAAAAAAACTTTGAGTTTTTGGTCAGGAATTGCTCCAAATTCGTCGATTTGTATCCGGGGCGCAGAACGATGAGGAGGTAACTTTACTGGATTTTGGTTATAGTGAATTGGCAACCCTGTTTCTTAATTGGTTGTGTTGACTCCAATTAAATCTTTCGTGGCTCCTCCTCTTAATTGATATTTAATTGAATTTCATTTAATATATGGGAGGTACAAAATGGAAGACAAGTTAATTGAATTTGAATAAAATATTTATATTTACAGAAGGAAATAAATGAAAGAATGGCAGCCATTTTAAACACTTTTATTGACGTTTTAAAACAGTATACAATAGAAACTAAACATCTATATTACAATATTTATTATAAATACAATGTAAAACATAATTATTACAATTTTTATTAAATATATAATATATTATTGAAAAAAATATTATTTAATTTCTGGGGTGTCTTTTAGAATGTAGGATTGCTTTATAAGTTATTTGAGGAACTTTTTAAGAGGGTGATTATTTTATAAATGGATTTGAGGGACATTTAGTAAGATGGCTATTTTATAAATGATTTGAGGGAGTTTTTGGGAGGATGATATCTTATAAATGAATTGGAGGAAGAACAATTTTATAATTGATTTGAGGGACTTCATGGGAGGAAATATAAATGTATTGGAGGACTTTTCGAGAGGATTATATCTTGAAAATGAATTGGAGGAATTTTTGGGAGGAAGACAATTTTGTAAATGATTTGAGGGACTTCATGGAAGGAATTAAAAATGAATTGGAGGACTTTTTAGGAGGATTACTATCTTACAAATGAATTTAAGGACTTTTGGGAAAATGATAACATTACAAAAGATTTGAGGGAGTATTCAGAAAGATGACAATTTTATAAATGATTTGAGGGATTTAATGAGGATACCTATCTAAATTAATTTAGAATAAGTCTCTTTAAAACATATGTATTCTTGAAGTATAAGACGTATTGCAATAAGATGTATGTTCTCGCAAACAACTTGTTGTTTTTACATATTTAATTACAATAATATTATTTACTTATTTATATTAAACAATAACAACTATATTTTAAATTAAATAATTCACAATAAATCTCTTCAACACACATTTATTCTTTAAGAATAAGGAATATTGTAATAAGATATATGTTAACTTATTACAATGGGTACCCTATTTCTTATTCTTAAACAATAAATATGTCTTAAACAAAGTTATTGTAAACTATCTATTTAAAACATATTTGTTATTATTTTTATATATTTAATTACAATAATATTATTTACTTATTTATCTTAAACAATAAAAACTATATTTTAAATTAAATAATTCACAATAAATCTCTTCAACACATATTTATTCTTTAAGAATAAAGAATATTGTAATAAGATGTATGTATAACTTATTACAATAGGTATCTATTTCTTATTCTTAAAGAATAAATATGTATTAAACAAAGTTATTGTCAACTATCTACTTAAAACATATTTATTTATTATCATTAGTAAATATCAATTCTGTCAGTTTTCCCAATTTTTAAAAAGAAATCCATTTAATTATTATAAAGGAAACTTTTAGAATTAATACTTTGATACAATTATTTTGGGTAAAAGTATTTCATTATCTTTATTTAAAAAATATGTTGACTGTTAGTATAAATAATCGATGGAGAATGATTTGATTAACTTTATTTAAATCGGTCATAAGTTGTTTAGAGAATAATATTTAAAATAAAACTGATTCAAATTTATTTATATCAATCATTTACTTGAAATATATTTGTATAAAATAATGCCGGAACGTTTAACAATGAAAAATCTAGTTAATCATTCGTAATTTGTTTGTTTTTTATACTAACTGTCACTGTATCACAATGTTTCAGTAGCTGACAATCTGCTAATGTTACAATAAAAAAATATATATGTATGTATAATAAATTGTCAGCTAGCAAAGTATTGTGTTACAGATGAGAACGATTCATCATTATAATTTTAAAGTGAATCATTCATTATTATATAGTTTAAACAAATAATATATATGTTGTAAAGATAATTATTATACAGAGCATCACGCTATATCTTATTAAATGGGGTAACACGAACTCCAGAAACATTCAGTCATCCTTGCTTCAACCACATGCTCAATCTACCATCAACTCTTCATACATAAATACATACATATACATTCATAAAAGTTCATTCATATCTTCCATTCCACACGCGTTCCACATTCCTAAACTATCTCATCTGACTTATATTCACTCTTTCAACAACATTCATGTCAATCTCAGAGTCATCATACAACATACACCAATGTATTCTGAATTAATACGTCCATACCTCGATCACATACTACCCTAATATACAAACACATTCATATCATCTCCAATCTCACATCATCCATCACCGAAACATTGCAATCGCTCTTCTCAAACACTAACACATTCATCATTTCAATTAATGAAGCTGTTTGCATTCGGCGAAACGTGATTTAAAATTAATAAATAAAAACACTTGGTTTTGCAAACACTTATATGTAGTTCAAATACAAACCAACTCTGTTAATAGAGAGAGGGAGGTTTTGGGAATTTACTTCCATTCCAATTTTCAAACTTCTAGACATCATTAAAAACAGCTTGAAGTTAACCATGTAACTTTAAATTTGCTGGAAGTTTGTCTACAAACAAATTATTTTTGCTCTTTGGTGACATTTGTAATTAACAAAATGAGGGTCTTTATTATCTGAAATATTCATCAACAATTTTGAGAATATATATGCCTCAATTCCAATAAATACCTCCTAAAATATTTACATTTTTGGTATAGATATATCGACGATGTTTTAATCCCTTTACACCAGGAGCAACAACTACTAAATGTCCTTAATTCATTTGATTAAAATATATAATTTACCACTGAAGTGAAAGTTAATAAAAGCATAAATATCTTGGCCATTACTATCCAACACATTAACAATAAATTTAATTTTAATATTTACAGGAAACCCACTAATTTGTATCACCCATGTAATATAAAGCTAGCAACGTTTTATAATTTATCTGATGATCTGAATTATAATCATTTTAAATATTGCAGCAAACAATGGTTACAGTGCAGAAATCACTGTGAAGCTAATAAATAAGAAAACTAGATCAATTACAAGAAATTAATTTTATCCTGTACACTTTGAAACTAGATCTAGATCAATTTATAAAAAAATAAATTATGTTAATGGCATGAATCGTAGTATGGCTAAGAATTGGAGCAAATTTGACATTATATACTAATAATAATAAACTAATGAATAAAGACCCTTTGTTAAATTAAATGTAAAGATTGTGAATTTGTTTATATAGAGCAAACAGGACAAAGTTTCCAGACTAGATTTAAAGAGTATTGTTATAATTATATGATCAAAAGTACCCAGTCTAATCTAGCTAAACACATAGAAATTGTGCAATAAATATTATTGCCAAATTTATAACTAAACTAAATACTAAGTGGTTTTATTTATTATTTTTACCAACACATTATCATTAATTAACATTATTGAAATCGTTTTCTGCTTCATTTATTGAAATCATTTACAACAACATCATCCGCACCAGGTATCGCAGACACTACCGCAGCCTCGCTACCTTCAAACACTCTAACTGAGTGCGCGCATTTCCAATCATCAGGAGTCAAATAACCTCTCACCTCCATACATCAACATCTCATTCAAGCCGGGAGCCTTGCCATTCTTTACACGCAACATCATTCTCATCTGATTCATTCCACAATATAATTCATCATTCGTACCATTCCTTCATTCATTTATTTACTCAACAGACATATCTCTAACACCCTCATTCACCAACTTTTATCCCGACGTATACGCGACACCATCAAATACACCTCTCATGCTCGGTTTCTTAGTTGAACCTTGAACTTGAGTCTGAACATTTTTTTGTTTATAACTTCATCAAATTAATCTAGTTCAGCTGAACCTAAACTGAATGTCAACATAATTTTATGGTGTTGTGTAATTTGGGATTCTGAGAAAATTATAATCATTGCCTCAGTTTATAGGCAAAATCAGAAATATATTTATATACACATGATGGAAAATATTAAAAGAGCTGCAAATTTTTCCACCAATGAAGTTGAATTATTAATAGATTTAGTGAGAGTTAAAAACATGTATAGAATGAAAAAAAAAACTGATAAAGTATTGTGTTAAGGTGAAGAAGAAAAGTGTTGGGAGGAAATTTATGCCTCATTTACTGTAGGGCCAAAATTTTAAAAGTTCTCTAGTCCAAAGATACAAATATTAATAATGTACAAGATTAAATTTAAGTTCTATGTCAGGTACGCGTTCATTAAAATTCTAGCAAAAGTTTAAATAATTTTAAAAAGAGAAAAATAATGGGGGCAGACAATTAAAAATTGATGCAAATTGGCAGAAAAAAGATGAATACGTAAAATTACAAATTAACTCAATAAAAAAAGAATTAAATTGTATATGAAATAGTAAATAGAAAAGTGTATATTGTAATATATTTCTAATGATACCCTTCTGACGGTTTTACTATATTTCTAATTATTTTAGGTCTTCTAACACGACCAAGTCGCTCAACAAAATTGCGACAAATAATTATGCCATATAAATGTCAGAATGAACTGAAAAACCGCGCATCAATCATTCATCACACAGAATAAAATCAATCACTCTCTGTCCATTTTCACTCACATTCTCCCTTGTACACAATTGCGCTATTTTATATTAATTTAAAACAACATATTTATTACTGTTTTTAACCGACTTTTACCCAAATAATTTAAAAAGGGAATAATTTAAATGAGCACCGAAATCATTGTATCATCAATAATCAATAAGAACTGTGTTGCTCTTGCCAGAAATATATTTATTAAACACCAAAAATATATATTTTTAACCCTAGTTAAATTATATTTTGATAGTCTGATATAATTAAATTAATACTAAAAATAATAATAAAAAAATTACTAAAACTGATCTTTAAATATAATAGTAAATAAGCTTCATGGAAAATTAAATGCTAATATGGCAAATAGCAAATACAAATATTTGATATTTAAATTGATAAACAGATTAGCAAAGTCTAGTATTTTGGATATTGAATATGAATTATTTAAAGCTGATATTTTGGTGCTCGATTAAATACAACCCACTTAAAACTAATAATTATCTTATATTGATGTTGGAGGCAGCGGTCTTGACGACATTCTGCGTTGACTTTGCAGTCATCTTCTGATATGTTTGAAGAGAAGCTGTTGATTCTGTTGCTGATGAATCTTCCCAGCATTTTGATGTAATCACCAACAGGAAACGTTGGTTTTCTTCATTCACCACCGCACCTAGCAACAAAATATTATTAAAAACAAGTACAAATACTCCTTGAAAAACAGTAAGTTTTCAATGATGGTGTCCTTCTTCTCCCTACCTACCCTATCTTACCTAAGTTTTTGTCAAAGACTAGCTACGAATCTACAACAAAGCAACCGCGAAACGCTATGATGGGGCCCCACGTGGGGCCAGCGTTTTATGGTGGACAATACAAAACATCCGATATCGACTCGTGAGGTTGATTACACATCAAACCCACGATAGATATCACAATATCAATTCGTAAAATTGATTTATGGAAATAAATCAACCCCACGATAGATATTGTTCTAACCAATTTCGGTTCGTAAAATTGATTTATAGTAATAAATCAACCCCACGAAAAGAACTACACAGTTGTTAGGAAGGCCTTCTAACAAGGCAGAAACTAAACTAACTAAATTTAAATGTACGTAGATAAAAAACACGATATTGACTCGTGAATATGATCTTATAGTATAACTATAAATCATATCCACGATAAGATATCGGTCAAGTGTTAGGAAGAACCTGAAAGAGACTCACATTTTACGTAGTCTTCAGTAAAGGTGCCATCTTCTTCTCCCTACCTACCCTATCTTACCTAAGTTTTTGCCAACGACTAGCTACGAATCTACGACAAAGCAACCGAAGCGTGCTTGTCAAGTTAGCAAAAACGTTGAGCATATTCCGTGCCCACGACCTCTCGGTTCACCGCCTACCAACCTACCCGACTGCTGGGAAGATTTCGCAGTGCTCAAACAGTCGAATTATGTCTAGATCTCCCAATGACTCATTGGACAATATGGTTCCTGTGATTCGATAACTCGACCACCCAAGGCATCGGCTTACACCTTCTAGCTACACACAGCAGCACGCTCGCGAGGGACTCGCCCCACCCGAATTCCGAAACGCTTCAAACTTGCCTCCTGGTGATGGGATGTATGTTGGGGCCCCACGTGGGACCTGCGTTTTTTGGTGGATAATACAAAATACACGATATCGACTCGTGAGGTTGATTTCAAATCAAACCCACGATAGATATCGATCTACACAATTTCGATTCGTAAAATTGATTTATAGTAATAAATCAACCCCACGAAAAGAACTACACACAGTTAGGATGGCCTCCTATTAAGGCAGCAACTAACTAATTAAATTAAAATGTACGTAGTGAGAGAACAATAAAAACAAACACGATATCGACTCGAGAAGTTGATCTTATAGTATAACTATAAATCAAGCCCACGATACGATATAGGTTATGAAGGCCTTTAAATAAGGCAGACAAAAGTTAAATTACTCGACGACGACGTTTGTTTGGCAAGTGAGCTTCTTGTTGCAGACTCGCAGCGGTGACCTATTTGATGACACACTCACAACCAATGAATGAAATTAAAGTGAATTTGAAACATGCACACATCTAACATACACTTCAAATACAATATTACTCAGTTTACTGTTATTATTATTAGAAATTATTAATGTTATTAATATATTATTATTTAGTATAAACAAAAGTAAAATAATAAAGTTTCTAGAAATTAAAGCAATTTACTTTTAAACCGTTAAACAAATATTTCTCACATCAAACAATAAATTAAAAGACAGCAGATGTATGTTAAGGTTGTGTCTCAATAAAATTCTAAATCAATTATTAATAATTTCTTTTCTCATTTTTTAAACTAATTAAAATTTAAATTTGTACTTATCTTTTATTCCTGAAATGTGTTGAAGCAACCGGTGGACAGCGTGGGCATGGCGCTCGACTCCTGGGACTGAATGCCGCATTCATATAATTTGCGTAAACTGCAAAACTCAATTTAATATGAGCATCTATCATTAAAAATACTAAACAATCTTTAAAAGTAATTTTTAATATTAAAGAATAGTAAATTATCAAAATAAAATTATATGTTTAAACCAATTGTGAATAATTGTCCACTGCGACATTCACAGAACATTCTCAACCCAACCCAACCATCCTCGCTTCAATACCGTTTATTTTAAAATTAATTATTTTCTGGAGGGTTGATATTAAGGGATGAAACTATAGTCAATAGATGAGGAATTGAATGTTGAAACCCGGTTGACTGGTTACTAAAATACAGCCATTTTTAAAACATGTTGATCTAAAGTTACGGAAAAACTGTCATTCATATTTTCTCTCAGAAAATTAATAAAATTCGCCAGATTTACAAACAAAATTATAGTCCACATTTTCAAACCTCTTCAAAGTTAAATGTTGTAAACAACATTTTTAAAACTCATATATTTTAAATATTGGGTAAAAGTCACCGCTAATAAAATCAAATTATTAAACGAAATTAATTTAAATTTTCTGCTTTGAACCGGACATCAATTATTTTAGGAGAAAAATAATTGTAAAAGTAAAATAAAGCTTGTCCCAGAAAAAATTGTCGCTTAGTTTTGGGCCTTTTCGTATACTGCTTTTATAGATATACAAAATTTTATAATGAAAATAAATAATTTAAGATGAAAAACTATTTCTTTATTGAACTGCGATATAGCACATTACATGTCAAGTAAGACAGATTATACAAAAAAACAAAAGTACGTTACCAAAACAACTCACGTAGTAAGTCTAGCACAACAAGAGAAAACAAGGATAGATATAGCGTAAGAATTAGTTATTAAATGATACTAAAAATGTTATTAACATCAACAGCTTTTATAGATATACAAAATTTTATGTGATGCGTTTTTATTATTTGGCTATGCATTATACAAAAACAATTAGTTGACAACTTTCATACAATTTAGTATACAAAGATGCCATCGAAACACAAACAATTGCGCGAAAATATTTTGTACAAATGTGTTCAAAATAGGCATATATCCACAAGAAAAGTAGCTTTAGAGTTAAAATCTACAACAAGGACTGTTCAAAGGGTGTTAAGAAGATATAATGAAACGGGTGATACACAAAATAATGTGGAAGTGGATGCAAACCTGGATTTGTAGATTAAAATATTGAGAAAATGTCTTGAAGGCTTTGTGTGAAAATAAAAATCTTTCTGTGAGAGATTTGGCTAAGAAATTTGAAACTACTAAATCAACAGTTCAGAAAATTAAGCTAAAGAATTCTATAAAGTATTTAAAAAAAAACAAAAGTGCCTAACAGGAATACTAAGCAAGAAACTAACACAAAATGAAGATCAAGAAAACTTTACTTTAAAGTGATATCAAAAAAAATTATGTGTTATCATGGATGTCGAAACGTATTGTTAACTTAAATTAAAATCTCGACCAAGTCATTATTATTATTCTGGAAAGTTCAGAAAATCTGTTAGTAGCTAATTGAAGGTAATTAAAATAGAAAAATTCTCAAAAAAGATGCTTGTATGGCAGGCCATTTGTTCCTGTGGCAAACGCAGTATGCCTTATTTTTCGACATCAACAATCAACGGCGAAAGATATTTAAGCGAGTGTCTTGAAAGATGATTATTGCCCTTTATAACACACCAATACTATTTTGGCCAGATTTGGAAACATGTCATTACACAAAAAATGTCATTGATTGGTATAAAAGAAACCCCACATATAGAATTTGTACATAAATCTGAAAATCCTACAAATTGTCCTGAATTGCGCCCAATCAAAAAATATTGGCCCCATATGAAGCAGAAATTATTAAAATATAAGAAACCACTCAATTCTGTCGATAATTTCAAATATAAGTGGAAACAAATTACAACAATGATATCTGATTATGCTGTACAAATTTTAATGAAAGGGCTGAAAAGAAAATTGAGCAAATTTTGGATGAATCATAATTAAAATGTAAATATATGCTATTATATACTATTTAGTTGTTGATCAATAAAGTCTTCAATAGTTTTTAAAAAATTAATTTAATTATATGGTTTTTAGTTAAAAATTATAGGAGACATTTTTTTCAGGGACAAGCTTTATAATTAATCACCCTTGACTAGCTCATAATGTACTACCGTTATCATTAATGCATATTTAGTAGATTGTCAGTTACTAATCATTTACCATCATTATTATTATTGTTTTTACCCAAATAATTAAAAAAATAACAATGTACTTACATTGATGATAATGTCCACGGTGACACCAGCTCGAGCTGCTCCAAGCTCTGGATGGCGGCAGCTCCAATGACACCAGCTACTTCAACATCTTGATGATGTCCCTATAAGCATGAAAACAATGTATTAGTAACATAGCATAGCACCCTTTATCATGTTTATTTTAAGTTTCATAATCATCATAACTTTTGATAGTGAGTATACAAGAAATAGTAAAAGGAAACCCACATTTAGCCGTTTAAAAGATACACTCATTGTTTAAAAAGTAATTAAATTAAAAAAATAATTTAATTTATTTAGCAGCGCGTAAGTCTTGTACTAATTGAGCTATTTTAAAAGTACAAAGAAACAAAAAATAAAGCCCCAAAAATATAAATAAAAAATCATCTCACCTGTTTGGCGCTTTCACTGTGCATCTACAACCTGGTGCACCAGGTCCACAAGTTGGTTTTGTCGTTGATTTGTGGTGATTGTAAACATTGTCTTCCATAATAATTGGTTTTAAAGTCGACAAATGTTGTTTTCATTCCCTGACATCTGTCTATGTTTTGTGCATGAAATTCATACCTAAAAACGATATTGGTGCATTATAAATTAATTTAAATTCAAACTTACTTATTCTACTACATTTTGTTGGTAATTAACAATATTTTAGTTTAATATCACATCATTTTACAAATGTAGTTTACTCAAGGTTGTTATATATTTGCGTATATATATAACATCCTTGAGTTTACTTGTCAAATATCAGTTTCTGACAACTAACATACTACTGCCACCTATTACTAAAACGTTGAACTGTATCAGTGGCGCAGTATGCATCCAAATTATTGGGTGTTTATTTTATAAAAATAATTTGATTTCTAATCAATAAAAACTACTCTATATTATTTATTAATAGTTAATATTAACGTTCATAACATATTTTTTTATTATAAACAGCATTTAACCCCGAAAACTAATATTTTAATGTCTTTGCCCCCAAACTAGTCTCACGGATTTTTTTACCCGCCTAAGTAATTTAATGATAAATTAATTCCCTAGTTTTGGCATTGATATTTGAATTCAAGATGATTGATTGAAAAACTATTTAAACTTATTTTAAAACAAATATGTATATAATTTAAACGTAAAATAATTAAAATAAAATAGTTTGGTGCTTCAATTAATTTAATTAAACGTGGATTTTTTTCATATAAAATTCATGCGATTTTATAAAGAATATTTTAGACTATTTCAAGTTCATGAATGAAACAAACTGTAAAGGGAGTTCAGTACGCACATGCCTAATCTGCAATTGCAAATTTTGGGCAATTACAATCCATCATATTAGTTTTTTAATTAACAAAAATATATAAATGTCTGGTTAATAACTGAATATATGTTTACAAGTTAATTGAAGCACGAGACAATTAATGTTTTACGTAATTTACCAAATCAAAATACTTCTAGAAGAATAATTAATCGTCCAACAAAATTATTTAGGCCAAGGACTCAAATAAATGGCTTTTACACAGATGTACGCGGAACGTAGGTTTATATTGAAACCAATCCATTCATCAAAGAATCAATCTTCAACAAACATTTTCATAATAAAAATATGATTAAATATAGTTGAAAAGATGGAGAATTCAAAATTTAAAACCAATTTCAATTATCTTGACTAGTTTAAAAGTTACAGCAGACATATTTACAGCAAATTTAAATTTTAAAAGATACACTCACCTGCAAAAGTACTGGAAGTGAAGCGTCCGGACACGCCATCAAACATCAAGTCCCCGGGGCCATCATCTCCTCCAGCTCGACTTCCTGGTGCTCCAGATTCTCCGTCGACTTCTTGCAGCTGTCCAAAGTCACCTGAATGAACACAGAGCAGGTGTCAAACATATCAAGTCTCTTCTGTTAGGATGTTGTAATTAATTAATTAATTGAATGTATAACTGAATCACCACACCTTTTACCCATTATTGGGTCAAATCACAGCCACTCGCACTAACAACTAACAAGCACGTGATTATTTTCAAGCGACCAGCTCTAGTCAGCGTTTTGTTTGCAAGTGCGGAGCTCGAGCTCGTTGCATGATGACTCGGGCGACTAATTAATTGATGACACAACTCAATACATTGAAACTTACACAACATGTCTACATTTCAAATAAAATATTTCTCATTTTACTTTTTTCATTAATTCTTATAAATTATTATTGTTATATATTTTTTATAAAAGTAAAGAAATTTAAAACGTGAAACGTTTATACGTGAATAATTTCCCAGTAATGGGTAAAAGGCGTGATTTGATTTATAAATAAGTTTCTCACCAATGCCAGAACATTTCCGTCTGATTCCATTCTCTTCTCTTGCTGCCGACATGAAGAGTAGGTTTCTGAAGAGCGATCGTCGTCGACACCATCACCACGGTGTTTGCTGTCTGAGTCAACACCAGCTCTCCAAGTATTTCTAATGATTTGTTTAAAATATCGATCGGTACCAATTCCCAATCAGCGCTTGGAATGCAATAAGAGCAGGACAGCTGCTCTCTGGCGAAGCTCATTCTGTTTAAATTCCTCGACTCCGGTTCTGCAGGTTCCAATCTCTTCTCTCCACGGAGGGTTTCATGTCGTGATGGATGAGTATCCAGTGCTCGCATTTCTCTCCGATTACGCCTGGAACAAACAATAAACAGTTACTATTAATTGTAATTGCTAATTACCGCTAACTTTTGTTTAGCTAATCGATAATAAACATGGCTTCCTTCCTAGGTGCCTCCCCCTCATTCCCCTCATTCACCAGCACTCAATTCAATACAATGACCGCTAGTCTATTCAGGGAGATTCATTTTCATTATTTTAGGACAGAACATTTATTTATATCTAACTTTAACTTGAAATATTTTTGACCAAAATAATTCCGGAAGGTTTAACAATTAAAAATATAGTTAATTACCCTTCATAATAACTGACACTAGCTAACAATTTACTAGCGTTATCATTAACAAATATCTAGTTACTATTCAGCATTATTATTTTAAACTGAATATGAATTTATTTCACAAATTCTCAAATAAATATTAAACAAATAATTAAAAAATAACAATGTTCTTACATTATTGATGTTGAGAGCAGCAGATTTAATATTCAAACTAGTCTTTGCTGATGCCTCCGGGGTGTAGATACACGCTGAGGATGCTTGCAGGTCCCGTGAAGTCCCTATAAACATAAAAACAATATATTAGTAACACACTTCATAACATTTATTAAAGTTAATAATGATAACAGAGAAAACAATTAATAGAATAGCTCTAAAATGCTTTAAAAAAATAACCTACCATTTAGAAGGCTTTCGAATGCCATCACCAACTACAAAATGGCTGAATTGAGTAAATATTATTAAGACTGTATTTGTAAACGCTGCTTGTTGAGTGCAGGTGAACTTGAATACGCACAGACTTGTTTAATTATCAAATCAATACTTTTAACAATTTAAATATATAGAAAGCAAATGATAATAAATAACATGAATACGTATTTAGCCATTAACAATATTTGAATTAAATTTTTATAAATGAAAATTGAGAAAGATACTCAAAATGAATAGAATATTGTTTTGAAATAATAATAACAATTGGCAAAACCAACTAGTTAAATACATTATTAAGATGTCGTAACACTTGTAGCTGTTATATATTACAAAGTACATTTTACACTATTTTTAAGTACAAATATCTATCGAAAATATTAGAATAATGTTCTCGTTAACTATTTACCAGTATTTTGTTATAACGTACAATTATTTATCCAGCAACATTCAACAACACAGCGTCATACAAGACTAAATTTATGGAATAAACAGGTTCACTTCGGCAAATTTATCGTTTGAACAAATCAAATAATTTTATAAATTTATATAAAATAAAGAAAATACTTTCAAATTCAGTACTTTTACACATTTTCATGTATAAAAAGTAATATTTATGTATGTAAATAATAATAAATAATATATATCACGCTTTTCGAAATAAAAACACTATTTATAACTTAAAATCTAAAGATATGCAAAAACATTATTGTGATTTTAAAGAAAATTTATTAAAAATCATGTTCAAATATGATGTTAAAGCCGTTTATATCAAATTTAATTGTTGAAATGTAATATTCCTATGTTATCGCATCCTATATATGTGTTACGTAATTTATGTAATAAAATGTTGATACATTTTTAATTATCAAAAACTATATTTCTAGGTGAAATTTGTATCAAAATCGTCAGAATAACATCTATACTTACGAAAGGCACTGTATTTTATTAATATTTACTGATATTTTTACTTAAAACCACTAATTTTCTAGCAGCACATCTAGCTAACACGCTTGCAAGTTATGAACTGTGAAGTCGACGCAGCGCCAGCGACCTTCCGAGCAAACCAGTGCACATCAAAATGTCTTGGAGTGTATTTTATGTATAAACATTATAATTTATTGAAAATGACATATTTAATAACATTAATTCAAAAATTGTTTTTTTAATTAGTGTTTATGAATTTCATCAGTAATTAAAATATTTAAATACAGAAATAAGTATGTAAACATTGAATTAAAAAAAAAAAACTAGTACTTAAAATATGATTAAATTTACAACATAGAAATAGGGAAACAATTCTTGAATTTCTATCGTACTTTAATAAAAAAAAAATCAAAATAATAAATTTAATAGGGATGGTTTTATCGGGATCTATTGCTAGGTATAAGTATGTCCATAACGCCTCATTTCAACTAACTTTTCACATGTTTGTTGATAGTTTATTGAAGTAAACGTAATTGTTTATATGTGTAAGAAGTTTCATAGCTGAGAATTAAATAGGGATGGTTTTAACGAAATCTATTGCTAGGTATAAATTTCACTTTTTTGTTCATTACTTATTGTAGTACATGTAATTGTTTATATGTGTACGAAAAGTTACGGAAAAACTGTCATTCATATTTTCTCTCAAAAAATTAATAAAATTAGCCAGATTTACAAACAAAACTATAGGCAGTCCACATTTTCAATTCTCTTCAAATTTAAAAGATACACTCCATTTAAATATTGTAAAGAAAACTTTTAAAACTCATATATTTGAAATATGTGAAACAATTACCCAAAAGGATAAAAGTATTAGTGAACTTTATTTATAAAATACAATGACCGCTAGTATAAATAATCGTTGAAGGATGATTTAATTAAATTTATTTATATCAATCATTTAGTTGAAATATATTTGTATAAAATAATACCGGAACGTTTAACAATGAAACATCTAGTTAATCATCCGTAATTTGTTTGTTTTTTATACTAACTGTCATTGTATCACAATGTTTCAGTAGCTGATAATCTGCTAATAACCTGTCAGCTAGCAAAGTATTGTGTTACAGATGAGAACGATTCATCATTATAATTTTAAAGTGAATCATTCATTATTATAAGATTTAAACAAATAATAAATATGTTGTAAAGATAATTATTATATCTTATGAAATGGGGTAACATTCAGTCATCCTGGCACACCATCCTTGCTTCAACCACATTCTCAATCTACCAAACCTTCTCATCTATATTCCATTCATCATCTCTAACCATTCCGTCCATTTACACAATCTATTCCTAACATCTGATTCTCACCATCTCTTCACACTCAACTCAACCAAAACATTCTGTTTCCATATTTCTCTCATCAAATCATCAACTTTCTCTCTCCTTCTCTCCTCATCACGTGGTCAATTTAAAAAAAAACATATTCATTACTGTTTACAACAGACTTTTATCCAAATCATTTCAAAAGGGACTCATTTAAATAGAATTGTTAATATCTACGAATAGTAAATAAGCTTCCCGGATTAAATGAACTCTAGTTATTTGGGCTGAAATGTTGGTGCTCCCTCGCGGGATAATTAAGTAAACAATGCGTATTGCTCCCCAAATTATTTTAGAGGAAATTGTTTCAAGTAAATGTTGTCGAGCATACAAATCTCTATTTAAATCAATAAACAATATTAATTTCGCATGCTTTATATAACTGTAAAAACTAGTTTTCTCTTTTCAATAGAAATTATTTGAAATGATTAAATATTAATTCTGTCCGTTTTCAAATTTAAATATTGTAAAGAAACCTTTTTAGAACTCATTTGTTAAATATTGGAAACAATTTATTTATATTCAACTTTTACTTCAAACATTAATAATTTTAGAGAGAGACTTGTTAATATAGTTAATTACCCTAGCTAATAATTGACTAGAGTTATCATGAAACAATATCTAGTGGATTGTCAGTTAGTATAATTATGTTAAAGTTGCTTACATTGATGTTGAGATGACACCAGCTGCTCCATGATAATACTGAAGCTGCAGGAGATGCTTGCTGGTCCAGTCATGTCCCCCCTATAAACATACAAACAATGTATTAGTAACAGACACTCATACACTTCTTGTTCTGTCCGTAGTCACATCTGCACATGGCGACGTTTGTTCGCTACTACTGTTTACCTTCAAACATGCAAATCATTTTACTTTTAATATTATTATTAGAAATAAATATTGTTATTGTTACATTTTTATTTATAAACACAAAAGTAAAATAATAACTTTGAAATATGCTATCGTTCATGTACAAGATGTACCTACGTACGAAAACTATGTCAAGGCCGTGTCTCAATTAAATTCTAAACAAATTATTCATCATTTCTTTTCTTATTTTTAAATACGATATAAGATAACTGCAATAAATGTTTTACTTCTTTTTAACTTTGTGCAAATTTGCATCTGATTTATTTTCATGGACTACATACTTTTTAGACTAATTGAAAAATATAAATAAATGATATTATCACTTATCTTACTAATAGAGATATTTTAAAAGTACAAAGAAACAAAAAATATAAATCAAAAACCATCTCACCTATTTTGAGCTTTCACTGTGCACACTTGTTTCTCCTTGGTTTTATCGTTGATTTGTGCTGATTGTAAACCAAGTCTTCCATAATAATTGGTTTTAAAGTCGATAAATGTTGTTTTCATTCCCTGACATCTGTCTATGGTTTGTGTGTGAAAACCATACCTAAAAACGACATTGCCACATTATTTAAATTAATTGAAGTTCAAACTCACTTAGTTTTAGTTTATAATCACATCATTTTACAAATGTAATATACTTGTCAAATATCAGTTTCTGACAACTAACATACTACTGCCACCTATTCATAATACCTTGAACTGTATCAGTGGCGCAGTATGCATCAAAATTATTGGGTGTTTATATTATAAAAATAATTTCATTTCTAATCAATGAAAACTACTCTATATTATTTATTAATAATTATTATTAACGTTCAAAACATATTTTTTTATTATAAGCAACATTTAACCCCGAAAACTAATATTTTAATGTCTTTGCCCCCAAAATAGTCCACGGATTTTTTTACCCGCCTAAGTAATTTAGTGATAAATTAATTCTCTAGTTAAACTTATTTTAAAACAAATATGTATATAATTTAAACGTAAAATAATTAAAATAAAATAGATTGGTGCTTCAATTAAGTTAATTAAAATTAATGAGATTTTGTAAAGAATATTCGACTATTCAAACTTCATGAATGAAACAAACTTTAAACGGGGTTCAGTACGCACATGCCTAATCTGCAATTGCAGATTTTGGGCAATTACAATCAATCATATTAGTTTTTTAATTAACAAATATATAAGTGTTTGGTTAATGACTGAAAATATGTTTACAAGTTAATTGAAGCACGAGACAATTAATGTTTTACGCAATCAAAAATACTTTTAGAAGAATATGTAATCATCTACCAAAATTATTTAGGCCAAGGGCTCAATTAAATGGCTTTTACAGAGATGTGCGCGGAACGTAGGTTTATATTGAAACCAATCCATTCATTAAACAATCAATCTTCAACAAACATTTTCATAATAAAAATATGAATAAATATAGTTGAAAAGATGGAGAATTCAAAATTTAAAACCAATTTCAATTACTTTACTCGCAGAAAAATAATAAAATTAACCATATTTACAGGCAATTCAAATTTTAAAAGATACACTCACTTGAAAAAGTACACGCCATCAAACGTCAAGTCCCCGGGGCCATCATCTCCATTGCTGGTTCCTCCAGCTCGGATTTCTCGTACTTCAGATTCTTGGTAGACTTCTTGCAGCTGTCCAAAGTCACCTAAATTCACACAGAGCGGGTGTCAAACCAGTCGAGTACAAATCAATTTTAAAAAGCAATGTCTCTTGTGTTAGGATGTTGTAATTAATTAATTAATTGAAAGTATAATTATATCATCACATCTTTTACCCATTATTGGGTTGTTAGTGGTGAAATTTGTAGGTCATTGTTTTTAATGATGATAAATAGCTACAATTCAATTTAAATATTGTTCAGAAAACTTTTAAAAGTCTTATATTTTTTAAATATTGGAAACAATTACCGAAAAGAGTAAAAGTATTTATAAAATACAATGACCGCTAGTAAAAAGAAAAATACTTGTAATAAAAGTGATGGAAATATAGTTGCTCACCCTTAATACTAACTGATAATCAGTAGTAACACGTGTCACTAGCACTAACAACTCACTAGCGTTATCATTTACCATGAAATAATGAAAAAATATTCAATTTTCTTACATTTGCAAAAGATGTGGTATGAACACCAGCTCTGCTCAGCGTTTTGTTTGCAAGTGCGGAGCTCGAGCTCGTTGCATGATGACTCGCCCGACTAATTAATTGATGACACAACTCAATACATTGAAACTTACACAACATGTCTACATTTCAAATAAAATATTTCTCATTTAACTTTTTTAATTAATTATTATAAATGATTATTGTTATATTTTTTATAAAAGTAAACAAATTTAAAACGTGAAATGTTTATATGTGAATAATATCTTTTTTGCTCATTTCCCAGTGATGGGTAAAAGGCGTGATTTTATTTATAAATAACATTCTCACCAATGCCAGAACATTTTCGTGCACGGAGTTTCCGCGTCTGATTCCGACTCCAAGTCGCAGTTGAACACACGCACTGGAGCATTGATAATAAACAGCGCCACATAGTGCAAATGTTTCTGATCTGCCACGTAGAAGAGCAATCCATTCTCTTCTCTTCCGACATGAAGAGTAGGTTTCTGGAGAGCGATCGTCGTCGCCACCATCACCTGTCTGAAATGAAAAAACATATTATTTATTTATCTAAGGCAACACCAGCACTCCAAGTATTTCTAATGATTTGTTTACAGTATCTATCGGTACTAATGCGTCACTAATTCCCACGCTAAACTAACAATCGCATTCGTAAGCCAATTAGCGCAGGAGTGCAATAAGAGCTTGACAGCTGCTGCAAGCTTTCAATGACTAATTGAAAAACAGAAGAACCACTCTCTTTGACAAAATGTATTTAAAGAAAAGTACCTGGACGTGCTTCAGTAGTAAGTTGTACATGTCGCCGTAGAGGCACCTCGCTTGCATTTCTATAGCTAGCTCTCTGGCGAAGCTCATTCTATTTAAATTCCTCGACTCCTGTTCTGCAGGTTCCAATAGAGAACTCTTCAACGGCTTGGATGAGTACGCAGCGGTAGGGACAGTGGTCACATTTCTCTCCGATTACGCCTGGAAGAAAGAATAAATAGTTACTATTAATTATAATTGCTAATTGCAATTACTAATTGGATATGCAGCTTAATCCCAATTACTCAGACACAATCGTATTTTATTGAAACCGCTAACTTTTGTTTAGCTAATCGATAATAAATATGGCTTCCTACCTTCCAGTATCAGTCGAATCCACAGGAAACGCATCATCCACCTGGTGCACAACTATCCTGTGACACTGACCCACTGGTCGGTGGACAACAGCCGACGCCAGCGGTGAAGCTGAAAATAAACAAGACATGTTCCATCTTAACAATTTCTATTCTACAGGCTGGTGACTCGCTCAGCCGGTCATAGGACTTTCACATGGGAAATCAATTTATTGCAATTTCCTGCTTCCCTAATTATTTTAAGCAAAAACGCTTAAAATAAAAGTTTTAGGGCATCAAATTCTGCATCTAAATCAATAAACAGAATTACTTTTACGTGCTCTGTAACGACAGAAATTAAATATAAAAATGTCGAAAATATTGATAGCCATGGAATTGAACAAAAAAAAATAAATAAATGCTTGACGTTTTATCTGTCAATACATCAACGTTTGACGTTGTGACAGATAAAATGTCAACGTTTGGAGAAATATGACTTACACAATCAGCGAAAAAAATCAATTTTTAAAATTGTACTATAGTGGATATAGCATTATCAGGGTACGCGATATATTTGCGGGATTATATCCTGATAGATCAATTCCAACAAAATCAGCAATACAACAAGTTATTAAAACTCAAGACAAATTTGGATCAGTATACGTTCTGTATCAGAAATGCGATAAAAAGCAGAAAAATATTGCACCGGTGGAAGAAGATGAAGCGGAAGAAAACGCTAACGAAATAAATATACTCGCAGCTGTAATTAATAATCCAAATATTAGTTTGCGATAAATTGCATCTGATTTTGGAATACACCATACAACTGCCCTAAAAATATTAAGAAAACATAAGTTTAAGTCATATAAATTCTCCGTACACCAAGAAATTTTTGAAAATGATAAGTTTCAACGCATGACCTTTTGCGAAAGAATTATGGACATGGCTAATGTGGACGAAAATTTTATCAACAATATTTGCTTTTCTGATGAGTCTACCTTCAATATAAATGGAGAGCCAAATGTTCAAAACTTTCGTAATTGGCATCAGGAAAATAAAAATTTAATACTAACTAATCATTCACAATATCATGGGACAGTGAATGTTTGGATAGGATTATTGGGCCGTAATGTAATAGGGCCATTTTTTATTGATGGAAAAATGAATGGCGATAAATATTTAGAATTGCTTCAAATCGATGTTGGACCTGCCATTGACAATGTTGCAGGAGAAAATATTGTTTGGTTTCAGAAGGACGACTGTCCAGCACATTTTACAAACACAGTAACTTTATATTTGAATAAGGTTTTCCCAAATTGTTGGATTTGCCAACTCAATCACCGGCTTTGTCATCTAATGACCTTTCTGTGGGGCCATTGAAAAAATGAAATTTACTAAAGTAGGCACCCAAATGTGGATTCTCTAAAACAAAGAATTGCAGAGGAATGCAGGAATACTACAGCCCGGCAGCTATCAAATATGCGCCGTAATTTTTACGAAAGACTTGGGTTTTGCTTAGCGAACAATGGAGATGTTTTAAGCGTATGCTCTAGACTAGAATATGTATTTATTATGTCCAGTATAGTTTAATGTTGTTATAAATAAATTTTAGTTCTGATATTAAAATTAAATAAATAAACTGTTTACTGTTATGAATGTTTTATAAAATATAAATATTTTCTCCTGCAGGTCCAACGTCAAACGTTGACATTTTATCTGTCACAACGGCAAACGTTGATGTTTTGACAGATAAAACGTCAAACATTTTTTTTTGTTTCATTCCATGGCTATCAATATTTTCAACATAATTTTCGACATTTTCATATTTAATTTCTGTCGTTACAAAGCACGTAAAAGTAATTCTGTTTATTGATTTATATGCAGAATTTGATAAGCTACAATCACTCAGAATCAAAAACATCTACTCACCCCCTTAGATGAATCACACTTCTCCCCGACGAATACATTCGCCGGTGATGAGCACGGAAGGAAATAGTCGTTTGGACCTCTGGGCGGCCGCAGTAACCTGCTGCATGCACAGGATTCGCAACGAGCTCCTGCAAAAAAAAGAAATTATTTTCATTATAGGTTAACAACCATGACATAACTCATTGGTACTAAGGAGACAAAAAACGCAGATTACTGTCTAAGTAGAAGATGACGGTTAAAAAAAAATCTTACTCACGTGGAATCTAATCCAGATATCCAATAACTCGCCCACTAGCCCTCATTCCCCAGCACTAAATTCGATACAATGACCGTTGCTAAAAATAAACTATTCAGGGAGATTTATTTTAATTTTCTGTGTTGAACCGAGATCTGTAACGGCAGTAATAGGTATAAGGCGTGATTAACTAAAAAGATCGAGATGTGCAAGAATTTTATTACTTTAAACAAAAACAAATAACTTAAATTTCTTTTATTTTAATTTTTAATATTTATCTCTTTTCTATTCTATACTATTTTATAATTTACGTACCAGACTTGAAAGATTTCCTTGTAGCACGGGAGACTACATTGGAGGCAGGCGTCTCCCCATGGAATACGAAAACACCTGAAATCAAAAATAATTTTATTTGTGGTTTACCTACATTATTTCAGCTTCGAGAAAATAAACACAAGAAGTTTGTTCCATTTTGGAGAAAACAGCTGTCTTCAAGATGAATTGGGAAATGGTAGAGGAAGAAGATGGTTCTATTTGATATTACTCACCGTCTTACCATCTTCTTAGGTGATGACAGTTCGGTAACCTGAGTTGGATAATGACGAACGGGGAGCATCGCTTCCTAGAAAACCACTTGAATCAAGGAGCCAGCTACCAGAGCTAGTTGACAAGGAGCCGGTCTCCGGGAGGCCTGACACGCAGAAACCGCCGTCTGTGCCCTACAAGGTGAAAGATTCACCATTTCATTTATTTTGAAGGCTTTCGAATGGCATCAGCACCTACCAATAAGAACACGGAATCACCTGTGGTTGCAAAAAAAAACAGTAACAGACCATTGATTTAACTGCACACCACTGCCACTAATTTACTAAAAATCATGTTCAAATATGATGTTAAAGTCGTTTATCTCAAATTTAATTGTTGAAATGTAATATTTCTATGTTATTGTATCCTCTATACGTGTTCCGTACAAAGCAATTTATGTAACAAAATGTTGATACATTTTCAAGTATCAAAAACTATATTTCCAGGTAAAATTTGTATCAACATCGTCTGAATAACATCTATACTTACGAAAGGCACTATATTTTATTATTATTTATTGATATTTTTATTCAAAAACTCTAATTTTCTAGCAGCAAAATTACCTGTCATGTTCGTTACTTTTGGACTCGACACGCAGCGCATACGCACAACATGATTCTTCCAAGTAAACCAGTGCACATCAAAATGTCCTGGAGTGTATTTTATGAATAAAAAATATTATTTATTAAAAATGTCATATATTTAATAACATTAATTCAAAATATGTTTTCTAAATTAGTGTTTATGAATTTCATCGGTAATTAAAATATTAAAATTCAGAAATAAGTAAGTAAACATTCAATTGTCCCGCGTGATGGTCGCGCGGGTTGAGGGCCTGACTCACAACCATAAGGTCGTGGTTTCGGGTCCCGCCCGTGGCGACCATGCAAAGGACATATCGGCATATGACCTTAGTAGTTGGTCCGATATATAAATTAAAAAAAAAAAAAAAAAAACATTCAATTTAAATAAAAGCTAGTAAATATGATTGAATTTTCAACATAGAAATAGGGAAACAATTCTTGAATATCTATTGTATTTTAATAAAAAAATAAAATAAATAAACATAAATTTAATGGGGATGGTTTTATCGGGATCTATTGCTAGGTATAAATATGTCCATAACGACTCATTTAAATTAAATTTTCACTATTTTATTGATTGTTTATTGAAGAACATGTAATTGTTTATACATATATGAAGTTTCATAGACGAGAAATAAATAGGGGCGGATTTATCGAAATCTATTGCTAGGTATAAATATGTCCATAACGCCACATTTAACGTAATATTTCACTTTTTTGTTGATTTGTTATTGAAGTACATGTATTTGTTTATATGTGTACGAAATTTTATAGCCCAGAGTTGAACAGGGATGAAATAAATCAAATCTATTGCTGGAGACGGCACATGTCACACATGATGTATATATTGATGACGTCACTTCACTGTGTGCTCCTTTAAATCTATTGCTGGGTATAAACGTCTTATACTTCTATTTGGAACAATGTATCAATTTTCAGTCATTTGTTTATTGTAGTAAACATTATTGTCTATAAATATACTAAATTTCCCGTGATGATGTTTAATAGTTAAGGAAATAATGAAACTATTGCTGGCTAATGTATTGCTGCGGAACTGTCACTGACAGCTAGCAATACATTTGAACGGTAGAACTATAATTGAGGTAGGTTAGTGTATTGCTGGGAAAAAGTATTGCTGATTTCACATAGATGACTGCAGCATGTATCGTTCCGACACGTGACGTTTGTGACGTGTCAAACCTATTTCTAAAATCATTTTAATTTTTTTTTATTTTTCGTTTAGTATGAAAGGTAAAATAACAATTTATAATAATTATTATTTGTGCTGATTAAGTCAAAGCCGTTTAATCGTTTGCAGATTACATTATATGAGCAAACCTACAAAAAAAATATTTTTTTAGAAATGTCTAACGAAGATTCAAGTCCTGTAACATCTGATTCAGAAAGGAATTCAGATAACAATTTCGAAGAAATCACCAACAATGACGCAGTTTTAAACATTGATGACTTTGACAATAATTTACCTGAAACTGTGACACTTATTCAGGGACAAAATGGAACAAAAATATATTTAGTAGGAACAGCTCATTTTAGTGTAGAATCACAAAATGATGTTGCTCGAGTTATACAAGCTGTTCAACCAAATGTTGTTATGGTTGAGCTTTGCAGTTCTAGAATTAACATACTTCAACTAGATGAAAAGACCTTGCTAGAAGAAGCGAAGAATATCAATATGGAAAAGATTAGAAACACCATCAAACAAAATGGTGTATTTAATGGACTTATGTATATATTGTTGTTAAATATGAGTGCTCATCTAACTAAGGAACTTGGGATGGCACCTGGAGGAGAATTCAGGACAGCATTTTCAGAAGTATGATTTCTTTTTAATAATCTGCCCCATTTTATACTTCGTTTAATATTACTAATAATCCCTATTTTTTAATCACTATCGATAAATGTATTTTACTTCTATGATCTGCTAGTAAATTAGCCTGATCACAGAATACTAAAATTGTGATATCTACAGTTGTCTCAAAATTTACTTCATTGGTTGTTTTTTTTTTTGTAATAAAAACAAATGTAAAAAGTTAGTATTATCATATTTGTCGATTACAGATAATAATTGAGTTAATGAATAAGGGGAAAAGTCTGAATGTTTTATTATTTTTAGGCTAGTAAAGTGAGCAACTGCGAAGTTCATTTAGGAGATAGACCCATTCAAATTACGATTCAACGAGCTCTTTCAAGATTATCCTGGTTCCAGACAGTAAAATTATGCTGGCATTTAATCACATCAAAAGACCCTATTAGCAAAGAGGATGTAGAAAAATGCAAAAGGCGCGATATGTTGGAGGAACTTTTAGCTGAAATGACTGGAGAATTTCCCGCTTTGGGTGAGGTTTTCGTACACGAAAGAGATGTTTATCTCACACATTCCTTGCAAGTTGCTGCTTTACCTCAAGTTGTTAATGGTAAGTTTACTTTGCCCAAGCAATATCTCGCCCTCATTTGTCTAATAACTTTGTTTTTAGGTGAATTAAGATATCAAAAAGTGGTTGGTGTAGTTGGAATCGGCCACGTCCCTGGAATTCAGAAACTGTGGCCTCATCAACAAGGTTCATACATTCGAGAAATAATGACCATCCCCCCTCAATCAATGTGCTCAAAAATCGCCAGAACTACTTTTAAATTATCTCTACTAACATTTGGAGGCTTTTTGGTTTACAGATACGTTCCCGGTACAAAAAAAATACCATCTTATTGTTATTCACTATGCGCGAACATATCAAAGTTTGCAAAATAATTGTTGGTAATCACTATTTTTAGCTTTGGATAAATGCGGTAACAGCAAGTATTTTCTGAGGACTGAAAAATAATATAAATATATATTTTTATTTGAGGAATATATTTTTTTAAGAGACAGTTTTGGCATAATTAGTGTTCTATGAGACTGAATTTGCCCTTTATTGCCATTAGAAAAGGAAAATGATTAATATGCTTAGTGTACTTTAGAATCCAAGAGAAGATAAAAGATACAGTCAAATGAATAAAATTTCGTTTGACTGTATCTCTTTTATTTTCCTACAATTCTTCAGTGAATAAGCTTCCATTTTTCATTTAGAATTTATATACAATTTTTATTTATTATATATAATTCTAAAATACAATACAAATATGTTACATTTAAAATCTCAACAAAAATGGAAGACCTTATAGGCAGGAATGATTTTAAGTACACAATTAGAACAATGTTCCAAAAATACAGTTCATAAAGACAGAGATAGTGTTATTAAAATACCTTACTCTGCGTTACTCGCACACCGGAAGCCGAGGTTTCCCGCAGAACTGTCTTTGGTGTTCTGTGATCGAGCTGCGCAACGATATCTCCAGCAGTAACTCTCGTGGCATAAATATGAGCCTCCTTTCTTAACCCGTTCATCCTAAAAATTGTTGTTATGTACTTTTTTCTAAGTGAATAAAACTCTTTAAAACACTTTATTACTACTTATTTTATCAACTGTTTAAAATAATTATATTTAAAAGAAACAAAATCAGTCGGTGTTGGGTGAATATTTTTTCTAAAATAAATGTTTCTTACCGAATTCTTTAACCAGATGTCTTGAGTCCATTCCCAAACATTTCCAGCCATATTGTAGAGTCCAAATTTATTTGGCTGATATTCATCAACTGGACTTGTTGATAAATATCCATCTTCTTGAGTGTTCGTTATTGGAAATTCGCCTTGCCAGATATTTGCCCTGAAAATAAATATGTTATGAAATAAATTAATCTATAAATACAATCAAAACATACCAATGTTTATTTTTTGGCATCAATTTATTTCCCCAAGGATAAAGTTTTTGTTTTAATCCACCTCTGCAAGCCATTTCCCATTCTGCTTCTGTGGGCAATCGCTTATTTAAATGTTCACAATATTTTACTGCATCATTCCATGATACGTGAACAACAGGATGATTCATGCGATCTACAAAATATATTTGTTACAAAATAATCATTGATAAATTACTGATTTATTACCATTTAAATTGGAGTTCGGCCCTTCTGGCTGTTTCCAATATACATTTGCCATTTTAATCCACCATGGAGCTGAAACTGCTCTCACATCTTTATATTTTTCTTTATCTTCATCTTTTACTAACATTTCAAATATAAAACTGTCCCCGAATACTTCGGCCTCTGTCTTATATTCTGTTTGAATTATAAATTCGGCAAATTTTTTGTTTGAAACTTCGTATTTATCTAAATAAAATGATTTAACACTAATATTTCGGGCTGGTCCTTCAAAATCAGATGCAAAAATTGGTTTATTTGTTCCCATTTCAAATTCGGAGCCTTGTATAAAGGCCATGTCTGTATAATCAACAGTTTCTGTAAGTTTTCTTTTACCCTCTTCAAGAGGTATAATATTTGCATCCTCGGAATATTTTTGGAATATTTCTTCATTATTTTCATTTTTACACTCTTTATCTAAATTTCGATTAGTCGCACAACCACAGTCTGCATTTGCAAAAAATCTTATAAGTACTGTATAAATAATTATAATATTTAAGTACATTTTATTTATCTTTGTACTGTTACCAAAAAAACGTATAAAAATTATTTTTAGATGTAACAGCTATATTACTGTAACAATATATTAACTCTAATAGTTCATGAACACGTAACACATATTTTAAATATTTAAATTAACATCAGATAAGATAATTAAAAAATTTTATGATTATGTATTTTGAATGTTTAACCTTATTTAAACGTTGCTCACGATAACAGCCTCGGAAGTTTCTTGATAGCACTAATCCAGTTATGATCCATAAAAATGATATACGACGGATGTAGTTAGTTAAATAAAAAATCACTTCTACATTAAAACTAATTTAGTTAATTTAAAACTGAACATTTTGAACTTGTATACACTACCATATGACAAAACTGATCTTAAAAGGTGGGGATACTAATGTCAAAAGTTGTTTTTTTTTCAATCAGGAGATGTCGCTAGTTGATAGTACAGTCGTTTAGAAAACTTTTGAGAGTTGATTTTCAAAATTTGGCTATGAAGCCAAATAGTTAATGATAACTAAAGCGAGAACTAAAACGGACAAATTACAAATATATACAAAGATGCGATTCGAACTCGCGACCTATGACATGCAATAGTAAAACAATTGGTTCTTTGATTACTGGACTACAGTCGCCAGTTCAAAGAATAAGGAATAAAAATGTTTACATGTAATGATGATAGATTTTATTTGGCTTTTTCAAAACTTACATAATCACAATCATACATGAAAATTAAATGTCTTTAATTTTATTTTTTATATTGATGAGAGATGAATGAATGATTATTACATTATTAATTAACTACGAACGTCTGTCTTTATCATCTTTATTCGGGTTGGGTCCTGCTACAGCTGTTGCACGTGGACTGGCTACCGCCAAACCTTTTTCACCTACAAAAGCTGAACCACGAGGTGCAGTTGCAGCAACACCTCCTGGACCAGCTAACGCGATTCCAGATGGCTGAGCTTGAGCTATGCTTGGTTCTTGAGGAAAATCGGCTTGAACTACTTCTACAAGAATGATAAATATTAAAGAACTATCTTTTTAAAAGTTACAAAAATTTACCTGAATCATCTTCCTCTTTATTAGTATTATCATCATCGGGCTTAGCATCAATTACTACACTGTCACTATACAAATCCCCTTGTCTGCTAGCAATATATCTCGCAAATTCCAAAGCAGCAATTCCCGGAGCCAAGTCACTACTAGCATCCGATTGTTTTTCGGGTACCGCCTGTTGTTGAATTTGATTTTCATTTGATTCAATTCTTTGTTGAAGATTGATATGTTGTGCTTCAGGTGACAGATACAATATTTGTTTTCCAGTATTCGGTTGTTGTAATCCAGGAATTGGTTGAGATTTTGTTGTGATATATTGAGGTGGTTGAATATTTCTATCTACAGGAATGTGGATAAAAGCTAAATGTGGTTGTTGATTCACTTCTTGTTGGGATAAATCTTGATTCTGGTAAAGTTGATGAGCTTGTTGGAATTGAGGAACTTGAGGTGGAACAACTTCTACAGGAACATAATGCGTTTGGTGAATAGGAGCTTGCACTTGTTGTTGTTTAATGTCTTGAGATTGAGGAAGGAATCTTCCTATTAAGAGCTGCTGACGAGAGTATGGTTGGATATCTTGTTGCTGATTTTCTCGAAGAAAAACATAATTCTGAGGTTTAAGTTCTGTACTGTGATATCTTACTGGTTTGATATCAGGTTGAATTTGATCTTGCAGTAAAACAACATTTCGATTGGCTTGTTCTTGAGCTTGAGTCTTCAAGTTAAGGTTCTGTTGAAGCTCAGATTGAGATTGTTGTAAAAATAAAATGTTTTGTTGTTCCGGAATATTATTTCTGGTAAAAACTTGAGGAGCTACTGGTTGAAGACGAGGTAAAACTGGTTGATAGTTGCCGAAGAATTGAGGTTGACCATTGAGGATGTAAAATCTTTGACCAGGATTATATTTTGGGCTTATGGGTTTTTTTGGAAAATGTAAATTTGGGGTTCTATCTGCTTCAGCTAAAACTTCAGCTTCTCCTGCTGTTTTCTCGGTGTTTTCAGTTCTTTCTTGGTCCTTCGAGTTGAACTTTTCCGGAAATGCTTCTGTTATAAATATTAAAGATTTAATTTATTCATATCATACTGATGAAGTGTTTTACCATTTTTGTTGGGATCATCTGGAATCGGAAGATTATTTTCTGCGAACCAGGCATAGATCGCATCTACAAGTCCATTTGGAGGAGCAGTAAATCTACTGAATTGTACATTTCCGGGTTGATGATTAACTAGAACTTGCTGTTGAACTTGTTGGGGCAATGCAGCAGGATTCGGGTAAAAGAGTAATTCATTTGGAGATTGGACGCTAAAATGTAATCACATTGATTATTGTAGGATTCTAGATTATTAAGTTCCGGACAGTACAGACAAATATTTATACATTTCTTTACTGTCCAAATATAATCTATTGCAAAGACCGCGGAATCTTTTTTCGAAAGGGGTTGCGAAAATTTTTTGACTGGAGTAAAAATAGAACACAGATAAATTTAAGTAATTAAAATGAATAATTAGGTGAGATACATTATATTAATAATATAATTTGTTTTTGTCAATTAATGTAACAGTTTTATAAAGTTTTTACATCTGTATAAATTGAAAAAGATAATTTTACTCTATTACTCCGAAAATTGTCATTCGCTCTGCGGTTTTATTGATGAATAATTTCATCACCTTATTTAAATCAATGTCCAATGTTTTAATGTGTTGTATATGAAGAAAAACTAAATGAAACATTCGTTTTTGTAACATTGAAGTACGGTTCCAAGTCAAAATTCGACGAACCCCGCTGAATGACCTTTCGACTGACGATTCTGAAGCTGGAATTGAATTCGTACTCGTATTTTAGTTAGGTATTTTATTTTATTTTTTGTGTCCTGAACAAGGGTTGCGGCGCAACCCCCAAAACTGATCAGGGGTTGCAACTGCAACCCCTGCAACCCCAATTCCGCGGCCACTGATCTATTGTAATAAATAAAAAGTAAATTCCTCATGAAAAAAATAATACATGCAATAACTAAATTATAATTGACTAATGAAATATAAAAATAATTTTCTATTATGTTTGCTCAATAGAAAGAAAAGTAAAAGCAAAAAGTACAGATTACACTTATATAAGTACAATCGCACGCGGCCTACCTGTACTTTAATGAATCTATGTCAATTTAATTATCCAATAATTATACATGATTAACTTTTACATTCATAACATCACGCGACATATTCCATCAAATGGGATAGCGTAGCAATCAATCTTCGCCAAACATTCATATTCTAGCATACAACTTTCGCTTCATCCACATTCAAAGTTCTTTTCATATAAGCCCGTTCCGTTTTTGAAGAGTTGAACGTTGCTGGTAATTTTAGTTTTATAGTTATAATTTTGGGCTAAATTAGAATATGAACCAAGTGAGAAAGTGCAACAAAAAAGTCAATTTTGAATAGAATTATTTAAAAAGTGCATTTGAATATAAACAATGGCTGGTAGCACAAGCTCTGTTTTTGGGTGTTCTAAGAGCACGGTTTTAACATGCTAGAGATGCTAAAACACCCAAAAATACTGCTCTTAAAACAGGCAAAAACAGAGCTTGTGCTACCAGCCATTATTATTGGAGATGTTGATAATGTTAAATAAATATTAGTAATTTGTATGTATATATACAGGGTGTTTAACAACTTATACTACTTATTATAATCCCACTCAACGTACTGATTATGACACATTTTTTTTTTAATTAGCAAAATGAATTGCATTTTACATAAAGTAAACCTTTTTGGTGCCAATGGTTTAAGAGTTATTTCTAATATAATAATAATTAAATTATAATTATAATACTACAAATAGGCATTCATTTAATGTTGTATAACGAATAAATGGACTATTATAAAGTTTATAATTATAATTTAATTGCTAATATATTAGAAATAAATCTCAAACCAATGGCACTAAAAATGTTTACTTCATGTAGGTGGTTTGAGAATCCGGGTTCGATTCCCACAGCCGACAAACAATTTTCACCACATAAAAACCATCTTTGTAACTTCCTCACTACTAACATCTTTGGGGGCCAAGATTTGACGGCTGATAATCGCACTGCACGTACATATATCACTTACCGAGATCTTCTAGAAATGTGCGTTTATACAGCCCAAATCGGGCCTGGGCCTACCGGACACACCGAGCCGCAGTTTTTACACTGCCGTACTGCCGGTTTTCGTAGTCAAATGCTATATTATTTAAGACGTATAAGTGACTAGTTTATAGCGCCCGAGTGTGATAAATACATGTAGCTGTATTTTATATTTTACGACAAATCACACATTGTCGACAGGCAGATTCGAACTAACGAACCTTGGCTCGGGTGACGTTACAGTATGTTAAGAGATGTGCCTTAACACGCTCGGCCACCACGCCTTGTGATAGATTTTCATAATATTTAAAAATATTATTGAAGTGATTATAAAATTCCACCGTTCCCACAATAAACTTGCATTTATACATCCATCCATTTATTCCTATGCCACGCACACAATCTCTCACTTTTAATGTCACTAGCTATCTAATAATTTCTGGAATATTCTGGAACAAACATTCCTGGATAACTACCTTTGCAATGCTTTTCCAAAAGCTGGCGATTCACTCGGATACTGAACGAAAGGATACAAGTTACTCTGTACGTATTGAGATGCGCCTGGTGTATAATAAAGCAGAGGCGAAGACTTCAGATTTTGAGCTTGGATTGGAGAACCATATGATGACGATATCCATAGTCCAATTAGCAAATATGTTAACATTTTATAACTACAAAGAAAGATCAGTTTTTACAAAGAAAACAATAAGTCTAGCATTGTATTCGCTTATAATATGCATTGAAGATAATGTTACCTATTGTTTATTGTAGTTTTAAAGAGTATTTAAGTACAATTATTGTTGCAATGTTAATGAATTCTTGTGCATAATTATTTAAACGTTTAGAGAAATAACAGTACGTTTGATTTAAACTAGGCGACAATAATTTTGTAAATAGATTAATTACTTCTCTACCTTTTACATCATTCATAAAATACGGTACTAAACTTGATACAGTGCCGGACTGACAAATTTTAACCTACCGAATACAATTGAAATAGTACATTTTATAAAAAAAGTAATCAATTTTAAAATCTATGAAATAATGCTTAGCAAGAAATTGCGTATAGAACAATTTTATTCATAAATGTATTTTTAAAATAAATTTGAAGAGAGCTAATATTATTAAGTTGTGTGATTATTTGTTTTTGACTAAAGTTAATTTATATTATGACAGAAAAATTCTGATGACGCCTGGATTCGAACCAGGGACCTTCCGCATACACAGGTGACGTGGTGTAGCGGTTAGCATCTCTGCCCGGTATGCGGAAGGTCCCTGGTTCGAATCCAGGCGTCATCAGAATTTTTCTGTCATAATATAAATTAACTTTAGTCAAATTTGAAGAGATTGCATTTATTTGTAATTTTAGTCTGCATCTATGTTTATACAGGGTGTTTTTGTATTTATGGACGAAATTTTCTTATATAATTTGATTACCTATAGAACAAAAGAATATTTTTGAAATTCGCAAAAATAAGTGACCTCTATTTGAAACGAACATTTGTAGTACTACTGGTTTGATAGCAAATTTAATTATTAATTAATTATGTTAATAATGAAATAATATTATAAACACTACCTACAAATAATCCTACAGCCGACAAACAATTTTCACCAAATTAAAATTAACTTCTATTATCATTGAAGGCCGTAATTTGACGGCTGGTAATTAATCGCTAAAATATATCATTTACCAAGATATGCTACAGAGGAATACCACACCCAGTAATAGGTAAAACGCGTGATGATACATTTATTTATTTTAACAAACAATAACATATTATATAGATATATAATTTAATTTCCTATCAAATTAGTGGTACTAAAAGTGTACATTTGATATAAAGGGTACCTATTAAAGATTTTTGCGTAGGTATAGAATCACCCTGTATTGTTAAAAGAACAAATACTGAAGTTACTGTTTACACTGATCGTTAAAGTCTCCATATTTTTCACTGTTATACGTTACCAAATTATTTTAGAGAAAAAATTTTAAATTAAAAATGGTAGAAATTTTATTTTATTTGAAGTATTTTTGTCTAAAATAATTCAAAAATATTTGATAGCTATAAATGTACAGTGCTTTTGTTTTACGTTTATAAAGTGAGAAAAAGCGAGCATTATCCAAAATGTCAATTGTATTTTGTTGTCCCTCAAAATATTGTTTTGAGTACTGAGAATAAATAATATAATTTATAATAAGAATGCAAATTGAAGTGAATTGATTTTCTTCATTAAAATAATCAAATTCATAATAAATATTCACAGAATTTGCAACAATTCGTCACTGTTTAAAAGTTTAAACAATTAATAAACCATTGTATCACAATTAATTTACATGTTTTGTAAATCTCACATGAATTGTTTACGTTTCTATGAACAAAATAAATGGTACTCACCGCGAGCGATGAGACTGTATCCACTTCACGTATCGATGGCAACGAGTTATTATGAACAACAGAACAACGACCTCTCTTTATAAAGGACTTGAGCTAGTGGGGATAGCAGCAAACTTAAGCCCCGGTGCAAAAATATTGTCAAGTTATTGTGCCCATCTTTTCATCGCCCCCATTGTTTACATTTATCAAATTCAACCTCCGATTTCCATTGCTAATTTGGTCAAATCATATGATGGCAATGGACGTGATTACATACTTATTTTTCAGTGTCAAATTATGCAATAATATCCATTGCCGAAAATGGCACATGCAATTTTGTAACAATAGATTCGAGCATGTGATAAATACTATTATAAAAACGTAGATTAATTAGTTAACTGACTGATAAAGCCCTAATGACCACTGCATAAATTAAATTGAAACTTTAAAGTTTGTTTAATAAATAAAAGTATATCGAATGTTTGACAACAAGATCAATTATTCCATAGGACATTTTGTTTTTATTAATTTAATTTATGGAGTATATGGGGTAGGTGGCTCAGTGGTATCGAGTCAACCTGTGTATCTTGAGAACCCTGGTTCGATTCCCATAGCAGACAATTTTCACCAATTTAAAAATCTACCCCTGTGGCTCCCCCTCCACTAATATCTTTGGGAGCCGTGATTTGATGGCTGGTAACCACACTTAACGCGAAAAAACATATCACTTACCGAGATCTGCTTAAGCAGAGGGCCACACCCAGTAATGGGTAAAAGGCGTGATGATATATTTATTTATTTATATATTTATATTTATAGAGTAGGTGGCTCAGTGGTATCGAGTCAGACTGTGGATTCGAGAACCCAGGTTCGATTCTCACAGCTGACAAACAATTTTCACCACATTAAAACTACCCCTGTGGCTCTCCCTCCACTAACACCTTTGGGGAACGTGAATTGATGGCTGGTAACCGCACTTCATGTGAAGAAATATATCACTTACAAAGATCTGCTACGGCAGAATGCCACACTCAGTAATGGGTAAAAGACGTGATGATATATTGATTTATTTAATTTAAACAAAGATTAAAATTTGATGGCGTAACTAGTCATAAAAACCTGGTATTTCAATCTTTTAACAAAGTTTTAACAAATAAAAAATATCTCATCGAAATTATGGTTCAAATTATGAAAATTATGTTAACTGTAATTTTTTTATCTGCTACTTCACGCGAAGAAATATATCACTTACCGAAATCTGCTACAGCAGAGTGCCACACCCAGTAATGGGTAAAAGGCGTGATGATATATATTTATTATTTTACTACTTTTTGTTTGTTAAACGGAAAAATTTATTAGGAATCTTTTGCCCTTAGAAATTAATTTTTGAAAGTGTATTAATATTATTAATTCAATAAATTTAAATATATATTAATATATATATATATATATATAAATATATCATCACGCCTTTTACCCATTACTGGGTGTGGCAATCTGCCTAAGCAGATCTCGGTAAGTGATATATTTTGTCGCGTGAAGTGCGGTTACCAGCCGTCAAATCACGGCCCTCAAAGATATTAGTGGAGAGGGAGCCACAGGGGTAAATTAAGATTGATATTAATAATGTATTATTTAACTGTGTTTCAAAAATAGAAATTGTAATTATTTTCACTAATGTAATAGTCCAAGTTGCAATTAAATTAGTTTTTGTTCCAAATGATCTAATTTCATTCTTCGTGTTAAATATTTTGCAATTGAATTTTCGTGTTTGTTTACATAATTTTTTGACATTCCAACATAACAACACACCTTAAATGTAATAAAAAGGAAGTGGCTAACTGCAATTCATAGAAATATAACCTTCATTTTAAATATTTAAAAATGCATAAAATGCTGGCCATCAACATTATACAGAGTGCTCCATAAGAACTGTGCTTCAGTTTTTTCATTACCATTGCTTTCTTGATTACTTTACAGGCAAAATATTTAAATGAATGTTTAGAGTATTAAATTTTGCTTGTATTAATCAATTTATATATTATATTTTACTTATTTAGTTACTGTTAAAATCAAGTTTAAAATATGTATGGTGACAGTTAAATTATGGATAATTTGATTTACAGTCTAATTTCAAAAAGAATGCAGTTTTGGTAACATGGCAAGCATATTTCCATGATTGTGAGTTGTCTAAACAAACATCAAAATTAATACGAAATTTGTATTTATTTATTTATTTATGTTACGCTGTACAACAGGAACTTAATCTCAATTACAGCACAGGGTCTACACTCACAGAGCCGCAGTGTAGTAGTTTATATAATTTGTAGCTACAGTGAGATTCGAACTCGGGATCTCCGGATTCGAATTCCGTATCGCTATCCACACCACCGTACTGACGGATATTATTTATGATGTCAGTGTCAAATTTTTTTAAGTAGATGAAAATGCAAGTGGATTTAAAAATAAAAGTGAATATCTTCTCTGTAGCGGAAAGAAGAGAAACATATATAATGTGGTTATAGTATATAGGGTGATTTGGAAAAGGCATAAAATCGTGCTATGTAAAATAAAGATAGATATAATGGGCATGTATGAATTTACCACAATTAGTGACATTTTTCGTTGTCAATTATTACAAATAATTAATTTCAAATTTATGATTTTGAATCTTATTAATAACATTTAAACGGTATGGCTTACACAAATAAAAAAAATAAATATATCATCACGCCTTTTAGCCATTACTGAGTGTGGCACTCTGCCGTGGCAGATTTCGATAAGTGATATATTTATTTACGTGAAATGCGGTTACCAGCCGGCAAATCACGGCCCCCAGAGATGTTACTAGAGTGGCTTTCACCGATCAACAAAATAATTATATTTGAACTAAATACATTTATTTCATTAAAAAAGTCCGTCTAATTTGAAGAATCGGTGACATTTTGCATTGTCAATTATGACAGATAATTACCTAATTAATTTCAGACATACATTATTTTTCATGGAACGATTTGATGTAATTTTTTTTAATAAGACAAGTGATATTTTCTTCACATTATTTTTAAACTGCCAATAAATACATCATCATTATCATCACGCCTTTTACCCATTACTGGGTGTGACACTCTGTTGAAGTAAATCTCGGTAAATGATATATTTATGAGTGTGAAATGCGGTTACCAGCCGTAAAATTACGGCTCCCAAAGATGTTAGTGGAGGGGTAGATTTAAATTGGTGAAAATTGTTTGTCACCTGTGGAAATCGAACCCGGGTTCTCGAATCCATAGGTCGACTCGATACCACTGAGCCACCTACTTCATTAAACTACCAATAATTAAAAATTTCCCTGTTCCCTATATTTCAGGCTGGCAAAAGTATTCTTAATATAATCGAAGTAGAAATGCAAAATTTAATTCTTTTCTTGAAAATTAATTAGAAGAGCAAAGGTAGTGGAAAACTTATTTCTCATATTTCCAAGAGTCCTAAAAAATATTTATTTCGTTTGATAATGGGGTAGGTGGCTCAGTGGTATCGAGTCGGCCTGTGAATCTTGAGAACCCTGGTTCGATCCTCACAGCCGACAAACAATTTTCACCAATTTAAATCTACCCCTATGGCTTCCCCTCCACTAATATCTTTGAGGGCCGTGATTTGACGACTGGTAACCGCACTTCACGCGAAAAAATATATCACTTACCGAGATCTGCTTAGGCAGAGTGCCACATCCAGTAATGAGTAAAAGACGTGATGATATATTTTTATATTTATTTCGTTTGATAGTAAATTCGGTCTTTTTAGATACGAGATTGATGTTTTTGAGTTCAGAATAGAAAAGGCAATACACTGTGTGAAATTCTGCTAGTCAAGGACTAATATTGCTTACACAAAAGGCTTCATATACTTTTGTCTTTACTTGAATGCAAATTAAATATTAAGCAAGATTTTGAACCAGCGATATTAGTTATACGTGTGACTGTTGTATCATATTTTCACATGCGTTGCATATTAAGTAATAATGTCATTATATTTCGTAAAATCAATTAAAAATCAATGAAATTTTGTAGAGCATAATATTCTAGACACTAATAAATATCTAACGGTGCATGTAATATATCCATGCGGATTGTTTTTCAAACAAAAAACTACTGTAAAGTAAACTCAGTTCAAGTTTATTTCTGTGGTTTACTTTCAACCCTGATAATTTACACTAAACACAAAAACTTCATGAAAAGGTAAAAACATAGTTCATAGACTCAAGTTATAAATTCTTTGTATGAAAATCAGACAAACGTTAGTAGTAAATATTTTAAGATATTGTTAAAGTGTTACTATATGTCAAATGTTTCCAAATTATTTTAGACAAAATGGCTGTTAGCACAAGCTCTGTTTGTGCCTGTTTTAAGAGCAATGTTTTTGGGTGTTTTAGCTATCTCTAACATGTTAAAACCGTGCTCTTAAAACACCCAAAAACAGAGCTTGTGTTACCAGCCATTATCTTTAAAACATTTAAAAAAATATCATCACGCCTTTTACCCATTTCAGGATGTGGCATTCTGTAGATTTCGGTAAATGATATATTTCTTCGTAAGATATGCGGTTATCAGTCGTCAAATTACGACCTCCAAAGATGTTAGTGAAGGGGTACAGGGGTTGATGACAATTGTTTATCAAACCTGGGTTCTCAAATTTACATGCCGACTCGTTACCTCTGAGCCACCTACTCCAAATAAAAGTGGTAGCATTTTATTTGAAGTATTTTTCTCTAAAATTACTGAGAAATGTTAAACAATAGAATATATAGTGTGTCCCACAAAAACTACACCATAGGCGAGTAGCATGGGAGTAGTAGTTAATTGCAAAACGAGTGTGAAATAACATAAGTTTTACAATGATCCTTTCCCACGTGTGTTACTTAATTATTTTTTCAATATTGAACTTGAAAATTACATTTTTGCTTTTGTGATACAAGATATTTAATAATTATTTTATATAAATCAAAGGAGTTGTATTTGCAAATACACATCATGTTTCCTTGGTCAACATGTCAAATGACATTTCCCTCACTCAATTTAGTTGTGATACTAACTTTTTTCCTTACTAGTGATGAAAGTTATTTACTTTCCTCACTAGTGAGGAAAACGGTTACTATTACAATTAAATTGAGTGAGGGAAATGTCATTGTCACAAGTAATTTTGCAAAATTATTACTTTACAGGAAATATATTGAAATGAATGTTTAGGGTATTAAATTCTGCTTCTAAATCATTTTAGATATTACATTTTACCTATTTATTTATTGTTAAAACAAATTAAAAATATTTATATGACACTTAAACGTTATACATTAGTTTACAATTATGTTAATTTCATGACTAACTATGTAAATAATATCAATATTTGATAACTTTTAAAGTTAATGAAATAAGTAATGAATTGTGTTAATGCACAATTTAAATTTCTCCAAATTTTACTTACAACATTTTCCTGTACAGTAATCAGAGAAGCAAAATATTTCCAATGTTAATCGCATCTTTATATTATTAACGGTTGTTATTTATTTTGTGTTAAATTTATTTGCAAGACAAAAATTTGTATAATAATATATTTTTATCCATTTTATTGTTCATCAGAAATGGCCACTCCTAAAGGATATTGACCTCGTCCTTGAAAACAAACACGAAACGCAGTTCATAGTTTTCTTAAGTCGTCTGAAATGTCAAACTTCGGTTTAATACACTCTATTCATTCCTAGTTTCAGAATAACTTAATCCCAATACGAATTCGGAAACGGAATTCGAATCGCAATCAAACTAAAAAAATATATAAACTATTACACTGCGGCTCGATAAGTGCGAACTCTGTACTGTAATTGGGATTAAATTCCTGTTGTACAGCGTAACATAAATAAATAAATAGTAGTACAACAGCTTTTAGTGGAATCCGAACTACAGACACAATTGTATATTTGAATTTAAGTTGAAATCATCAAAATTTAATTGCACAGCCTCTTTTTACATTAATAAAAATATAACTTGTTTAATTATTTACCTAAGTAAAAGTAACAATAATTTGATAAATAATAATGCAGAATCAGAGTTGAAAGAGTAACGGGAACTTCTATGAAATGTGGATCGATTTTTGAATATGTCAGCAAGGTTTATACGCACGGCCTCTTGCTTGTGAATTAATAAACGCAAGATTTCTGTACAATTTTTGTTGTAGTTTTTTACATTATTATAAAATTATGATATACAACATCATCAGAGAACAATATATGTTCAAGAGCAAAATTCTGAACAAAGTCAAGGCCAGTCAAGTTTAAACGAAAAGGAAAGTGTTTCTGCATTGCTCGCAGAATGCAGAACTCTATCTACATTGTAATTATCTAGAAAATTTTTACTTTGAATCAAAATTGCAACGTACAAGTTGTATCCTTGAAATTATACAGACAAAGTCGGTAAAAATGGAAACCAGTATTACCGCTTGCTGCTTGGACGAGTTTGATTTTTCAAAGATCACATCTTGACCTTGAACTTGCTGTACCTAAGCTCTGTTTATAGTTATACAATGTTGATTCTTAGAATTTGATCCTTGGTCCTTTGTTGTTTCTTTGTACTCGTATAATTTTGTTTGTAAATAATGAGTACCGTTAACAAAAAAGGTAAAAATGACCCGTTAGATTTTTGTTTCTTGAGTGTCAGGCAGGAATACAAAACAAAAGATTGATTACGTTTTCTTGTATTTTAAAGATTTAAAAAATTAAGATGAAATTACTTTTCATGCGTATGTAATTACGCTTCAAAATTTTAACTGTAAATGTATTATTAGCAATTAGTAAATAAAAACTTACCTAGAAGATTAATTTGACATTTTTTGCCAACTCGATTATTAGGTATGTATTTATTTGGTACTTTAATTCTACACCAGCTTACAGTAAATCTAAATCATGCATATGTATTTTTACTTCCTTGTACGAAGTAAAGGAAGTATTGTAATCGCGAAAATTTTCGGTTCTCAGATTTCAACGGAAATAGGTATTTTGGTCCTCCCTGAATCCATTTTGACTAATTTCGTCGTGCCGTCTGTACGTACGTACGTACGTATCTCGCATAACTCAAAAACGGTAAGCCGTAGAAAATTGAAACTTTATATTTAGGACTGTTATAACATCTAGTTGTGCACCTCCCTTTTTGGTCATTATACAACTACCGGAAGTGGTACTTTACTTGAAACCTATAATAGATTTTCATGAAAAACTATATTCAAATATAATTTAAAACTTTCCAAATTTGGTATATAAGACTACTATATCAATGGAAATAACATAATAGATTTTAGTTCAAATAGACTAACCGGAAGTGGCACATTACATGAAGCTGCTAACAGTTTTCCTTGAAAAAAATGATATTATTTTAATTTTAGGAAGAAATGCTGCAAATAAAAGTTTTAGAGAATTAAATTCTGCGTCTAGCACATTACGAATTTTTAAATTAGCCTTTTGCATAAGCGAGATATCTAAATTTAAATATTATATTTTTTTTGTTTTTTTTTAATTAAGTTTGCTATGGATTAGAACAAAAAAAAAATTTTAACTAACAACAAAGACAAAATTAATTGTCATTCATGCACTTGGTGAGACTAGGTATAATAAAAATATTAAATAAAACTCTAGGCAAAGTCTTACAAAATTCAGCCTCCGAGTCACCTTATGAGGGCATCGTCGGAGGCCGGCCAGCACAGTTAGTAACCATGGACGCGTTTCGCTCTTGTTAGAGCTCATCAGCATGGTATAACTCACTTCTTCACCTAGAACAAAGTTCATGTGAAGAAGCTGGTGACGAAGAACTGTGCCGGCAGAGAAAAGATTTAACGTCAAATATGTGCAATTAAAAAAATATCTATAGTTTAATACGCGTACAAGGAAGTCGTGTTGCACACATCAGATTTTTAAAATAAAAGTTGAGGAATTGTACTTGAAAGTGTTACATGTAAAATAAGAAATGTTGCATTAAAAACAGAGATAATATGTGCATATACTTAATTAAAAATACCTGTTTAAAATTGAATTGTTCATTACTTTATTTATACATTATTTATACACGCATGTATGTATTATAACATGCAAAAATGTAAACAATGAATCTGAGTTAAATTTATGATTAAATACAAAAGAGATCTTCTCATGGCTGTTACTGATAAAACTAACAAGATAAATAATAATAATTTAAACAGTTGAAACATAAATATTTCCCTAATTATTATTCATTAAAATCCTCTTCGAATATTAATATTCAAAGTTCCTCAAACCAAGAGCAGATAAATAATCTTGCTTCGGTTTTTCTTCTTTGTTCTTGTCACCTTTATCACATTTATCTCCCTTGTCACAGGTTTCTTTCATAGGGATTTTATCTTTCTTCTTTTCAGGGAATTTAAGGTAACCATCAGCGTAAATTGGTATCATTGCATCTTCAGGGTTAATTCCTGCGATAGCGGTAGCAACTGGACGAGCTATTGCTAGTCCTGCAGGACCTACTACTGCTGTTGCTACTGGTTTACTTGCTGCTACTCCTCCTACACCTAAAACATAACAAAATATCCCTAGAATTCATTAATTACTTACATACATAACAATATGTAGTCCGTCAGTACGGTGGTGTGGATAGCGATATGGAATTCTAATTCACTCAAGCTAAAAATTATATAAACTACTACATTGCGGCTCGGTGAGTGCGGACCCTGTACTGTAATTGGGATTAAGTTCCTGTTGTACAGCGAAACATAAATAAATAAATAAATATGCTATGTTTCATCAAATAGGGTAGCAAGAATTCTTGCAACACTCACTGTTTTATTAAATTTATCCTGAAATTACTCTTTGCAAAACTTTCTCATCCTGGCATACCAATTTTGTTTGATTCACATACATAATTCTTTTCTTAAAAGCCACTCGAAATTTTATTATACTCTAACACAATCACTAACTATGTCACAACAACCTCTCGCATCAAACAACCAACTAAAACTGAAATAAAAATTCAAATACTGGGCACAACAATAATTAAACATTACATAAATACTTAGATTCGTTAAAAAGTATGACATAAGTAAAAACGATTCTAACTAACAGAATTAATTAAATGAAATATAAGTGATTATGATTTTATTACTATGAAAGGTGATTACATATACCGGGTGTCTACTTTTTTTTCGAAACAGGAAATTCAATGTTAAAATTTTGATTTAGCGATATCTCTTTACCTATTAATTTTAGAACAAAATTGTACTGAAGAAAAATGTTCAGAATGAAAATCTGCATCCATAGAGTATAAGTTTGTTGTTCAATTATTTCTTATGTCAGAGTTAGAAGCAAAAGAAAATACACGCTTTAAAGCAATTATCAAAGTGCAATGAGAAATAAAACAATAATTTGTTTGTTGTGTCTGACATTATTTGACATATTGGACCAGAATTGGAAGCTTACTCTAATTTATTTATTTATTCGAGCATTTAATTTAATAATAAATTTAATTATAGCAACTATTATGTTCTTTTTTCTACATAATCTAGACAAATAAATACCTATTATTAAGTTATCTAATTTGTTTTATTTCTCATGGCACTCTGATAATTGCTTTAAAGCGTGTATTTTCTTTTGCTTCTAACTCGGACATAAGAAATAATTGAACAATAAACTTATACTCTATGAATGCAGTTTTTCATTATGAACATTTTTCTTCAGTACAATGTTGTTCTAAAATTAATAGGTAAAGAGATATCGCTAAATAAAAATTTTAACATTGAATTTCCTATGTTCGCAAAAAAAGTAGACACCCGGTATATTCCTTTCATAAAAGCTTTTTTATTCCTTCGACTCGAAATCATTTGTTCACGTAATTAATATACAATCTTCATCCATTTATTCCTCTCTCTAATCCTCAGTTGAGATTTCCGCTAATATTGCTTTTTTATTGAGATTCACCGGAAGGTATTAACACTTAAGAGTACAAGATTTAAAAGAAAATTTGTAGGGAATTAAATGCTACATCTAAATCAATAAATCCATTTAATTTGACTTATTTCATTACTGCTATATTTAATTTTAAAAGTTGCCAAAAATTAATATTATTTACATAGTCATAAAACTGGAACAAATGCAAACAAATATATAACGTTTAACTATCTCATACGTATTTTAAACTTAATTTTAACAGTAACTAAATAAATAAGTCTAAATGTCTCGACTAATTTTAAACTTTACAAGTTTGAAACTTTTATGTAAAATAGCTAATCAGGGAAGTTATACTTTTTTCTGTTGTCTGCTTTATTTATTAAATTTACATATTTATTTTGTTATTCTGCCCAACAGGAACCTAATTCCATTTACAGAAGCTTAAAGTGGAATCCGAACCACTCAGACACAATCGTATTTTTTTGATATAAACGAGATTTGAACACAAGACCTCTTGGTTTAAAACAACAAAGACAAAATTAATTGTCGTCCATACACTTGGTGAAACTAGGTTTAATAAAAAGTATAAAATAAACACTTGGCTAAGTCTCACAAAATTCAGCCTCCAAATCACCTTATGAGGGCATCGTCAGAGGTTGGCCAGCACAGTTAGTAACCATAATAAGAGCGAAACACGTCTATGGTTACTAACTGTGCTGGCCAGCCTCTGACGATGCCCTCATAAGGTGACTTGGAGGCTGAATTTTGTGAGACTTAGCCAAGTGTTTATTTTATAATAAAATAACAAACTAAACACTTGTCTAAGTCTCACAAAATTCAGCCTCCAAGTTACCTTATGAGGGCATCGTCAGAGGCTGGCCAGCACAGTTGGTAACCATAGACATGTTTCGCTCTTATTAGAGCTCATCAGTATGGTATAACCTACTTCTTCACCTAGAACAAAGTTCACGTGAAGAAGCTGGTGACGAAGAGACTTAGACAAGTGTTTAGTTTGTTATTTTATTATTAAACCTAGTTTCACCAAGTGAGCATTTAAAGACAATTAATTTTGTCTTTGTTGTTTTTTGTTTATTTTATATTTTTTACCTCTTGTTTTTTTTATTGGACTATGATTGCCTGTAATTGCTGAAAACATTCTCACAACATTCTCAATCTCATACTGATCATACACCAACATATTCTGTACACCATTCTATAAATATTTTACCAGCAACAGCGAGTCCAACAGGTTTAGCTTCAGCAACACTAGCATCTTCAGGTGGCAGATTAATAGCAACTCCATCATCCACCTCTTGGTTTTCTTCATTTTCTTCTCCGCCAGTTTGTTCTTCCTCTTTATTTTCTTCACTTTCCTTTCCGAAGAACTTATTCTTCTTCTGCTCAAACCAGAATCTCAAATTAGCTCTGGATACTTCATCATCATCAACAACATCTTCTTCTTGCATTTGTTGGAACTGTGCTAAGTTTCTTGTAGCTAGATTTAATTGTTCCATTTGTTGGTTATATTTTTCTTGTTCGTCTTGACTTAGTTGTCCATTAGTTTTAGCTGCAGCTTGAAGTTTGATTATGCTTTGAGCAGTCTGATGAATTGATTTGATTTCTTTGCTGAATTCTGATTCTTCTGTATCTGGAGGTACGATTGTTTCAATTATTTCGGTGACTTGTATTGGTACATCGCTGTTTTGAATTATTTGAGTTGTTACTGTTCCATCTGCGAGTTCTGTTACTTGAAGAGTCTGGCCTTTTGCACCACCGTAAAATGGGACGTATGTTATTATGTTTTGACTCTCTTTATTCCTAAAATTAAAATAGAATTTTATCAGGCATTTACCTACAAGTAACAATATTTTGACAATAATACAAGATGAATAATCGAGCTTGTGTAATAGTTATTTATTGTATAAGTGTTTTAGATGACGTTTTATCCACGAAAGATTGTTTTTCGTTCTCGCATTTAATTATGTTGAGTGGATAATGCGCAACTAAAACACGAATATAATATAACGTTTTATCCACAATCAAAACTTTTATTCAAAATAATTCATTTTACAAAATGTAATTTTTTAATTTATCAAATTCTAGATACGTGCTGTCAAAAAAAATGCATTACTGTGGCATTTGTTGCTAAGACAGGATGTTTGTTTATTGTTTGTTACATTGAAAAAATTTATGAATTTGATGAAAAATGTAAAGTAAACACTTGGCTATGTTTCACAAAATTCAGCCTCCAAGTCACCTTATGAGGGCATCGTCAGAGGCTGGCCAGCACAGTTCAGTTAGTAACCATAGACGCGTTTCGCTCTTATAAAAGCTCATCAGTATGGTATAACTCACTTTTTCACCTAGAACAAAGTTCATGTGAAGAAGCTGGTGACGAAGAACTGTGCCAGCAGAGAATAAGATCTCTAACAAACTAGTAAGATGACATGAGAAGTTTTGTGGAACTGGTCATGCCATCTACCGAAAAAAAGGGAAAGCTATGCAATAGCAATTTAAATAACAACAAAGTCTTTGTTGTTATTTATGAATTTGATGAAAAATGGAAGAAATTGACTCTATTTCTACAGAAATTTTTGAAGAAGCTCGGGAAGCAACTCGGCGTTTATTGCCAGCGAAGTTTAAGGAATTGTATGAAAAAGAGTTTACTGAATTTAAGAGCTGGAGAGAAAAACGGAGAGTTAGGGCAATAGATGAAGAAGTCATGGTTTCATATTTCTATAAAAAATGAAAATATAGATATTTAAAAATATAGCAAGCTGACAGCTTATTTGAAAAGTGAATGTAAGGGATACAAACCGAAAAAATCAGCCGTTTTGGAAAGAGAACATCAAATTAGATAAAACGAACAATGATTTAAGTGTTAATATAAATGTAAATGTTAATATTAATAAGTAATTCAATAAATTTGACTGATTTCTGTGCATTATTCCTTCATTCTTTTAACAGTGGAATAAAATTACTTTATTTCACTAGTGTATAATTGGTCTCTTTCATATAGTTGCAATGAGCATAAATAAAAGCATATTATGAGTTGATTGTGGATAAAATGAATTATTAATATGGATGAAGCAAAACTCGTGTGCTAGAACAAGAATATGAAGAATTATATGAAAATAATTATTAAAAAGTTTGGCGAAGATTTATTGCAGAATGAATGTAATGAATAAATGTTTCAATGATTTGTGCTACTTTATTTACTACTGCCAATAATAATACGTTGATGTTGAAGCTATTAAAATAATGGAATATTATTTTTATTTTTAATAATTATAGGTAGCCACATATACCTAATGTATGTCGCAATATATTTACAATAATTATAAGCCGAATAGATAGTAGATAGGTATTGTATTGTTTGACTAAGTCAAATTAAATCGGTTACAATCCCGCAACGTATAGCTACGTTTTAAGAATGTACAGCATGGGTGTACGTGAACTAGGTAACGGAATGATTATGCCAGATGCATACAAATATACTGGTGATGTTGATCTTCATTCATTGACATGCAAAGAATACAGTCTTTGCACATTCTACCATGTTAAGTCACAGGAGAATTACATTTGGAATATTTTTCAGTATTCTTTTTATTAAATACAAATATATATTACAATAATGTACATTTGTTACATAAATATAGATATGTAAAACTTTGAACTTTGTTTGAATCTCATGTTATAAAACAAGAAATTTAAACTCTTTAAATTAAAATGAAATTTAATGGCACAATATAACTACATCCGGAGTCAATCCGAAACATATTTAGCTTAAATCTGACATCGAAAGAATAAATGTTTTATTAGCTTAACAGGTTTCAAATTTGCTCCGGCTTAAAATCATAAAAATTTGTGGAACACTGCTGTCAAATATTTTTATTTATTTTGTACCTGGATCATGATTACTTTTTAGATTACAAGCGTCGTCTAGTGAATAAAACCGAGGTAAAACTTGTTTTTATTAATAACAAGCTTTTATCAAATAAATACGATTGTATTTGAGTGGTTAAAATTCCCTTAGAAGCTGTAGACCCCGTGTATTGTAATTGAGATTAAGTTCCTGTTATGCAGAATAACAAATAAGTAAATAAATTATCTAACAACAAAGACAAAATTAATTGTCATCCAACACTTGGTGAAACAAGATTTAATAAAAAATATAAAGTAAACACTTGGCTAAGTTTCACAAAATTCAGCCTCCAAGTCACCTTATGAGGGCATCGTCAGAGGCCGGCCAGCACAGTTAGTAACCATAGACGCGTTTCGCTCTTATTAGAGCTCATCAGGTGAAGAAGTGAGTTGTACCATACTGATGAGCTCTAATAAGAGCGAAACGCGTCTATGGTTACTAACTGTGCTGGCCAGCCTCTGACGATGTCCTCATAAGGTGACTTGGAGGCTGAATTTTGTGAAACTTAGCCAAGTGTTTACTTTATATTTTTTTAAAATAAATTATCATAATTTCTGTATTCTGTGACCAGCATAATTTATCCTGGTATTTTTATGTTATTATTTTGCTTATTTATACAGGTTGTTTCAATAGATAAAAAAAATAATGAAATTATATAAGATATACGGATCTTCGATTAAAAGGATTTTTTTTTTAAATTAGCGAAATTATTTGCATTTCACATGCAGTAAACATTTTTAAAGTCACAGATTTGAAAGTTATTTCTAATATATTAATAATTAAATTATAATTGTAAATACCACGAATAGTCATTTATCTGATGTTGTATAATAAATAAATTGTAAATAAATAAATAAATATATCATCACGCCTTTTACCCATTACTGGGTGTGGCATTCTGCCTAAGCAGATTTCGGTAAGTGATATATTTTTTCGCGTGAAGTGCGGTTACCAGCCGTCAAATCATAGCCACCAAAGATATTAGTGGAGGGGAAATCACAGGGGTAGATTTAAATTGGTGAAAATTGTTTGTCGGCTGTGGGGATCGAACCAAGGTTCTCAGGATCCATAGGCCGACTCGATACCACTGAGTCACCTACCCCATATAAATAAATTGTGTATTGTAATTGCAATTATAATGAAATTAATAATATATTAGAACTCATTTTTCAAGCAGGGCATTAAAAATGTACAGATACATCAAAGTGCAAATAATTCAGTGGTATTGAACCTAGGTTCGATTCCCACAGCCGATTTTCACAACATTAAAATTACCTCTATGACTCCCTCACCACTAACAACTTTAGGAACCGTGATTTGACGGCTGGTAACCACAATTCACCCGCATAAATATATCATTTACCGAGATATACTACAACAGAATGCCATATCCAGTAAGGCCTGATGGTATATTTATTTATTTATTTTATGTTTGTAATTGAAAATATTGAAACACCCTGTAGTTGTTTTTCTTACAAAAACTGATAGCTTCGATCGAGAACAAAATACATAAAAGTAAAATATAAATAACAGATTAAATGACTGTAGTGACAGTTGTTGAAATGGTTAAAAATCTATAAAATAATCATGAAAAATAAGTGTAATAAAATATAAACTAAACACTTGGCTAAGTTTCACAAAATTCAGCCTCCAAGTCACCTTATGAGGACATCGTCAGAGGCTGGCCAGCACAGTTAATAACCATAGACGCGTTTCGCTCTAATTTTATGAGACTTAGCCAAGTGTTTAGTTTATATTTTATTAAACCTAGTTTCACCAAGTGTATGGATGACAATTAATTTTGTCTTTGTTGTTAAAAATAAGTGTTACTTTTACTTTATCGATCAATAATAGATAATAATCGAGCTATGTAATACAGGCAGGGGGGCGGTATCCCAATTACAGTTTGAATTGGAATCTAAACCACTTAGACACAGTCCTACTTTTGCATTTCAATTGAAGTCAACTAGATTTGAAGTCGTGAACTCTTTATTTTTGAGTCTATAGTTCTATCCACACGTCTGTAATATATTAGTAAGGTTACAAAAATATTCGACAGAAGTGTCCATAGTTATAATAATTCAATTATTGATTGTCCTAAGTACGAATAAATTTACTCGTCTAAATATCCAATTTCTAATTCACTTTGAGCATGAGCTATACCTCCTGGCCCAGCAACAGCAACAGCTAGTGGTTCAAAATAAATATCTACATTAGTTCCTTTTTCTACTAACGCTCTTGCAAGTGGTGTTGCAATCGCAGTTCCATCTAATCCTGCTATAGCCATAGCTTGCGGCTTCAGAATCAAAGTAGTTATGTTTTCTGGACTTCCACTGTCTTCAGAAAGATTTTCTTTTGTTCTTAGCTTGATTACTTTTGAAAAATCTATTGTGTGTTGGTTTTTTAAGTAGTGGAATTGAGGGTTTGCTTTGTATGACGCAGAAAATGCAACAGTTGGATCAGAATATGTTATTGTTTGGATGTTTTCTTTTGTTACTAAAGCTTGCATTGTTGTTCTAGATACATTTGGTTTTACTGTTTTGGCACTACTTGCAGTGTTAGGATCTACATTATTATTATTTTTTAGTTTCCTTCCGTTAAATCTTTCTACTGTAAAATCTTTTTGTGAAGATTTAGCTACAATTTCATTGGGATCATAGACTGGATACTGAACATAATAGTACGAATTGGTCGAAGGAGATTCGTAAGGATTTGCGGTAATTTGTAGCAAGTTTCCAGGCGGAATTTTATTTGCAGGTACACCAGAAGATCCCAAACTGTACAATGGAGGAGTTAGTTGAGCTGTTGGCCATCCTTGAATGGGTAGACCAGGCGAGAAGGTTATGAATCTAAAGAATTTGAAGCTTATTTAGTTTTTCATGATTTAAATAATGAAAAATGTTAGTAGTAGCATTCAGAAGCAGTGAGACGTTAATAATATAAGTACATTTACCTATTACAATTAATTATAAAAGGGTTGTAAATAAAATACATAATATAATATTGTTACCGATATATTTATTTGTATGTTACTAACATAGTACAATATAAGTGCCATAAAACTAAATTAATATTAGTTTATGGAATACTACGGTAACAGAAAATAAATAATATAATTAATTTGTTCCCTATTATACATTATAAATCCACAGAATAAGTGTTGAAACACGATTTGTTCCTTCAACTATATTTTGTCCCATAAAAGAATGCAATAAAAATGTATTTTCACTACTCACTGTAACAGTTTATTATGCAATTGTACTATATTTTTTTATCGAACATTGCCAAAAGCGTTAAGATGATTTTGTCGACCGTTGATGATGGCAACGTTCATTATAAATATAACTACTAAAATACCAAATATGTGTTGAAAATAAATGTCAAATAAAGTTACTGTTCACTTAGATACATAATCATATTTATAAAAGACGATTTTAAAATTAAAATTTATATTAAGTTTTGCAGTTTTTTTTATGTATATAATACAGTTGCATATAGTTATTTATATATCAAGAGCAGAAAGTGAGACATATCTTCTTGAATATGTTGTTTAATTTCCCGAGCCGATGGCGAGAAATATAAAGCATCTGAGTAAAGAATGACAGTTTCTTCACGAAGTTTTCAGAAATTTATTTCTTTATCCAACACCCACTACTTATAAAGTCATTATTGTTGTCATTTTAGATTAGTAAAGTGGCTTATAAGTCACACGTGAGTTATAAGTCATAAGTCACGCATAAATTATGACTTGTAACTCACTGTTGAGTTTAAATATAACAAAGTTGAAAAAAGGTTGCAGCTGTAGTATTCGAAATGGAAGACGAGAATTATATTCTCGAAATAATCATTAAGGAAGCGGAAAAAGTGGTTGTTGATATTTTACCAAAAAAGTCTAGAAGTTCCTATGAAAAACACTTTCATTCATACCTTTGACGTTTCTAGTTGTCATCCAGTCTTCAAACATATGAAATTCTTTTTCATAGGAACTTCTAGACTTTTTTGGTAAAATATCAACAACCACTTTTTCCGTTACTTTAATGATTATTTCGGGAATAAAATTCTCGTCTTCCACTTCAAATACTACAGCTGCAACCTTTTTTCAACTTTGTTTATTTAAAAAATTTGTGTAACCTAGACAACAAAACAAGAAAGTATGGTTAACTAGAATATTATTTGAAATGTAGACAATTGTGTCAAAATTTATATTTTAATGTCTTAATTGTAGTTGTTGGATAAAATTTCGTATGCCACTCGTGTGTTATTACAAATAAGTCACTTCAGAAAATTATTCCCCTCGGCCCGCGGCCTCGTGGACTAATATTTTTCTTGAGTGACTTATTTGTAATATAACACACTTGTACCATAAATAACTATTTAATGTCACTGAAATCAAAACGTATCATTGTTTTCCAGTAGCTATAAATATGACTTTACTTTTCTTGCCTAGGAAAGAAAGTACATTTTTCTTTTTACTTAGGGATGAAAGGCATAACTTGTTTGTTTAAATTGAGGAAAACAAAATTTACTTTCTGACAGGGCCGTGAAGAAAAATTATGTATACTTCATTCGAAGCGATAGCTGAGGCAGATGACATTCTGAGTCATACAAATAACTATTATAGATCTACGCGTTTACACTCAATAATATATTTCAAATTAAGTATTGCAGTCTTCCGTGAAATTATGTACTTATACGTGAAGTATTGTTCCCGTATAATATATAAAACTATAATTTTGATACATAGCACAAAAGAATACCTTCTAATATTATTCTCCGGAATAATAAGTTATCAGTCATATAAAAATAAAGTCTATGATCACCAAATGTAACTAATTCCCTAAATTAATTCCATCACAATTTAATCCTGGCCTAAATCATGATAAACCACCGGTCCAACAGCGACAACTTTTCCAAATCTTGCCAACGTTTTATTCTTCATCATATTCTGCACAAATTCGCTAAGATTTACGCTTGGATCTACATGGATCACTCTAGATCCAGGACCTGCAATTGCAACTCCATTAGGTTGAGTGTATGCATATCCATTCGGACCAACAATGGCTGTACCTCCACTTCCAGCTGTTGCTATTCCTCCAGGTCCAGCTATAGCTACGCCACCTTTTCTCACTTTTAGTTTCTGGATGAAAATGCCATTTCCTGGAGAAGGTAACTCATCTTTTTGGGGATAACGTTGAGAGTTAAAGAACTTATCTTCTTCGAGTAACATTGATGAATCTTCTTCTTCACTTTCTCGTACTTCTGCTGCTGTTTTCTTCGGTGCAGTAGGTTTTTTGTCTGTCGTTATTTTCAGTCCTTCAATGTAAAAGTCATTATCGTTAGTTGTTGTTGTTTCTTCAAGTTTCTGGATGACAATTTCAGTTCCTGTGTCATCATCTTTCAATTCAATACTTGGTTTTTCAGTATTTCCAATTTGTAAAAGTTTTCCAGCTCTTGATTGAGATCTATGTGCAGCTTCTTCAACCTGTACTTCATGGTTATGTTTGTTTTCTGCATGATGACGACACAAATTAGTTTCTGGACCATATTCAACCATACTTGTAAATGCTTGGAACATTTGTTGGAAAGGATTTTTAATAATAATTGGAAAGTATTGCGAGAAAGGTCCAGAAAATTGCCGACTAGTTGCTTCATTATTAGGTAAATTTTGTTCTGCAGAATCAGTATCTTTAGCTGCTTGCAAATTGGCATAATAAGTGTCAGTAAATTTTTGGTTTGAATTTTGTACAGGAAGTTGAGGAACAACAGGAATATAATTTTGTATTGTACTATAAGGATTGTAAGGATTAATAACAGGATTAACTCTGTAATTAGCATAAGGATCAGGGTTATATTGAGAATATGGTTGATAAGGATTAATGTACGGATTAATTTGTTGTTGATAAGGATTGTAAGGATTGTATTGATTAGGATAATATCCTGGTGCTCCTTGAGAATTAGAAACAATATTTTTAATATTATTTATTAAGAAATTTTGTTTGGCCAGAGTTAGTTCATCTAAAGTTTTATTTTGAACAGTATTATTTTTAGGTTTTTCTGTTTCATTTTCAATTTGATTTGGATTCATTTGATTTATAGGCATCAAACCATACTGTCCGGCTTTAGTAGGGTCAAATTGATTTTGAGCTGGAGGTTGAGCAAACATAGGATTGTAATACGGCTCTTGCATTTGGGGATAATTAGGAATAATTAAAGTTTGTTGATGCGTAACTTTTCTCTTGATTGTGTAGCCTTCAGGAATCTCTTCCTCATTGTCGTCATCGTCTGATGAATATGACGCTTGTTTTGTCATATGTTTGTTTGGGCTTCGTTGAAGATAATCGAAGATCGGGTTGCCAAGTGGAGTATTTGAAAATTGAAAGTTTGGTAATTGTTTTCCTTTTGATTCTTTGAGCTGCTGTTCTAGTTTCTGTTGTTTAAGTTGATGTTGTGGCGAATAAAACGATGGTCTTGTAATTGGTTTTGGAGTTAATCCATGATTTAAATTAACTTGTGCTATTTTTTCGAGAATGTCTTTTGTATTCGCTTCGCGTATTCGTTCTTCTTCGCTTGGTAATTGTCGGGATTGTTCGTTTGTACTCGGAAGTTTGATTATTAATTGTTTTTCGATTCTGTAACAATTAAAATAGAATTAATAAAACGATATATTTATTACGATATTTGTTATTATTTTAGACTATTAAATTAGTAAATTATAAACTTACCGGTAGAAAGAGAAATAGTTCTTCAGTTTTCTTCATTCTTGATTTAGAAAACCGTAAAAGCGTACAGAACACGAATAAAAATAATACAAAAGAGTGCACTTATAGAATAAGAAATTGTAACAGTTATTTATGTTTTATTGCGGTCACAATATCTTGGTGTTATATTAATTTGGTTAGCACTGTTATACGAGGTTAGGAACAGTTTAAATATTTTATTATAATTATTCACTTACTCGATTGATTTCGGGTTCGAATCCTGCGGACGACAGTTGGCCAACGTGAGAATTGATATCTACAAGAACATAATTATATAGTTTTTTTTTACCACCATTATTTCTGTTTATTTCTGTTTTATCTCACGATTGTGTATAATAACTTATTACTCACGGGTTGTGGCCAATCACAGCGACAGTCGTGAGTAATAATTTATTATTGACAAACAAATTAGATTGCTATAACAATGCAACTTTAGTAATTATTTTCGTCAAACTTATTTAGACGCTATCATTGCACGATAACTGATTTTCAGCACTGTCATCGTTGGGGGTCGCGATTTGACGACAGGTATAACAGATGGTGTCACTCATAAATCAGTGAATGACACTATAATATATTTAGTTTTATTTATTATATTAGTTTTATCATTAACAAGATCTAGAATACACAAAAACTGGTTTTAAAGTAGTGTCGTGTTGGATTCTAAGAGAAGCTATTATTGTAAATTTTGCTGAGTGCCCGGACGAGTTATTCTTTACTTGCTCTGCATATTTTTTTTTACTAAGTCAACGACCTTTTGCAATAAACTACATATTCAACAAATTAAGTTAACTTTAATTTCAAACTTTATGTACCTAAATTATGAAAAGCAAATCTAAGTTACTTGTCATATGGAATAATTAACATTTGATAGACTTTTAAATAAAATAAATACATCATCACGCCTTTTACCCATTACTGGGTGTGGCACTCTGCTGTAGCAGATCTCGATAAGTGACATATTTCTTCGCGTGAAGTGCGGTTACCAGTCGTCAAATCACGGCCCTCAAAGATGTTAGTGGAGAGGGTGCCACAGGGGTAGATTTAATTTGGTGAAAATTGTTTGTCGGTTATGGGAATCGAACCAGGGTTCTCAAGATCCACAGGCTTTTATTTATTTAAATAAATTTTAAAATTCAAGTGTTTTTAAATATTATTAATTTTTTTAAATATTCACTAAGCAGATTGATAATGCTAATATAATTTTGTATTTCTTTTAACTCTCTTTCAAATTCATGCAATAAGTTAATTATTATTTGAGTTAAAAAGATTGTTAATTAACATCAAATTTAGTTAATTTCGTGAATCAATTTGAAATAGTTGATTGACTTCATTTTTATTTTTGTTTGTTATTAAATCTATTTACAAAATGGAATAAAGCTGCTGATATATTCTAGACTTTGTTAATCATATATTTTTGCAAATTAAAGATAATAGTTAAAACTAAATTTTGTTGAAAAGAATATTGGGTAGGTGGCTCAGTGGTATCGAGTCGGCCTGTGGATCTTGAAAACCTTGGTTCGATCCCCACAGCCGACAAACAATTTTCACCAATTTAAAAAATCTACCCCTGGGGCTCCTCCTCCACTAATATATTTGGCGGCCGTGATTTGACGGCTGGTAACCGCACTTCACGCGAAAAAATATATCACTTACCGAGATCTGCTTAGGCAGAGTGCCACACCCAGTGATGGGTAAAAGGCGTGATGATATATTTATTTTATTTATTTGCCGACATGTATCCAAACAATAGTAAATATGAATTTGAAACAAATCAATAATGTTTAGACTCTAGATAACTTGATCAAATAAATAAAATAAATATGTACTTACAAAAATAAAGTATTTCATTATAATGTTCTCACTAAACCACTTCATAAAGACATGTGACGTTGACTGCTGAAGAATATTTAGACCGCGCCTTTTTAAAAGCACCGGAAGATAATATCGACTCATCTTCAATTGCATTTCGCATGGTTGACCACGCTAAACACTCTATGATTGTTTCCTCACGTGTACTTTAGTAGGGGCAAGTAACGTTATTTCGTAGCATCGGGCAAGGTTTGCATTTTTATACATTTTTAATTTTTCTTTCAAAATTCGTTACCGAACTAATTTTATAATTGTTTCGTCACCGTGTAATAAGATCACGAATAGTTTTTTAAGTTAGCAAATAATTAAATTCATAATTCATACATGGAGATTTTAATGATCAGTGTTAACAGTAACTTCAATATTTTATATTTAAAAGAATAATAAATAAATTAAATTATCTCCAACGGCACAAGAACAGATTGCTCATTACTGCAACATAAATAATAAAAGTTACTGTTTACATCGATCGTTAAAATCTAACAAATATTCGTAACAAAAGAATGACAGATCAAAATTAATAGGTCATCTCAAACTAAAAATCAAGGCAATAAAAACTTTATCAGTTGTAAAAATAGCGTCGTTTCATTATAATTTCATTATATAGTTTCTTAAGAAGCAAAGGTACTGTATATCTTCGTCAAGGACGTCTCTAGGTTATGGTGAAGGCGACAACAATGAAATGTTAGCATCACGCACTTTGATCATCTTCCACGGCTTGGGAAACTGGGAAAGATGTTGAATTAAGATAAAAAATACTTTCGGTGCTGATGTTATATAATATGAGAGTAGTCAGCTGTGTCTTTTCCTTTTTGTTTCAGGTCTTTGTTTTTGTTTCAGTGTTAAATCTAGTAGCTATAATTAAATTCAACACGCGAGGATTTATAATTTATTTGGAGGAATAATAATATTTGGAAAGGGGAATTATTTTACAAGTGTAATTAATACTGTCCTTTAAATTTAACGAATTTCTATATGTCTATACTATAGCATTTCAAATAATTTGACGTTATATATTTTTCATTGTCAAACGTATCAAATTTATTATACAGGAAAATGATTAAAATAAAAGTTAAGAATATTCAATGTTCTTTGACTTTTATTTGACACAGAAAGTGTTCATGTATTATAATTCCAGTAATTCTTGTCTGTTTGCCTGTCTGTATGTATCAATTATCTCGAAATCGGCGTTTGATGAAACCTAATATTCTAATATGGGTTAGATGGCTCAGTGGATTTGAGAACACGGGTTCGATTTTCACAACCGATAAATAATTTTTAACACCCCTGTGTTTCCTCTCCTCTAACATCTTTGGGGGTGTGATTTGACGGCTAGTGATAGCACTTCAAGCGAAGAATTATATCACTTATTGAGATCTGCTACAGTAGAGTACCACACCCAGTAATGGGTAAAAGACGTGATGATATATTTATTTTATATAATATTCGAATGTATTGGAAAATTTATTTAGTATGTCATTTTGAATTAAAATTTAAGAAATTAAGTAAAATTAAAATCAATTCGATATCACTAATTGTTTTTGAGTAAAAATGTAAAAGAAATTTGTGGAGAAAACTTGTTTCTTTTATCAGATGAGGAACAAATTAAGAACCCAGGTTCAAGTCCCGTAACCGACAAACAATTTTCACTACATTAAAATAACCTCTGTGGCTGTCCCTTCAATAACATATTCAGGGAGCAAGATATGACGGTTAGTAACCACACTTTCTGCGCATAAATATATCACTTACCGAGATATGTTATGACAGAGTGCTACGCCCAGTGATGAGTAAAAGACGTGATGATATATTTACATTTATTAACACAAATAAAGCAACAATTATTGGTTGCACATTAACACTTCCTCCATACGAACTCTTTCTTTTCTCACAACCAAAATCCATCATCACGCAACAAACATTCATCCATTCGCTCCTGTACATCTGTTTCGTAAATCTTCATTTACTTATTATTGGTTGTCAATTAATTTATTTCGAAAAACAAATAAAATTAAATTAAATTCATAATTTATTTTGCCAATCCGTATGTTACTTATGTCTGACATAAGTATTTCTGCTTTTTGTATTTAAATATGTTCGTATTTTGTAATAGTTTAAATTTATAGCTTCTGAAGTTGGTTCCGGTAGAACCGAATAAATTAATGAACTAACACCTTGCAGTGGTGTCTGTCCTAATCATAAAATAAATCAGAAGATAACTTCATTTCATAAATTTCTTCTGCAATGTCCGATGTTCATATTTGTAAAAATATTAAATACAATCAATTACATTATAACTGTAGATAAGTATCTCGCCTACATAAACCCAAACCAGAAACAAAACTGTTTCTAGTAAATCTTCTGCCATATCATTCCTTCTACAAAAAGTACTAAAAATATCCTACAGCCCACAGTCATCAAGAAATCAAGAAATCATGATGTTTAATTCCAGAAGAAACAATAAAAGTCTGAAGATCGTGTGTTCGCTCCGTGTTCTGTAGATTTGTGTTGGTGTGATGAACAGTAACAACGTGCAGGTTGAACGACCCGACTCATGCACCATTCAAACCCGATACGAGTTCGAAGGTGATCTTGATGATCTTGGAAGATCTCATGGCCAAACAAACACTGCAAATTGCGAATATTCTTAGAAAAACTTCCGTACATATTGTCTGGGGAATTAGAGCTGTTTGTTTAGTTCTTGGCAGACGATAAGAATTCAAAAATATATGCTTTTGTTTGACGAGAGTGTTTGTTATTTATATTTAAAGTTTGTTGTTTGTTTAATAAGATAATAAATAAATTATAACTTATGGAATGTCGTAGGTGAATAACATTGGAAATTAATTTTTTGCTACTATTGTTTTCCTGATAACAAAGTAGCGAAAAAAATTGAAATAAAATTAGATCACTTGGTTTTGATCAACAGTTTTTAACCTTTTTGTCATCGCGGTCATCCACATTCTCCAAAGTTTCTACTGAAATAACGAATATTATATTGATTTTTAAATAACGACTAAATAATAAAGACATTAATATATAAATTTAATAAAGACATAAATATATGAATTAAAAAATGTTGAAAAATGTATTTAGAATATCTCTACTTTTCAGGGAGAACATGAAGTTCATTTCTTATTCTGATAATAGTAAAATACGATTCTTTCAATATTTAAAATTTCTAATTTTGAAAATAACTGTATAATTTTTATTATATGACCATAAAAAATACAAAAAAAAACTACCATAGTTATTTGTTTACACGGTAATTGCAGCGAGATCTGCAATAGTGTAAGAAGAACAAAGACACTTGACGCTCGTGATATACATTTCATTTTTTCTACGATTGCATCTTAAAATTATTAAAAAATGTATGCGTATAGAAAATAAATTCGTTCTGTCAACTGTTAATATGATAAGTTTTTGTTTTGTTTGTATCCCTGGTAACTATTGAAAGAAGGGCGCATTTAATATCTTTTTCACACATTGCCATTGGAGACGCGCAAAAAAGATATTATTTAAAGTATTTAGTATTTTGCTAACAAATGTTAAAGTACAATTATCTGCTACTAAATCGGATTCAAACGAAAAATTAAATAAGATATAAAATAAAATATTAATTACTAGTAAGTAGAAAACAGTTAAGTTTCGCAGATCCTTTGAGACCCTTTCATGGACCACTAGAAGTCCACGGACCCGTGATTAAGATTCATTCGCTAAGATGGTTTAAAGCAGGTTCAAATTCTGATGGTTTCCTAATATTTTCTTTATATTCCATTTGATTTTACGCATATTAATGTTTGGAGTTTTAACTTCTGTGTCTAAATCAGTATAGACTTCACATTTTATTTATTTAGTTACTGTTAAAATCAAGTTTAAAATATGTAGGTGATAGTTAAGCGTTATACACTTATTTGCATTTGTTCCAGTTTCATGTTTCATGTTTCCTATGTGGAGAGTTTTAATTTTTGACATTTTAAATTTATTTTGTCAGCAATGAAATAAATAAAATGAGTTATGTTAATTGATTTAGATGCAGAATCTAATTCCCTATATGTTTTATTTGAAATATTTTCGTGTAAAGCAAATGCTAATGGTAAACTTATTTCCTGTGTATGTATGCCACAATTTTTATGGAACACTCAGTATATATTCAGATTTGTCTCAATATATTTTACTTTACGAATATGTGCCATTTAACAGGCAAATCTTATGTTTATTAATTATTAAGAAAAAGGTTGTGCGCTCAAATATTTATTTATTTATGTTAAGCTGTACAACAGGAACTTAATCCCAATTACAGTACAGGGTCCGCACTCACCGAGCCGCAGTGTAGTAGTTTATATAATTTTTAGTCGGAGTGCGATTCGAATTCGAGATCTCCGGATTCGAATTCCGTATCGCTATCCACACCACCGAACTGACGGACGGTCTTCAACATAAAAAAAAAATGATTGTGTCTGATTCATATTTCAGTCAAGCTTCTGTAATTGGGAATAAGTTCCTGTTGTGCAGAGTAACAAACAAATATATATATATATATATATATATACAGATAGTGAAGTATAATTTTTGTAATAGATTACGATTTTAAATCTTGCTGATCTCAACTTATAAGTCGTGTGCAATTAGTTCAAATTCCACTATAAGCTGCAGGCGCCCTGTACTGTAATTGGTATTAAGTTCCTGTTACTGTATAAAATATTTACGACAATAAGTATACCGCAAGAATATGACTGTTGAATGAGTTCTCAAAATTATCTTTGAAAAGTAATCACGTACTTAAAAGGCTCTCATCATCTTCCACATATTGAATACAAGAAATGAGTGCGTGTTTACGACATCGTTATACAATTGTTGACGAATGGTGCAGTAAACCAACAACTGGTGACTTTCGTTTGTTACGGTTAGTTACTGACCGAGAATGCTAAAACGGTGATATTACACACGTCATTTTATTGTGTTATCATTCATTCAAGTCTCAAATCGCGTTACGTATTGGTTGATTGAAAGTGTTCAATTTATATAATAACAAAGACAAAATTAATTGTCATCCAACACTTGGTGAAACAAGGTTTAATAAAAAGTATAAAATAAACACTTGGCTATGTTTCACAAAATTCAGCCTCCAATTCACCTTATGAGGGCATCGTCAGAGGCTGGCCAGCACAGTTAGTAACCATAGACGCGTTTCGCTCTTATTAGAGCTCATCAGTATGGTATAACTCACTTCTTCACCTAGAACAAAGTTCACGTAAAGAAGCTAGTGACGAAGAACTGTGCTAGCAGAGAATTAGATCTCTAACAACAGGTAAGATGATATGAGAAGTTCTGTGAAACAGATCATGCCATCTACCGAAAAAAAGGAAAAGCTACGCAATAGCAATTTAAATAACAACAAAGACAAAATTAATTGTCATCCAACACTTGGTGAAACAAGGTTTAATAAAAAGTATAAAATAAACACTTGGCTATGTTTCACAAAATTCAGCCTCCAATTCACCTTATGAGGGCATCGTCAGAGGCTGGCCAGCACAGTTAGTAACCATAGACGCGTTTCGCTCTTATTAGAGCTCATCAGTATGGTATAACTCACTTCTTCACCTAGAACAAAGTTCACGTGAAGAAGCTGGTGACGAAGAACTATGCCAGCAGAGAATAAGATCTCTAACAACAGGTAAGATGATATGAGAAGTTCTGTGGAACAGATCATGCCATCTACCGAAAAAAAGGAAAAGCTACGCAATAGCAATTTAAATAACAACAAAGACAAAATTAATTGTCATCCAACACTTGGTGAAACAAGGTTTAATAAAAAGTATAAAATAAACACTTGGCTATGTTTCACAAAATTCAGCCTCCAATTCACCTTATGAGGGCATCGTCAGAGGCTGGCCAGCACAGTTAGTAACCATAGACGCGTTTCGCTCTTATTAGAGCTCATCAGTATGGTATAACTCACTTCTTCACCTAGAACAAAGTTCACGTGAAGAAGCTGGTGACGAAGAACTGTGCCAGCAGAGAATAAGATCTCTAACAACAGGTAAGATGATATGAGAAGTTCTGTGGAACAGATCATGCCATCTACCGAAAAAAGGAAAAGCTACGCAATAGCAATTTAAATAACAACAAAGACAAAATTAATTGTCATCCAACACTTGGTGAAACAAGGTTTAATAAAAAGTATAAAATAAACACTTGGCTATGTTTCACAAAATTCAGCCTTCGATTCACCTTATGAGGGCATCGTCAGAGGCTGGCCAGCACAGTTAGTAACCATAGACGCGTTTCGCTCTTATTAGAGCTCATCAGTATGGTATAACTCACTTCTTCACCTAGAACAAAGTTCACGTGAAGAAGCTGGTGGCGAAGAACTGTGCCAGCAGAGAATAAGATCTCTAACAACAGGTAAGATGATATGAGAAGTTCTGTGGAACAGATCATGCCATCTACCGAAAAAAAGGAAAAGCTACGCAATAGCAATTTAAATAACAACAAAGACAAAATTAATTGTCATCCAACACTTGGTGAAACAAGGTTTAATAAAAAGTATAAAATAAACACTTGGCTGAATTTTGTGAAACATAGCCAAGTGTTTATTTTATACTTTTTTGTTCAATTTGTATTCAAATTCGAGTAATTCTTGTCTGTTCATCTGTCTGTATGTATCAATTATCTCGAAATCAGCGTTTGATGAAACCTAATATTCTAATATGGGTTAGGTGGCTCAGTGGATTTTAGAACACTGGTTCGATTTCCACAATTGATAAATAAATTTTAACACCCCTGTGGTTCCTCCTCCTCTAACATCTTTGAGGGCGTGATTTGACGGTTGGCAATCGCACTTCACGCGAAGAACTATATCACTTTTGAAATCTGCTACAGTAGAGTGCCACACCCAGTAATGAGTAAAAGGCGTGATGATATATTTATTTTATTTAATATTCTAATGTCCATTCTCCGAACAATTTATTTTGTTCGTCATTTTAAATTAAAATTTAAGAAATTGAGTAAAATTAAAATCAACTTCCTATCAATGATTGTGTCTGATTCATATTTCAGTCAAGCTTCTGTAATTGGGATTAAGTTCCTGTTGTGCAGAGTAACAAACAAATATAAATTTATGACAACAGAATTTATAAACAAACATTTATTTTTTATAACTTTGTACATAATATATAATTCTTATTATTTTTTTTCCGATATAAATACCGATTTTTTATTAACTTGCAACAATGAACACATTTTTTATTGTACTTATAAATATTTACATAAAATATAATCGGAAATCCTAGACATGGCAGTAGTCATATTTGTAAGGTAAATTCATTTAAGCGGATTCAAAAATGTATCCGTATTTCGAATGAGATTCAGAAGGTAAGTAAGTTTTAAGGAGCACATCTCCTACTTGTCCCTCAAAATGTCCAGTGGGTTGGACTGGATGAACAGCAGAATAATCAACGTTGGCTCTGGCTTGAGGAGGCAAATATCTGACAGATGTTACAGGAGCAGCAACTTCAGATCCACCAACTCCATTAGGAACAGACAAACTACCACCGGTAGCAACAAATCCAGTGCTAGATCCAGCTACATAGCTCAAATCATGAGAACCAGCAACATTCGTGTAAGTATATCTTCCTTGAACATTTCCTTGAGGATCTGCAGACTCCTGTCGCTGATATTCAGGAGTATCAACAGTAAAACTATAAGAAGAATCACCGGAGTTAGCTTCATCACCTTGAGATTCATCAGCACTGGTATAAGCTGTAACAGGAGGAAGATAACTTCCAGAAGAAGGAGCACTGTATCCTGCAGGAGTCTCGTGTCCAGCAAGACCATTAGGCATGGCTAAATTTCCTCCAGTAGGAAGGAAACCTGTTTCAGATCCAGCCACGAAGCTCAAGTCATGCTGACCAGCAGCATTGTTGTACGAAAAGCTTCCTTTGACATTTCCTTGTGCATCGGAAGATTCTTGACGTTTGTATTCATCAGTATCAATGGTAAAACTGTACGATGAATCTCCGGTGTTAGCCTGGTCATCAGTAGAATCACTAGAATCACTTGAATAAGGAGTTGGGACGTATTGACCAGTAGGAGCAGAATAGCTAGTTGGAACAGATTTTCCTTCAAGACCATTAGGAGCAGCTAAACTTCCTCCAGTAGGCAAGAAACCAGTTGCAGATCCAGCAACATAACTTAAATCATGGTTTCCAGCTTCGTTAGTATAAGCATACCTTCCTTGGACATTACCGCTAGCATCAGAGCTTTCCTGTCTTGAATGATCACCGGTAGAATAAGCAAAAGAGTAAGATCCATCTGCGTTAGGAACTGTTGGAGTGTAATCAGCTGGAGCAGCAGGATGGCCAACATGAGGAGCTGAATAAGTTGAAACAGGAGCAGATTTACCCTCAAGTCCATTTGGAAGCGACAAACTACCACCAGTAGGCATAAAACCAGTTGCAGATCCAGCAACATAACTTAAATCATGTGCTCCAGCTTCATTGGTGAAAGAGTATCTTCCTTGAACATTACCACTGGCATCAGAGCTTTCTTGTCTGGATTGATCATTCGTAGCGAATCCAAAAGAGTAAGAACCATCAGGATTTACTGCGCTATCAGCAGAAGAAGGAGAATAACTTCCATCAGAGCTAGGGTAAGAAGTTCTAACAGCAGGAACAACTTGTCCTTCAATTCCGTTAGGCAGAGACAAGGATCCTGAGGTGGCGACGAATCCAGTGTTGGATCCTGCGATGTAGCTGAGATCATGATGGCCTGCTTCGTTGGTGTAAGAGTATTTTCCTTGGACATTGCCGCTGGCGTCAGAAGATTCTTGGCGCTTGTAGGTGTCAGTATCGATGTTGAAGTTGTAGGAGGCGTCGCCGGTGTTTGCTTCACTGTCTGTTGGTGATGAATCGTCGGAAGAGTAAGCTGAAGGGACGGGGTATGAGTAGGGTTGCACTGGTACATGTGGACCTGAAAGTATTTTTATTTATGAAGTTTAGATCTTTTGAACGAAAAACTTTTATCAAACATTATATCCTGTCCCTCTTAAAAATGCAGCATTGTAAAGAATAGAATATATTTGACTGTAGTTGTGACGAATACAAATTTATATAGTAAAAAAGATTGGTAGCAGTTTTTAGATTTCCGGCAATTTTTTTAAACAAACGCAGGCGATACTGCTTTCATTTCTTTATAGATTCGTTGTTAGAGAAGTGGGCGTAAGTGAAGATTTATGAAACAGGTGTACAGGAGCGAATGGATGGATGTTTGTTGCGTGATGATGGATTTTGGTTGTGAGGAAGGAAAGAGCTCGTATGGAGGATGTGTTAATGAGGTTGAAACGAGTATCGTGTGTCAGAATGAGAATGTTGATGTGAACTGATTTTTTTTATGAATCTTTTAGTCAATGTTTCAGGGGTTCGTGCAACCCCATTTGATGAGATATAGCGTGATGTTATGTTATGTATGTAATTTCAAATTTGACTTATTTGATTTTTTAACTTTAACCAATATTAATCCTACTTGAACTTTAATGAAAAAAATCTATTTAAAAATATGTTATGTACTAAGTATCATCAAATTAATTCAAATAATATATTCACGAACAATATGGGGTAGGTGGCTCAGTGGTATCGAGTCAGCCTGTGGATTTTGAGTACCCTGGTTCGATCCCCACAGCCGACAAACAATTTTTACCAATTTAAATCTACCCCTGTGGCTCCTCCTCCACTAACATCTTTGTGGGCCGTGATTTGACGTCTGGTAACCGCACTTCATGCGAAGAAATATATCACTTATCGAGATTTGCTTACGGCAGAGTGCCACACCCAGTAATAGGTAAAAGGCGTGATCATATATTTATTTATTTATTTATTTACGAGCAATTATATTTCATGCACTAGTTTTTCTCTAACATATGATATAAATATTTTGACATATAATAAGGTGTTGTTATTCATAACTATCAGCATGATTTTATTTTATGGAATGTAGCGTGAAATTGTTATGATTTTCAATATTTGTCTCTTACCAGTAGATACCGGCAGCAACTTTTCAAGTCCTTCAGGGACAAATCCTTGCACTCCAGCAGTGTATTTCACATCAACATCCTTTCCAGTGACATCTTTGTAGACGTAGTGTCCAGCAACTTCGTTTTGCGAGTCGCCTGCTTGTTTAGCAAAGTAACTTTTATCGGTATCGTATCCATATTTGTAGCCTCCATCGTCGTGTATAACAAAGTACTGGCTACGTTTGCCACTTGGTAGATTTGGTATAGTCCAGGAATAAGCGCAAGTCACCACTGCCACCAAAAGTACTGCCAACTATAAGAAAATATAACTTAATTGGAACACGGGAAATACACTGGTTCAAACCACATTTCAATATCTGTTTTTGTTTTCGAGATATGTACTCTCAAAGAAGAGATTTAAAAGGCAATAAACTTTAAAACAATTTCGATTTCTAATGGCTCGAATTATATACAACCATATGACAATATCTTTTGAACGAAGCACTTATAAACATTTTTCTAAAGAGTTTGATGGAACTTTTTGTCTAATTTTGAAGTAAATTTATATTTTAACTTTGACTGTTTAACATAATAAATTGCACAATAACTATCGGTAGGATAATAGTAGTTTATGTAACAAGTACATAATTTAGGTCTTTATTGGACGAGCCGAATTTTATGGCAGAGCGAGCGCAGCGAGCGAGGCTAATAAATAAGGCGAGTCTATAAAGTCCGATTATGTACGAGTTGCATACAACGTTTTATGTTCGACTGCATGGAGAATATTTTCTCTTAAAATATGATTATGTCAATACCTATATTTAAAACATTTAATTGCATCTCAAAGTGTGCTTCGTTGTTATGCATTTGTTGCTTTATTTATCAAATTGTCAAAGTGAAAAAAGTGTTAAGATGGATGAAGACATTGAAGACGTTCCAAAAGAAATAAAAGATCTTGCATGTAATGCAAGAGAATATCTATTACCAACGAAATCGAAACAAATGTACGAGTATGAAGACATATAATACATACAGAAAATGGTGTTTAAATATAAAAATTAAAAAAACCACCGAAGATTGTATCCTGGCATACTTTAATAGTAATTAATTGTAATTTCATTCTAATAAAATGCTTTAAATTATATCTACTATTTCTTTTGAATTTTGTTTTAATGTGACATTGACAGTAGTCCAATTTTGCATTTGTATCGTACTAGTCCAATAAAGTACCCGATTATGGACAATAAACAGTGTCGTAAAACAAGGTAATATGATGCAATCGAACATAAATAATATAATATCGCATTGTAAAACTATTCTGTTTCTTGTTTTATTCCATTAATAATTATCGAGAACGAAATTGCTCTGACATTATGAACCAGAATTATTTTTGAAGTATAATTTAAGAAAGACAACATTTTTGTCAAAATAGTTGTTGCACAATTAAAAATTTTACAATTTAAATATTAATAGTTATTTATGGTACAAGTGTGTTATATTACAAATAAGTCACGCGAGATAACTATTAGTCCACGAGGCCGTTAGGCCGAGGGGAATAATTTTCTGAAGTGACTTATTTGTAATAACACATGAGTGGCATACGAAATTTTATCCAGCAACTACAATTAAAACATTAAAATATAAATTTTGACACAATTGTCTACATTTCAAATAATATTCTAGTTACCCATACTTTCTTGTTTTGTGGTCTAGGTTACTCAAATTTTTTAAATAAACAAAGTTGAAAAAAGGTTGTAGCTGTAGTATTCGAAATGGAAGACGAGAATTTTATTCCCGAAATAATCATTAAGGAAGCGGAAGAAGCGGTTGTTGATATTTTACCAAAAAAGTCTAGAAGTTCCTATGAAAAAGAATTTCATATGTTTGTAGACTGGATGACAACTAGAAACGTCAAAGGTATAAATGAAAGTGTTTTATTTTCTTATAAAGCTGAAGAGTTGTTATAATCATTGAATACTTCGTCCATAAGGAAGATGGAGCCAGTTTCGTTTGTAAGTATGAAAAATAAGCAAGTAAAACACTTTCATTTATACCTTTGACGTTTCTAGTTGTCATCCAGTCTTCAAACATATGAAATTCTTTTTCATAGGAACAAATTCTGCTAAAATGGTTGAGTTGACTTCTTCAAAAGGCCAGGTCGAGAATTGCACTGTATCAACATCATCAAATTGTATTTCTTTTTCATTTAATGTAAATGTGAATAAAATTTAATTTTCATACATTTTGAAATGTTTAAAAAATTGTATATTTTATTTAAACTCAACAGTGAGTTACAAGTCATAATTTATGCGTGACTTATGACTTATAACTCACGTGTGACCAGGGTTCGTAAATATCATGATATTTATAATAAATATCAAAATATCTGATATATAGGATATATATCAGATAAATATCACTTTTTGGATATTTATTTTTTAATTTTAGTTTTTGTACACATTTAGAAAAACTGAAAAATTCGAAAAATTTCACTTTTCCGGAGATCTCAAAAACAAAACAAGATATGGAAATGCGCTCAACGGCGTTGAATTCCCCGTGTCCGAATTGACTTATAAGCAAATTTTCATACAATTTTATGCAATTTAATATTTTTAATTATTTTCTAAGGGGTACCCCTTTGGTTTTTTCAGATTTTAATTCAATTTTACCAAAAATCCTTAATCGTAGGATTATTAAAACGAAAATTTACATACATATGTATTTTGACCCACTGAATCCAGTGGTGCAATCTTCAAATGCATATGACTTCTGGTTTTCAAGAAAATGTTAAAAAACCGCTTTTTGCGATTTTTTTGGCGGAAAATAGAAAAAAAATAAAAATCGCTGAAACTATGTTTATAAGTTAACTGAAGCACGAGAAAATTAATGCCGTTGAGCGCGTTTTCATATAACATTTAGTTTTTGAGATATAGCCTCGGAAAAGTAGAAAAACTGATAAATTCGATAAATTTCACTTTTCAGGAGGCTATATCTCAAAAACTAAACAAGATATGGAAATGCGCTCAACGGCGTTGAATTCCCCGTATCCGAATTGACTTATAAGCAAATTTTCATACAATTTTATGCAATTTAATATTTTTAATTATTTCCTAAGGGGTACCCCTTTGGTTTTTTCAGATTTTAATTCAATTTTACCAAAAATCCTTAATCGTAGGATTATTAAAACGAAAATTTACATACATATGTATTTTGAACCACTGAATCCAGTGGTGCAATCTACAAATGCATATGACTTCTTGTTTTCGAGAAAATGTTAAAAAACCGCTTTTTGCGATTTTTTTGGCGGAAAATGGAAAAAAATAAAAATCGCTGAAACTATGTTTATAAGTTAACTGAAGCACGAGAAAATTAATGCCGTTGAGCGCGTTTTCATATCACATTTAGTTTTTGAGATATAGCCTCGGAAAAGTAGAAAAACTGAAAAATTCGATAAATTTCATTTTTCAGGAGGCTATATCTCAAAAACTAAACAAGATATGGAAATGCGCTCAACGGCGATGAATTCCCCGTGTCCGAATTGACTTATAAGCAAATTTTCATACAATTTTATGCAATTTAATATTTTTAATTATTTCCTAAGGGGTACCCCTTTGGTTTTTTCAGATTTCAATTCAATTTTACCAAAAATCCTTAATCGTAGGATTATTAAAACGAAAATTTACATACATATGTATTTTGACCCACTGAATCCAGTGGTGCAATCTTCAAATTCATATGACTTCTGGTTTTCAAGAAAATGTTAAAAAACCGCTTTTTGCGATTTTTTTGGCGGAAAATTGAAAAAAAATAAAAATCGCTGAAACTATGTTTATAAGTTAACTTAAGCACGAGAAAATTAATGCCGTTGACCGCGTTTTCATATCACATTTAGTTTTCGAGATATAGCCTCGTAAAAGTAGAAAAACTGAAAAATTCGAAAAACTTCCCTTCTCCGGAGGCTATATCTCAAAAACTATTTGATATTTTTATATAATGGATATATATCATTGCAAAAATATGACGATATATATATCAAAATAAATATCATGATATATATCGATCGATATATATCTTCGAACCCTGCGTGTGACTTATAAACCACTTTACTAATCTAAAATGACAACAATAATTACTTTATAAGTAGTGGGAGTTGGATAAATTAACAAACAAAATAAATGTAGCATGAAATTGTGGACACAATTTGTTAAGAAATATTTCACTTTAAACGTAACTGATCTAAATAAAAATATGTATCATTTACTTCAAGGATACAACAAAACAACTATAATTATTATAATAATTTTTTGTGAGCGATTGTATACTGCGTAATGAAAATGTATCATCTAGAACTCACCGTGAATCTCATCTTTGCTATTAACTTCCTAACACTAAACACTTAATACTTATCAAAGTCTGTTTGCTTCTGAGTAATCAGAAAACTGGATCGTCTTTTATACCTATTTACTCTTCAGTCAGGATATAAAAACAACTGACCTATATTAAATATACCGACTGGGCGAACTAGAGAACATCGCAGGTACAAGGTTACACCTCATCTTGCAATTTTTTCTATCGTCTTTTTTTCCGTGAGGAGACAAACTATTCTGATTGTGACTTTTTTAGAGCGAAAATCAGGATTTTATTTTGATTTATCTTTGGATGTGATTTGAGGTGTGTTGGCGTTAATTGGTGTTTTTTGAAATGCATTGCGTGATTTATATTGGCGAGGTTTATAAATAGGTTTTTGTTATTTTCGTTTTTTTCTTACGTTCTGTTATAATTGCTATATAATTGAATGATATTAAAATATTGTTAATACGGGCTGTCTTCTTGCTTTTTATCTCTGATTGTTTAACAGGAAAAGGTTTCAAACAAAAGTTGTAGAGAATTCAATCCGATATTAAATTAGTTTACGCATTTAATTTCTCTCAGTTAACTATCATTTTAAATATTTTACATTTATTTATTTATGTTACTCTGTACAACAGGAACTCAGTCCCAATTACAGTACAGGGTTCGGACTCACCGAACCGCAGTGTGGTAGTTTTTTTTAGCTTAAATGCGATTAGAACTTGAAATCTTCAGTACTACAATAACTAATAAAATGTTGGGAGTGATTTATGCCCGTTTACACCGTCAAAAGTTAATTTTAAACTTGGTTTAAAGATGGGGTAGGTAGCTCAGTGGTATCGAGTTGGCCTGTGAATCTTGAGAACCCTAGTTCGATTCCCACAGGTGACAAACAATTTTCACCAAATTTAAATCTACCCCTGTGGCTCCTCCTCTACTAACATCTTTGGGGACCGTGATTTGACGACTGGTAACCGCACTTCAAGCGAAGAAATATATCGCTTACCGAGATTTGCTTCGGCAGAGTGCCACACCCAGTAATGGATAAAAGACGTGATGATATATTTATATTATATATTTATTTATTTGTTTAAAAAAATAAAAGTAATGCGAAATTGCATGATTTTTTTTAGAATATTCGATTAATATTTATTTATTTGAAGCAAAATAATTTGTAATTTTCAATATTAATTATTTTAATATTAATTGTTGTCTGCGGTACAAATTTCGTGGAACACCCTGTATGTTATAATTTAGTGGATTTTAAGTATTAATTTAAGAAACAGTATATAATTTATTATCGACTAATCAATTCATATATTTTTACTTCCTTGTACGAAGTAAAGGAAGTATTGTAATCGCAAAAATTTTCGGTTCTCAGATTTCAACGGAAATAGATGTTTTGGCCCTCCCTGAATCCATTTTGACTAATTTAGTCATGCCGTCTGTACGTACGTACGTATCTCGCATAACTCAAAAATGGTAAGCCGTAGAAAATTGAAACTTTATATTTAGGACTGTTATAACATCTAGTTGTGCACCTCCCTTTTTGGTCATTATCCAACTACCAGAAGTGGTACTTTACTTGAAGCCTATAATAGATTTTCATGAAAAACTATATTCAAATATAATTTAAAACTTTCCAAATTTGGTATATAAGACTACTATATCAATGGAAATAACATAATAGATTTTGGTTAAAATAGACTAACCGGAAGTGGCACATTACATGAAGCTGCTAACAGTTTTTCTTGAAAAAAATGGTATTATTTTAATTTTAGAAATGAATGCTGCAAATAAAAGTTTTAGAGAATTAAATTCTGCGTCTAGCACATTAAGAATTTTTAAATTAGCTTTTTGCATAAACGAGATATCTAAATTTAAATATTATATATTTTTTGATTTTTTTTAAAATTAAGTTTGCTATGGATTAGAACAAAAAATAAAAGATTTAATGTCAAATATGTGCAATTAAAAAAATATCTATAGTTTAATACGTGTACAAGGAAGTCATGTGGTGTCCACATCAGATATTTTTCTTATAAAGTTAGCTATAAAAACGATAACAATTCAGGTAATAAATTTGGGAAATCTATTTAAGATTCACGGATGTATTAACAAGTTTTTGTTGGTTGTATTTGTCACACCTAATATTTATTCTAGAAGAGCAATCAATAGTCTATTAATTAATGAGATTGATTTTAAATTATCATTTATCAATTCACTTACGGAAGCCAGTAAAGTTCAACGTGTTAACAAAGTTTTTGTAATTCATTGTATCGTATATAATGAACATAGTCAAGGATGGACTATTTTAATTTACTCTTTTTATGTTTATGGCCAGCCCATATGCATACCCATATTACCAACATATTAAATAAATAATTAGATACTTAAATATGAATTAACATTTTTACAGTTATTTGTATATCAAGGGAAAAAAGTGAAACATTTCTTTCTTATGATCAGTTTTTTTTTTTAGTCAAATTTTCAGAATAGTATGTTATGCATCAAGGGAGGGAAACAAGCGATTATTCCCGCGTGTGAAGTTGACAAACCGAGACGTAAGCGAGGGCCGAAGGCTCGAGCGGAAGTCGAGGTTTGCCAACTTCATACAAGGGATAATCGCGCCCTCCCGTGAAGCATATTATACTTTTCGTAACAAGTGCACAAAAATTACTGTCTTATCGGGACAAATGTCAAATATGAGTTGCGTAACTAGTTATCTAGGAAACACCGCAAACTGCTAATCTCTCTAGGGAGAGAAACATCGCTCTAGGGAGAGAAACATGGTACCTGTAGAAACATAATGTTTCTCTCCCTGAAGGAGAAAAGCAATATTTCTCTCTCTAAAATTAGGGAATAAGAACGTGTTTCTTGTGCATGTGTTACGAAAATAAGATTACATTTGTTATTCTCTTGACAGATATGTTACCTAGATGTCACTAACATCAAATTATAAAATTGTTTTCCGTTTGTCATGGATATGGCTTTATTTTTTTGTTCACGACCCCCAAAATATAAAGTGATTATTCTTAATAACAATAGAAATTGTTATTTAAAAATATAATATTGTAGTTATTATTGATTTGTTTCTTTTTATAAAATACTAAACAGAATATCAAGACGACAATAATCATTTTTTTTATTTGTTCCTTTATACAGGGTGTTTCACAACTTAGAGCAAAAAATTAAAGGGTATATTCTGGACGACGTGCTGATCATGAAACAAAAAGATTTTTTTTTAAATTCGAAAAATTAAGGGTTGTTAACCTAAAACATTTTTTGTAGTACTGCACTGGATTTGCTTTCCTATTAAACACAAACAATGAAGTAGGTATCAACTACGAAAGAATAATTACACAATTCAATTATTAGCAGTTATTTATAATAGAATTTTATTTAATTAATAACTTTAACATAATCATCCACCCAGTGGCAGTGGCAACGAAAAATTTTGGACTGGGAAACAATAGTTTTGCGATTTAAAAATAATTCTTTTTGTTTCATGATCAGCACGTCGTACAGAATATACCCTTTAATTTTTTGCTCTAAGTTGTGAAACAACCTGTATATATATATATATATATATATATATATATATATATATATATATATATATATAAAATTCGCCCGAGTTATATTTCCTGTTGGTTTATTTGTACTTGTAAACTAGCATTAATCGAATTTATTAGTAGGTATATGTCTTAACACAAAATATGATTCATTAATGGAATTAAACACAAGAGTAAACACAAGGTCAAAAATTTGCCCGTGGGTATATTTGTAATTAAAATGCGTATTAATATAGATTCTTTATAACATCTGTAGATTAGTGCATGTACGTACGGCTTGTAAATATTTATAAATCATAAATTCTTGTCGCATGATTATTATTGTATTGTAATCTATATAATTACACATAACTATTTATTGATTTGCAGACAAGCACATATTGAATAAAAAATAAGTCAAATTTATTATTTATTTAGAGTAATTTTTATATAACTATAATTGATTTAATTTAATGTTATTATTAGATACCTAATAAATTAAAGATTAAACAGTGATTATAGATATAAAAAATATTATGAAAGTAGTTCTGTGGTTTAGAATATATTTAATTTAAATTAGAGTATTTTGCATTTTTAATTAAGTTAGAAGAACTATTAAATTATCACACATTAGATAATAGTTTTATTTTCCATTTCAGTTCTTATAAAATATTTAAGCGAATTATTTTTAAAATAAATTTGGATTATCGTAAAAGCCAAGGTTGAAATTCGTTCCAAATATTGTACAGTAAACAAATTTTAAAATTAATAATGCTTTATCTTATTTTTACACAATTTATCTTAATGAATTGTCTAATTTAATGTGTTTTCTTTTCCTGCATCATATCTAAAAGATAATAATAATTATTTATCTTTATGTCCAATCTTACAACTGTAGTCACGAATTATTTCGTAATCAATTGTGTTTTACTTAAAAATCTGTAAAATTTGAATAATTTTGAAAGTGTCTTATTTAGTTCCACCCATGTTTGTTTTGTTGTAAATAAGTGCGATGGTTTGGTCTCAAGGACTTCTCGAGCATCATGAAATTAATCCTAGATCTGCATTCCTTGCATCTCATTTTTAAAATCGTTAAAGTGAAGCAGGAACATGGCGCGTCCTTGTTAGAAATGTATCGCGGCATCTTGAATCTGTGGTCTTTATCGCAATTTAAATTATTTTAATAGTTATTTATACTATATTTATTCATGACTGTTTTGTTTTTTGTGGTAGAATGTTTTTTTGGGAATGCCATCATTGTCTTATTAATTGCCAACCTTCGAAAACTAGTTCAAACAGAATGAACTGATGAAATAATTAATTTTTTTGTATGGATTTTTGGCAAATTTTTGTTATGTAATAATGATTTTGGAAATATTTGTACAAGCTGTTTCTATACTTGATATTCAACGTAACAATTTTTTTTAACAACAAAGACAAAATTAATTGTCATCCAACACTTGGTGAAACAAGGTTTAATTTATTTATTTATGTTACGCTGTACAACAGGATTTTAATCCCAATTACAGTACAGGGTCCGCACTCACCGAGCCGCAGTGTGATAGTTTATATAATTTTTAGCTTGAGTGCGATTCGAACTCGGGATCTCCCGATTCGAATTCCGTATCGCTATCCACACCACCGTACTGACGGACAATGAAAAATATAAAGTAAACACTTGGCTGTGTTTCATAAAATTCAGCCTCCAAGTCACCTTATGAGAGCATCGTCAGAGGCTGGCCAGCACAGTTAGTAACCATAGACGCGTTTCACTCTTATTAGAGCTCATCAGTATGGTATAACTCACTTCTTCACCTAGAACAAAGTTCACGTGAAGAAGCTGGTGACGAAGAACTGTGCCAGCAGAGAATAAGATCTCTAACAACAGGTAAGATGACATGAGAAGTTCTGTGGAACAGATCATGCCATCTACCGAAAAAAAGGAATTTTGTAAAACATAGCAACTTTATATTTTTTTTTAATTCGCAAATTTAAGTTAAATTTACCACTGGTTTCATAGTTATTTATACCATTTAATCATAACTGTAAACACTACAAATAGTCATTTATCTAATATTGTATAATGTATAAATTGATTATTTTAGAATTTACAATTAATATATTAGAAATAATTAGCTACCAAAACAGTTGCAATTAAAATGCACATAATTTTGTTACTGTATGTCATGTAAGTATCTATAGAAACACCCTGTAGACTAGTAACATTTTCTTCTTGTTATAAAATTAATAAATATTCATTTGTGCATTAAACAGATTTAAATACAAATTTATATACGGACATGGTATAAAAATGCAGTATCACTTTACAAGTTGTGTTTAAATTAACCTGAATAAATTAAGACATTTTATTTTCTGACAGTTTATTGAGACAAATACAGTTTTTTATAGCTTATTTTTCATTTAAATGTCTTTTATGTAAAGTGAATAACAAATGTAATTCAGTTGAAAAAAGTGTGAATACTTAATATTGTATTTATATTATGTACAAGTCCTTAAAATAATAATATTTTTGTTAACACAATATGTGTTACTTTCTATTTTTATAAATAAATATATGATTAATAAAATTTAACTAGGAACCCTGAAGTAAATTAGTGATCTTGGTGTTCTTCTTCAATATTGCTAGCTTCAGATTTCAGTTGTTCACTTGGAGATGGTAACCGAGATCCATAAGGAAGAATATCAATGGATTGAACATGAGCTCTGACAGCTATTCCAGGAGGAAAAGAAATGAATTTATCTCCAATGTTCTTTAAAATGGTGCCTTTCCCATCAAAAGTAGCCCCGATACGAACAGGTTCTTCTAAATCATCGTCATCGTTGTTGTAGGTTGGTCTTGGTCGTCGGGTACTGCTCCCACCATCGGAACCCCCATATCTTCCTCCACCGGAAGATGAAGATCCTCCTTTACTTCCTCCAATTCCTTTGTTGCTCCCTCCACTTTTGCTTCCTCCAAAGAGATCGTCTTCATCTCCAGAACTTAAATTTACATCAAATGGTTTTGTCAAATCATCGTCAAAAAAAGAAGTGGTTGTTGGTCTTCCTGTTGGTCTTCCGGTTGAAGCACCGGAGTCATCATCACCGTGATGCTTCAAAGGTCTTTCAGGAGCTGTAATATCTTTTGAAGGCTTACCTGAATCTCCAGATGCAGAAGGTTTGAATAGGTCATCTCCGAAACTGTCATCGTCATCACCAGTTGAAGAGAATCCATCGTCTCCTAAAAATGGTTTGGGGTTTCTTTCACCTCCACCGAGAGGTCTTTTAGTCACACTTGGAGTGTAGTATGATGGTTTTTTGGGAGCACTAGGTTTATCACCAAATTTATCCCAAGCTTTATCATCATCAAACAGTCCTCCAGATCCAGATTCATCGCTTTTGTCAGTACCAGAACCAAAACTAGAACCACCACTTGGTCCGTACCCTCCATTTTTCGATGGTTTGACATGTCCACTAGCAGCTGTATTCAAATGTTCTTTCGGGTTTTCGAAAATGTCTTCGTTTTTCGTGTCGGCGTAATCTTCAGAGTAATCTGGGACTGGGTAACCAGGACGGCCAAGGCCGAAAGGATACCAGTTAGGAAAATGAGGTCCTTTCACGTTTTTGAGAACGCGGTATCCTGTTTCTGGTCCGGCGATGTAGTGAACAGTGTGTTGAGTTCCTTTATCGTCGATGAAAGTGTAAGAACCTCGGACGTGACCAGTGGCGTCGCTGGTTTCTGTGCGGCGTTGGTCGGGGCCAGCCGATACAAATCTACAACATATACACTCATGTGGATAACACAGTAGCTACAAACAAATGACTAAACAATTACAACATTTTTCTATCCGGAACGTTATCTTTTTTATACAATTGTTTTACAACACTGTAAATTTAATTTAAAGTAATTAAAACAAGTTTTAGTTTAAATTCTCTAATTGTTTTAATTATGAATGGCCAATTACGTTGCTAAAAGTATAAATTTGAACTTGGCTTACATAAATACATGTTAATAGGATATTATTCAATGAGTAAGTAATAGCTATTACTTGCGAATAAAATACTATACTTTATCTACGACTATATGTTATTATGTAATAAGATTTTACAATTATTTTTTTATGTTACATTTTGAATAAGTCAGATTGTTTAAATTTTTTGTTTTTATTTTTATTTAATAAATATTAACACTACTTAACATGGAATAAGTAGCCCATAATGACGATGATTTATATTTATCAGAAAGTTCGGCAAAATTTACTATAAGAACATTTTCCGAAAAGGAATTTACATTTTTGCGTATTCGCCAATCCATAAAAGCTTTATAAACTTTTATTTTTCGGGCAGTAAATTTAAGAAACGTACGTGTGCGGCTTCTACAATATCTGGTGGAGTACAAATTTCACTTTGTTCGCTTTCAGAATCCATAACTCACATGTATAATCACACAAATTACAGTATTATTGTAAACAAAAACGTTTTAAACTAATTTTGACAGATAACTAACAATAGCGCGCTTCACAGTTTCATAGCATACTTAACGCCCGGTAATTATCGTTATTTTTTTATGGCTATTAAAGTGTTAAGTAATGAAAATTCAGACGTGTGATTGAGTAATGAATTATTACTTAACACTGTCAATAATGATTAGTATTACTTATCATAAATTTCATAAGTAATAAATACATTATTTAATAAGAATAGATAAACAAAGTTATAACTTTGCAATATGATTTAAATCCTGACAAATATTCGCCTTGTTATGTACTAACCTGTAACTGCCATCCAAACCTCTTTGAATTGAAGTCCTACCCCTAGGTGGCTTTCCAGGTCCTTGAAAGTACAAAGGACCTAAAGCTCTAGGATTCGAATCGGGGTAAGGAGTTTTAACATGAAATCCAGTATTTTTTCCAGCAACATATTCAACATTATGTCGTTCGCCTACATCATCTAAATAAGAATATCGACCAGTCACATCTCCAACTCGATTGGCAGCTAAAAAAAACTAAATGAGTATTTTGTTTCGATTGAAATAGGGCGTAGTACCTTCTTGACGGTTGTACCCACGAGTACGGAAACTGAAACTATAGCTAGGATCTTCACTTGGATCATAAAGTGGATCGTCTTTTGAACCGACTGGTCTTGGACCCACTTGGTTTAAGTCGTATTTGCGATGGATGTTTTTACCCCTTGGGCGGAAGCCCCGGGGGCCTGCTGTGTATGAGGTAGTGTCGATTTGTCCTGAGTTTCAAAAATATTACTTAATTTATTTAGAAGCACAAGTAATACTAAACGCCGTTTTCTCAAAACGTAATGAAATATAATGTTTTATAGTTTAAGATATATATGAGTCGTCTAGTTTCAAAACCGGCCAAGTCAATCTTAAATCATTTTGTAAAAACGACGAAAGTTTAATTACAGTTATCTGATAAAAGTTATTAATCAAAATGTAACAAATAGATTTATGTTTACTTTCTATTGAGATTATTATTTTTTTATAAAGTTAGTAAATAACTTGGCCGAATTTGAAATTCACCAATCACACTACGGCCAAGTTGTGTGATTGGTGAAAAAAAAATCGCATTTTTTTCCTATACATTTTACACGTTATTTAGCCGGTTTTGAAACTCATCAAATTATTTTTCAAATTAATGCCTTTATAAAGATTACAAAACTTTTAAAAAATAGAAAATTACATTTTCGGGACTTGGCCGGTTTTGAAACTAGACGACTCATATATTCGACATCTCTGTCTGTCCAGTAAATATGTTAGAATTTTTGAAAAATCATGAGCATTCGCCGGGATTTGAACCCAGAACCTTTTACTCGCTAGGTGACAGCTCTACCACTTGAGCTACAAATACTCGGCGAGTTTTATGTTTTGGAATTTCGAAGAAATTTAGTTCAATTTAATCAATTATTATTGGATGCAGCTAGGGTTACCCAAAAAGAGGATTCGATCCCCAGAAATTTTGGGACCCTCACTGCCAATAAGTGTAATTACATAAGTTTTTACAAAGACGTATTTAATGTGTGTTCAAATAGTTTTTTTTTTTGCACGAACGGGTTTTTAAAAATGTTGAAAAATTACAATAAAGATGAAATTTTCCTTAAAATTTTGTTTTCTATATTTTAATTATTAATCAATACGTTTGTGTCTTATAGACGAAAAAATTATTCTTATTTATTGTAACTTCCCTTAGTTTATGTTTTAATTCATTAGGGTTTCTTATAAAAATAAAACAAATTAATATCATCTCGCGTTTTACTCAATACTGGGCGTGGTATTTCACCGTAGCAGATCTCGGCAAGTGATATATTAATGCGCGTGAATTGCAGTTACCAGTCGTCAAATCACGGCCTTCAAAGATGCTAGTGTCAGGGGTGTCACAGAGGCATTTTAATGAGGTGAAAGTTGATTGCCGACTAGAAATCGAACTCAGGTCCTCAAATTTATAGACAGGTACGATATAACTGAACTATCTAAGGTTTGTATTTATCCAAGAAAAGAATAAATAAATAATATAAATATATCATCACGCCTTTTACCCATTACTGGGCCCAGATTCTCAAATCGACCTGTATTCAAATATGTTTATTATCCAAAACAATTGATGATAATATTAATAATTGTGATGGTTTAGAATTAAACAAAGCCTGGCTTCCATTGATTCACAATTTATAATTTTTTAAATTACATATTTTGTCTTTTTACTTGACATATTTATTTATATGTCTTTTGTTTATTTTTATGTCATTTATGTTATTTTATTTGTATTTCTGTCCTGATGAAGGTATTTGTTTAAAGTACCGAAACGTCGAGTTTTTTGAATTTTAAATATATACAGAATTTAAACCAGAAGCCCCCTTTTATTTATATATATATGAATTCTGAAAGGTTTTTCCCTATGTTAATTGATGATATTTTAAATCAAAATAAATAATTGCACGTAGGGGTTCTTAAAAATTGTTCGGACCCTTTCCCTACCATAGCAGATCTCGGTAAGTGATAAAGTTTTCACCTTAAAATATAATTATTAATAGTTATAATACGGCCCCCAAAGATGTTGGTAATTTTAATAAAGTTAACATCACTTTATCAGCTGCAAGAATCGAACTTGGGTTATTATAATCACAGTCTGATGCATTATCACTTAATGATTTACTATTTAACATGAAAAATCATAAACATAATATAAAATAAAATTTAGTTTTGTAGAAATAGATCTACTTTAAATATTGCTTGGAATGATTGGTAAAGCATTTTGAAAAAACGAACGTTAATTTAATTTCCTTACCAGTGCCAGGATTTCGAGAACCAAATTGCCCTCTTACAAAGTTTTCTTTTGTCCCATCTGCATGATGGAAATGATCTTTAGTATCGTATCCAAATTCGAATGATCCGTCGTTATGTTGCACATTATAATCATCTGCAGAAGCTGCTGCACTTGGTTCAGCTGATTGAGTTATTACTATTATTGATAGTAGGAGAAAACATATTTTCCAACACTAAAACAAATATTGTTTTTCTTAATTTGTGAACGTAATTAAAGAATAATACTTTTGACATTATTTTGAATCGTATTGTACTCTAAAATTACAAACGTTAATAATAAACAGTAAGTTGTCGATCACATTCTAAAAGAAACAATTTTGAAACGAAATAAAATTGAATGATTGTGTAATTGCTGAGATATTAATAAATAGAGCACTTTAGATTATTGGCACAAAACTAAACCACAGAACGTATATCCAAGAATGAAAGTAAATAATGTTTAAACCACTTGTACTCACATTGTACACAAACTTCATTTTTGCACACTCAACTTGCAATGTGCTGTAAAAACCATTGTTCATCTTTTATACTTACAACAAAATCTAAGTGGGGTGGCAACAATGGTTCGTCGGTATCTTCGGGTATCTTAGCCATTGTCTCCCACAGATAGATACAGTCACCCAAGTAATTATTCGCGTATTTATTACCGGAAATGAGTAAGAGTGTTTAGTTGGGCAACAACACGTGAGGTTAATTCGTGTAGCGTGAAGATCAGAGATGCCCTTGCATGTGACTTTTGGGTTCGTGGCTGACAATTAGCGCTGAAGTATTTGATTCATTCTGAATATGTATGGATGTGTTGTTTACACGAAAACTAATGGAAATGATAGAATCATTTTTTAATGGATAAGAACATTAGAGTTTGGTGTTACCTTTCAAGTAAATTGGCGTGATTTACATGAATTTCTTCATTGTTGTATCGCTGATAAAATAAATGATATCCTTCAAAAATATGCAATAACTATCTAACATCACTTTAGTTACCTACAATTATTTCTTTATTTATTTCTTTCTTTATTTATGTTACGCTGTACAACAGGAATTTAATCCCAATTACAGTACAGGGTCCGTACTCACCGAGCCGCAGTGTGATAGTTTATATCATTTTTATCTTAAGTGCGGTTCGAACTCGGGATCGCCGGATTCGAATTCCGTATCGCTATTATTATCAGTGCTGGGCCAAACAAATTTAAGGTACTGGACAAATTACTTCTGTTTTGTGAAAAGGTAGCGTTACAGCATTCGAATTCGAAGATCTCAAGTTCGAATCCCACTTAAGTTAAAAATAATATGCAATGCGGCTCGGTGAATCCGGACTCTGTACATTAATTGAGAGTTCCTGTTGTACAGAGTAGCATAAACAAATAAATCTTGCTCTATTTTACATTAATTATAGTATGTTATGCATCAAGGGAGGGAAACAAGGGATAATCACGCCCTCCCGTGAAACATATTATACTTTTCGTAACAAGTGCACACAAATTATTGTCTTATCGGGAGAAATGTCAAATATGGGTTGCGTAACTAGTTACCTAGGAAACACCGCAAAAATAATCGTAGTCTCTAGGGAGAGAAACATCTCCCTAGGGAGAGAAAGATGCTACCTACCGAGAGAAACATCCTACCTAGGGAGTGAATCCTAATGTTTCTCTCCCTAGGGGAGAAAATCAGTGTTTCTCTCTCTAAAATTAGGGAATAAGAACGTGTTTCTTGTGCATGTGTTACGAAAAAAAAATTATGAATTTTCTATTGACGTTTACTAAAAATAATCCATTTAATTACTAGTATTATTTTAAAGTTTGTTATTCTTATGCAGCGTGCTTACATATTAAACTTTTCCAGAGGCTACATCTTAAAAACTAAACAAGGTATGAAAATGCACTCAACAGCATTGAATTCCTCAGGTCCAAATTGAATTAAAAGCAAATTTTGTGCGATTGAATTTTTAAAAAATTTCTTAAGGAATATCCTATAGGGTATTTTGACCCACTGAATCCAATGGTAAAATCCCTAAACGCACACGTCTTCTTTTAAGATATTGTTGAAAAACTATTTTATAAGAAAATTTTGGTGAAAAATTTTCAAAATATAAAAATTGTTAAAAATGTGCAAATGTGTTGAACGCATTTTCATATAAAAATAAATAAATATATCATCACGCCTTTTACCCATTACTGAGTGTGGCACTCTGCCTAAGCAGATCTCGGTAAGTGATATATTTCTTCGCGTAAAGTGCGGTTACCAGCCGTAAAATCACGGCCTCCAAAGATGTTAGTGGAGGAGGGGCCACAGGAGTAGATTTAATTTAGTGAAAATTGTTTGTCACCTGTGGGGATCGAACCAGGGGTGTCAAGATCCACAGGCCGATTCGATACCACTGAGCCACCTACCCCATGCATTTTCATATCTCGTTTAGTTTTTGCAATATAGCCTCGGAAAAGTACAAAATGTGATAAAATAATATTTGGAGAAATCTCAACTTCTCCGAAGACTATTTTGTAAAAATCAAACAAGATATGAAAATGTGCACAACGATTTCCTTTAGACCTTAAAATCGGAATGTTAATAGCTTTTAAAAATATAAAATAAATATCATAAAAATTATGTAGGTGATAATTTATTTATTTATGTTACGCTGTACAACAGGAATTTAATCTCAATTACAGTACAGGGTCCGCACTCACCGAGCCGCAGTGTGATAGTTTATATAATTTTTAGCTTGAGTGCGATTCGAACTCGGGATCTCCGGATTCGAATTCCGTATCGCTAATCACACCACCGTACTAACGGACATTTAGAGTATCTCTAATATTTCAGGGCCCTAGGCTATTGCTTCCTTCTAAATCTAATCCTGATAATGATTTAAAAAACCACTAAATTTAAATTAAGAAAAAAATGTGTAAGATGAAGACATTTTGATGTTCAGTCACAAATAAATGAAGAATGTTAATTAAAAACATTGTTGAATTAAAGCAGTGAATTTTTTGTGTAATTCCACATTGATTGAGATGTAATCAAATGAGTAATTAACCCAATAAAACGGTAATTTAAAATTAGTCCGATTTCGGAAGCGACAATCAGAAACAATAGGAAAGTAGCATCTTAATTGCTTCTTCGGATTATCTGCTTAATCGGCGTCCTTCGAAGCTCGAACGAAACAATACACATTTTCATACATGCAATGTCACATCTTGAATTTCGTAAGCCCTGATTGACAGCTCATTTGAATTGTGTCAGTTCTCACAAACTTGAAAATAATTTGTCTTAATTCGTCATTGAATTCTCATTATTTACGTGTGAAGCTCTACAACTGTGAATTACCACATTGCAAGTGAAATTAAAACGCAGTGTAAACTTATACGTTTTTACCAATGACATAATTTTGCCAAATTAGTTCTTTTAATTAGTTCGCATAGTCATTACCAAATTCACTAATAGCATTAAATTAAATAAATATATCATCACGTCTTTTACCCATTACTAGATGTTGCATTCTTCTATAGCATTAAACCTTCTGTGGTACAGAATTTAATATCCTACAAATCTAATATAAAACTTTTAAAAATTAATAAATAAATAAATATATTATCACGCCTTTTACTCATTACTGGGTGTGGCACTCCGCCTAAGCAGATCTCGGTAAGTGATATATTTTTTCGCGTCAAATCACGGCCCCCAAAGATATTAGTGAAGAGGGAGCCACAGGGGTAGATTTAAATTGGTGAAAATTGTTTGTCGGCTGTGGGGATCGAACCAGGGTTCTTAAGATCCACAGGCAGGGTTCGTAAATATCATGATATTTATAATAAATATCAAAATATCTGATATATAGGATATATATCAGATAAATATCACTTTTTGGATATTTATTTTTTAATTTTAGTTTTTGTACACATTTATTATCACAATAGAAAATACAAAATAAATTATTACTCCTAAATAAAAAATTTACATAGGTAATGAAAAAAAGTAAATATACATTGAATGGATACACAAATATTATATAGTACTAAGAATAGTAAGAATATTTAAATAATCCTATATCCTAAATAGGGGCAAATCATCATCTTCTGATGAACTTCCTGAACATACCGTTGCAGATAGACTCACTTTGCCAAATCCAATCTAAATTAGTTTTTTTTTTGTAGTTTCTTTTTGGTTTAAATATTTAAACATAAAAACTAATTTACCGGCATTGTCGTTACCGAGACGATTACGTAATTGAGATTGGACAATGCCAAAAGTGGAGAAATATCGTTCCAGCCCTGCTGTGGCTGCTACAGCAGTGTGTAACTGTTCACATAGTTCAATAAATGTACTTTTATTTGGCCACTCTGACTCATTAATAGTTACACTTTTCCACCATATTAAAGGATTTGTATTTCTAAAATGAGTACCAAATAAAAATTTTGGAAATGGTTCCGACTTTGCCGTTAATGACATCACAAATGGCACACAATTTGGATTTATGTCGTTGATGTGAAGTTAGTCAAAAGCTAGTAAAGTAAGAATTATCTTTAGAATATAATTTTAACAGAATTAATGAAAGTAATAATACTGTATTTATTATAGACTATTTGATATTTTTATATAATGGATATATATCTTCGAACCCTGTTTATAAGTTAACTGAAGCACGAGAAAATTATTGCCGTTGACCGCGTTTTCATATCACATTTAGTTTTCGAGATATAGCCTCGGAAAAGTAGAAAAACTGAAAAATTCGAAAAATTTCACTTTTCCGGAGGCTATATCTCAAAAACTAAACAAGATATGGAAATGCGCTCAACGGCGTTGAATTCCCCGTGTCCGAATTGACTTGTAAGCAAATTTTCATACAATTTTATGCAATTTAATATTTTTAATTGGTTTTTTCAGATTTTAATTCAATTTTCCCAAAAATCCTTAATCGTAGGATTATTAAAACGAAAATTTACATACATATGTATTTTGACCCACTGAATCCAGTGGTGCAATCTTCAAATGCATATGACTTCTAGTTTTCGAAAAAATATTAAAAAACCGCTTTTTGCGATTTTTTTGGCGGAAAATTGAAAAAAAATAAAAATCGCTGAAACTATGTTTATAAGTTAACTGAAGCACGAGAAAATTAATGCAGTTGAGCGCGTTTTCATATCACATTTAGTTATCGAGATATAGCCTCGGAAAAGTAGAAAAACTGAAAAATTCGAAAAATTTCACTTTTCCGGAGGCTATATCTCAAAAACTATTTCATATTTTTATATAATGGATATATATCATTGCAAAAATATGACGATATATATATCAAAATAAATATCATGATATATATCGATCGATATATATCTTCGAACCCTGTCCACAGGTAGACTTGATACCACTGAGCCACCTACCCCATATAAAACTTTTGTATTTTATGAAAAATAATTTAGTTTTTTCTCTGATTGTAGCAATGAAATATGTATAAATTATAATATTTTGAAGATTAATAAAATCCTTGATTATGAGTACATCCTTGTTGTTATCTATTAAAATCTGATTTAATTAATAACTTGGAAAATTCGTTCTGACGTTATAATAGTTATTATAAGTAATTAAAGATTTATATTAATATTGTGGTGTTAATATGCTCGTGAGAAATAATTATATTTCAACACCATTTAAACATTAATTATTTGTAAATTGCAGATATGTATTGCATTCGGGAATTGTTTGAAACGACAAATGACATAAAGTCAAAAAAACAATGCAGGAATAATTACAACGAATTTTAATTAATTTCAGCAAATATTAATCAATTAAAGTTTGTTACATCCGGTAGAAATTCCCATGCTGCTATTTTATTGTCTTCTCTGCTCATATTTATTAATATTCTTATCATCTGTATATTATTAATTTTTCTTGTTTATAATTTTTACGTTAGTTATTAGAAAATAGTAGTTAAATTATCTGTTAACTGAAAATTGATTCATATCTTTATGAAGTTTTAATTCATATATTTAAATGGCAATTGCGAAATTATAATTAAATTAAAATTAATTACGTTAAATTATCATCTTAACTGCATTTCAAGTTTGGTAATGTTTTAATTTAAACATGATTTATGAGAAAGAAAATACTTAGTAATAACGTTAAATTTAAAACATGTTAAAAAATGTATATTAGCAATTTTCTCTGAATAGTTTTAGACAATCATTAAAAACAAATCTTGAACCTTTAGTAAAAATAAATATATCATCATGCCTTTTACCAATTACTAGGTGTGGCATTCTGTCTATGCAGATCTCGTCAAGTGATATATTCGCGTGAAGTGCGGTTACCAGCCGTCAAATCACGGCCCCCAAAGATATTAGTGGACAGGGAGCCACAGGGGTAGATTTAATTTGGTGAAAATTGTTTGTCGACCTTGGGGATCGAACCAGGGTTCTCAAGATCCACAGGCCGACTCGATACCACTGGGAAATAAATATATCATCACGCCACCTATCCGTTTTTACCTTTAGATTCAAGATAATTGTCTAGATTTGATAAATAAAATAGTATCTCTAAAAACAAAATATAGAATATTTATAAGACAGCTTTTTTCCGTAAAAAAATCATTTTTTAAAACAATCCGGAACTTTTTTCAAATAGGTATATAAGTTAGGTATTTTTGCTTTAAAATAATCATTAATCTTTCCTAAACTAAATCTTCGAATATTTATAAGATTGTCGTATTCTGTAGAAAAAAATTCTCAATATTTCTCTTTGCAAAAAATAATAACTACAATATTTTTAAAACAGTCATCTTCTCTTAAAAAATTTAGAATCATTTTAAAAAATTATAAGACAACCATCTTTCTTGAAAAGAATCGTCAATCATTTTCAGACAGTAAACTTTCAAACAAAAAAATTCCTAGTATATTTATAAGATCAACCTCCCTAAAAAGAAATCCCGAAGCACTTTTTAACGATCTAGGAATAAATGAATTAATATAATTGAAAGATTGATGCGTGAACGAAAGATTCCAAGTGTGAAAAAAACAACGAGCTTGTAGGAAAGGAATTATAAATGTGGTTGAAGCGACAAGTAATAGTAGTGTGTCGGGATAGGAATGTTTGGTGAAGATTAATTGCGGGATGAATCTGATGAATAAGTACCAGCGCATGATTCTATTTTTTATATTTGTTATTTAGTTTTTTTAAATTTTTTAATGTTTACCTACATTGTATGAAATTCACTTTCAAAATTTGAGTCGCTTACAATTCTTACAATAGAGCGTCTAACTGCAATTGTGTGGAATTCATTTTCGAAACAAGCACAGGCCGACATTCCCTTTCATTCATTCTTATCTTTCTGCTTCTTTCAAGTTCTTTTAATAGAGTGTCTAACTGCAATTATCTAGAATGTATTTCCAAATACAAGTGCAAGTTGTTGCTTCCTTCCATTCTAATCTTTATAGATTCGTTGTTAGAGGAGAGGTCGTAAATGAATGATTTATGAACAGATGTATAGGAGGAAATGAATGAATGTGATTGAGGGTTTGTTGTATATTGGAGGTTATTCTGTATGAGGAATGAATGAGTTTGTATGGAGAGAGCGAGTATCGAGAATGCTGAACGAAGACTGATTTTTTTATGAATATAAATAAATAAATAAATATATCATCACGCCTTTTACCCATTACTGGGTGTGGCACTCTGCTTAAGCAGATCTCGGTAAGTGATATATTTTTTCGCGCGAAGTGCGGTTACCAACCGTCAAATCACGGCCCCCAAAGATGTTAGTGGAGGGAGAACCACAGGGGTAGATTTAAATTGGTGAAAATTGTTTGTCGGCTGTGGGGATCGAACCTGGGTTCTCAAGATCCACAGGTCGACTCGATACCACTGAGCAACCTACCCCATGAATATGAATATGTTAGTGAATATTCTGTGAATGTTTCAGAGGTTCGTGCTACCTCATTTAATAGGATATAGCATGTTATGTATGTATTGTGCAGAGGAAAAGAAGACAATTTATAAAATGTTTTCTCTAAATAAAATTCTCGATTGATTTTCAAATACTCATATTCGAAAACTTATTCCTAAAAATTGATAAGGTCTTTTTCAGATAGATATCGTCTCAAATCAAAACATCAAAATATGTAGATGAAACTTTTCCGTTTCATGTACGATATCTAAAATAATCCTTGCGATTTCATATTTCCTGTTATAAAATCTATGAAAACAAGATCGCTTGTCATCAGTACATCACCTAAAATGATACTCTCAATTGTGTGTAAATTTGATGAGTTCAACAACAAATTCATACATTGCCAAGTAGCTCAAACAAGCACCCCTCGCTCCACCACGCTGTCTTAAGTGGGAGAAGTTGACGTAGCACGTCAGAACGACGCCAAGCAAGACATCGCTTCGTGCAGGAGCCAAGAGCCAAGTCGAGTTAACAATGGGTCGATACATGGCGAGATATTCAAATCATCGTGCGGCTTAGAAACGCAACATCCTCTTCAGCTGCACCTTGACTTACCTGGATATCCCGTGCTAATTACCGCGAACAAAGCGAAGAACAATTAAACACGAGTGTCGAGTGTGCCTTTACACTCGGTGAAGATCTTTAACTGCGGCACGGAGGTCGAATTTCAACGCAAATCGTTAAGAAGTAATGAATGGGCCCTGCGGGTTCTACAATTATTTGGTCGAAAGTTTTTCTTGATTTGCTCTTATTATTTATAATTAATTTGGTCAACAGAATTTTAAAATAATTTGAGTTACCTATCTTTTTAACACTTTTTTACCCATTACTGGGTGTGCCACTCTGTTGTAGCAGATCTCAATAAGTGATATTTTTCTTTGCATGAAGTACCGTCAAATCACGGCCCCCAGAGATGTTAGTGGAGGGGAAAACACAAAGATTATTTTGATTGGGTGAAGCTGTGGGAATCGAACCCGGGTTCTCAAATACACTGAGCCACATACCCTATTTATTTATTCAAATTCTTAATGTTTCGGTTTCTCGAGAACGATCTTCGGAAGCTATAAATTTTAACAATTACTAAATATAAATATCTGATGTGGACATCACATGACTTCCTTGTACACGTATTAAACTATAGATATTTTTTTAATTGCACATATTTGACATTAAATCTTTTATTTTTTGTTCTAATCCATAGCAAACTTAATTTAAAAAAAAATCAAAAAATATATAATATTTAAATTTAGATATCTCGTTTATGCAAAAAGCTAATTTAAAAATTATTAATGTGCTAGACGCAGAATTTAATTCTCTAAAACTTTTATTTGCAGCATTCATTTCTAAAATTAAAATAATACCATTTTTTTCAAGGAAAACTGTTAGCAGCTTCATGTAATGTGCCACTTCCGGTTAGTCTATTTTAACCAAAATCTATTATGTTATTTCCATTGATATAGTAGTCTTATATACCAAATATACCTGAGCAGATCTCGGTAAGTGATATATTTTTACGCGTGAAGTGCGGTTACCAGCCGTCAAATCGCGCACCCCAAAGTTGTTTGTGGAGGGGAAGCCACAGGAGTTGATATTAAATTGGTGAAAGCCAGTTTGTCGGTTGCGGGAATCGAACTTAGGTCCTCAAGAACCGCAAGCCGACTGCATACCCACTAGACCACCAACTCCATAAATAATACTAAATAAAGAAAAAAATAAAAGAACCAGATTTTTTTTCAATTAAGTCATTCAAATAAAATAAATATATCATCACGCCTTTTACCCATTATTAGATGTGGTGCTCTGTTGTATCAAATCTCTGTATGTGATATATTTGTGTGGTTACCAGCCGTCAAACTATTGTAATACAATTGAAAACATCAAATTTACGTGCAAATAATAATGAAAAATGATTTGAAAACTGTGATTAAATTTCTAAAATATTTTTAGGATAATAATCAAACTCTGCATGTTTATGAATATGTTAATTTAAACCTAATTTTTTCATATTTATTCATTTATGTTACTGCGTATAACAGGAACTTAATCCCAATTACAGTATAAGATCCGGGCTCACCGAGCCGCAGTGTAGTAGTTTATATATTTTTTGCTCGAATGGGAAGTTTTTCTTTCATTATTTTACAGTAAACAATATTTAAATGAATGTTTAAAGTATTAAATTCTGCTTATAAATCAGTCTAGACTCTAGATATATCATTTTACTTATTTAGTTACTGATTAAATTAAATTTAAAATATGTATGTGTAAAAAATAATTCATATTTTGAAATCATTTTTCTTTATTATTTACACATAAATTAAATGTTTTCAAACTTATTACAATATTTTCAACCTTTGACTTCAAATATATGTACATTACATACTGTATTTCATTTATTATAACAATTATATCTTGATTCAAAAAGATTAGTTTTCCCAGTTCGCGAACTTAATTGTCAAAGCTCGTGTATTAATATTTAAGAAATAGTATCGCAAAATTTCATATAAATAGAACTTCAGTTTTAATCCAATTTGTTGTTCATTTAATACATATTTAATTAATGCTTTAGTACGAGATCAAAATACCAATCTTATATGTTATTAGGAAATTCCCGGTATTATTGTATCTGTTTGTCTTTCATAGTTATAAAATATTCAGTGAATAAAGTTTTTATAATGTTTGTGAATAGAATCAAGTGGCGTAGATAATTATAACTGTACATAATTTCATATTCATTTTATGGACTTTTTATGTAAAATAATATTATAACATCATTTCTTGACTACAGATAATTCATACAAATTTCAAGGCAGATATTTTTATTACATACAAACAGTTTAATTATTTAATAAACAAAATTGTTGAAAATTTCAATTATACTCAAAAATATACAGTAAGGAACAATAATCGCACGCTAGATTAATTTATTTTCAGAGTAAATAATATTTATTTATTCGAATGATATTCGAACTTTTAACAGTAATACTATAATAATATACGAATATGTAACAAGTTTTTTGTAACACATGCACAAGAAACACGTTCTTATTCCCTAATTTTAGAGAGAGAAACACTGCTTTTCTCCCCCAGGGTGAGAAACATTATGATTCTCTCCCTAGGTAGCATGTTTCTCGCCCTAGAGCAGGGTTCGAAGATATATATCGATCGATATATATCATGATATTTATTTTGATATATATCGTCATATTTTTGCAATGATATTACATTATATAAAAATATCAAATAGTTTTTGAGATATAGCCTCCGGAGAAGTGAAATTTTTCGAATTTATCAGTTTTTCTACTTTTCCGAGGCTATATCTCAAAAACTAAATGTGATATGAAAACGCGCTCAACGGCATTAATTTTCTCGTGCTTCAGTTAACTTATAAACATAGTTTCAGCGATTTTTATTTTTATATCAGATATTTTGATATTTATTATAAATATCATGATATTTACGAACCCTGCCCTAGAGAGATGTATCTCTCCCTAGAGACTACGATTATTAGCTGTTTGCGGCGTTCCCTAGGTAACTAGTTACGCAATCCATATTTGACATTTGTCCCGATAAGACAGTAATTTTTGTGCACTTGTTACGAAAAGTATAATATGTTTCACGGGAGGGCGCGCTTATCCCTTGATGCATAACATACTATTATAAACGTCTTTTAGTTACCAGTGTATAAAAAACGAGTCACATACTATACTTTTTCTACTATCGCAAATTAAGACAATAACAAAGTGTCAAGTTTTATGAATTATTTTAAAAGTAGGGTTAAGTTACAAAGACAGATGTCTGAAGCTAACTTCACCTCGTGCTTAATATCTCAATTCGTAGCTAAAATGTTTGAAGCCACGGCTTGTCAACATGTGATTAAGATGTTGTTTAGGACATTTTAATAACGGAAGTAGAAAAAAGAAATAAAATTGATTCAAATTTGCAAGTAAATTTATTTTGTCCTTTGTCCGTCAGTACGGTGGTGTGGATAGCAATACGGAATTCGAATCCGGAAATCCCGAGTTCGAATCGCACTCAAACTAAAAATTATATGAAGTACCACACTGCGGCTTGGTGAGTGCGGGCCCTGTACTGTAATTGGAATTAAATTCCTGTTGTACAGAGTAACAAATAAATAAATAAAACTGGTCATAAATGAAACAAAAGGAAAATGTACTTATTTAAATATTTATTTATATTTTTACATAACTAAGTTGGGCAGTGGTTATTACATAAAGGACGGGCATTATTTACATATTGCATACAAAAATACAAAAAAAATACAAAACATCAGATCTTAAAAATACGTTTAAAGTTGCATCAGTGTTTTAAAGTACTGACAAAGCAAAAAATTATTCCGTGCAAATCGCATTTCCTGTGCAAAAAACTTAACAACAATGTGCACATGTTTACTAGACAATTAGTTGGTGTAATTAGAGGAATATGATTCACATAACGCTGGAATGAGATAAGTTGCTGTCGATGAGATTTGAATGTCACGGCTTTTGTCCGCAGTATTCGCCGATCGTGTCCGAAACGCACTCGAAAGTGTCGTACGCCACATCGCAGGTTTTGCCGTTTTCTGTAAGGAGAATCAATATCATTTATACTTATACATAGATGCGTATTGGGCGGTCAATATTGCCGGGATTTATGAACGTGGATGAAGCGAAATTGGAAAGGAGATTAATTGCAATAATATTAGTGAATGTTTCATCTCATTTGTTGGAATATAGCGTGATGTTATTTGTATATACCGGGTGTCTAGTTGTTTTTTGTTGTACTTACAGGAAATACAATTGTATATTTATTTTTGTAATCATTATCATAGCTTCCCTGATTAATTTACAGAAAAAATATTCAAGAGTATTAAATTATGTTTTGAAATCAATCCAGATATTACATTTTACTTATTTAATAAAATAAATAAATAAATAAATCATCACGCCTTTTACCCATCACTGGGTGTGACACTCTGCCTAAGCAGATCTCGGTAAGTGATATATTTTTTCGCGTGAAGTGCGGTTACCAGCCATCAAATCACGGTAGATTTAAATTAGTGAAAATTATTTGTCGGCTGTGGGGATCGAACCAGGATTCTCAAGATCCACAGACCGACTCGATACCACTGAGCCACCTACCCCATTACTTATTTAGTTACTGTTAAAATCAAGTTTAGTTAAACGTTATACATTTGTTCTGACTAGGTAGATAATATTAATCTTTGACAAATTTTAAAATTAACAACAAAGAAAAAATTAATTGTCATTCATGCACTTGGTGAAACTAAGTTTAATAAAAATATTAAATAAAACTCTAGGCAAAGTCTCACAAAATTCAGCCTCCGAGTCACCTTATGAGGGCATCGTCAGAGGCCGGCCAGCACAGTTAGTAACCATAGACGCGTTTCGCTCTTGTTAGAGCTCATCAGCATGGTATAACTCACTTCTTCACCTAGAACAAAGTTCACGTGAAGAAGCTGGTGACGAAGAACTGTGCCAGCAGAGAATAAGATCTCTAACAAACGGTAAGATGACATGAGAAGTTCTGTCGAACCAGTAATGCCATCTACGCAATAGCAATTTAAATAACAACAAAGACAAAATTAATTGTCATTCATGCACTTGGTGAAACTAGGTTTAATAAAAATATTAAATAGTTCTTCGTCACCAGCTTCTTCACGTGAACTTTGTTGTAGGTGAAGAAGTGAGTTATACCATGCTGATGAGCTCTAATAAGAACGAAACGCGTCCATGGTTACTAACTGTGCTGGCCGGCCTCTGACGATGCCCTCATAAGGTGACTCGGAGGCTGAATTTTGTGAGACTTTGCTTAGAGTTTTATTTAATATTTTTAATTTTAAAATTAATTTCAGCCGAAATCAAATAAGTAAAATGAATTGATTTAGATACATAAGTCATAAGTCTCTTCAACTTTTAGTTGTAATATTTTCAGAAAAGCAATGATAGCGAAAAAACTAATTTTTCATATTAATCATTCATGGCATACTTAATAAATACATAAATTTATCATCACGCCTTTTACCCATTACTGGGTGTGACACTCTGCTTAAGCATACTTCTGTTCTCATATATTCGTATAAATATTGTACCGAATTATGAATGTGGATGAAGTGAAATTTGAGTGCTAGAATTGAAATGTTAGACAGAAATAAATTCAATGAACACATAATGTTCTGTTAATATTTCATAGATTTCTGTTACCTCATTTAATATGATATAGCGGTATGTTATGTATGTATGCATGTACTCGTATATAAATATATATATATATATATCAGTCAAAAATAAACATTTGTCAAATTTGTATCCTTTAAAATATTTTTCGATTATTAATGCAATAAAAAACTATAAATTATAACGTTTAGAAAATATGAAACAAACAATAAAATTTATAAAAATCTACAAGAACTAAAAATGAAATATAAAAATTGTAAGTATCTAACCATATATAAAGTAAATGAATATAAATAATAAAGTGTACAAAAAATCAAATAAAGTCATAAACAATTATATCTGAAATAACAGAGTGAAGATAGTAAACAAACCATTAACACAATGAAGTTAGTTTTTCGCAGTCTGACTACTGAAAATAGCGGCATTTCTATTTTTGGTTTTCAAAAGTCTAAACTCTATAAATATGTGTCACAGGCATTACAGTCTCATTTCAACAACGACATATCGCTTGAAAAAAACCTTTGCAACCATATCTACAAAGTGCAATATCTGGTTGCAGGAGAACTGCGCACAAATTAGTACAACACTATAAACATTCATTTGTGCTTGACTCATGTCTGTGAATAGCAATTGTAAACAGATTCATTTCCAGAGTAGTTATCCTTGCAAAGTAATTTCCCACGCTTCGTAAATAAGGTGTTTGTGCGTAAATCTTTACCAATAGTTAATTTCTGCACATGTTTTCTCTGAGCTGTTCCTAGGCAATGCTGCACAGCTTGCAAGGTAGCCAAATAGTATCCCTGGTCGGTTACACCATCAGAATATATTTTCAAAAGGCCTTCAACGGTTGGGAATCCGAATTCGTCGACCTAAATACAAATAAATCAATGCGTAATATTTACTTTCATTCATAGTAACAATGGATAGAAATCACTGGATAAATAAACAATAACAACAAAGACAAAATTAATTGTCATCCAACACTTGGTGAAACTAGGTTTAATAAAAAATATAAAATAAACATTTGGCTAAGTTTCACAAAATTCAGCCTAGAAGTCAACTTATGAGGGCAACGTCAGAGGCTGGCCAGCACAGTTAGTAACCATAGACGCGTTTCGCTCTTATTAGAGCTCATCAAAATGGTGTAACTCACTTCTTCACCTAGAACAAAGTTCACGTGAAGAAGCTGGTGATGAAGGACTGTGCCAACAGAGAATAAGATCTCTAACAAACAGGTTACTAACTGTGCTGGCCAGCCTCTGACGATGCCCTCATAAGGTGACTTGGAGGCTGAATTTTGTGAAACTTAACCAAGTGTTTATTTTATATTTTTTATTAAATAAACAATTTTGCGATAAGTTTATGATCTAATAAAATTGTATTAATCAGATTTATTGATTATTTCAAGTATTTATTCTTATGTTATCTAAAAGGAATTTTGATAAAATTATATTTTCAAAACAACTTGAACGTTTGAAATTGTTTCAAACGTTTTAATTTTTGCAATAAAAATAAAATACATATATCATCACGCCTTTTATTCATTACTGGCTGTAGCACTCTGCCGTTGTAGATCACGATAAATGATATATTTATACTCGTAAAGTGATTGATTATTTCAAGTATTTATTCTTATATTATCTAAAATGAATTTTGATAAAATTATATTTTCAAAACAACTTGAACGTTTGAAATTGTTTCAAACGTTTTAACTTTTTTCAATAAAAATAAAATAAATATATCATCACGCCTTTTACTCATTACTGCCTGTAGCATTCTGCCGTTATAGATCACGATAAATGATATATTTACACGCGTAAAGTGCGGTTAGTAGCCGTCAAATCACGCCCTCCAAAGATGTTACTGGCGGAGAAGCCACAGGGGTAATTTATAATTGTTTGTCGGCTGTGAGAATCACACTCGAGTTCACACATTTACAATTCGACTATTTTTATTATTATTGTTTTTCATTGCTATAAATAGTAGATAATATATATGTCCGTTTCTTTTTTCTCGACAATAATTTATAAATGTACGGAAAATATACGTTCAAGTTATTTTGAAAATATTTTATTAAGAACTCTTGACAAAAATTCGTAATAAATGTACTTGTCAAACAAACAAAAATATATCGCTTCGCAATCATTGTTCAAATAATATAAATAAAAAATAGATAAATATATCATTACGCCTTTTACTAATTATTGAGTATGCCACTCTGCCGTACCTGAAACTGTCTTTTTTAATATTTTGTTACACTGATAAATTTATTATAACTTATAAAGTTATAAACTTAAATATTAAATCAAATGAAAGCTAATAAAAGTGACCATGATCCATGATCGTTATCCACTATAATCAATATAAATTACATGAATAATTAACCACAATCACGATAAAAAGCAAATTATTATTATGTCTTATTATATGCATGCCCATGCTTATTATTGTTAGTAATATAAAAAGTTATGTTGCTGTATCAATACTTTGTACTTTCTAGATTCCATGTTTATTAATATATTATATTTACTTAATAATCTTTCCCGGAAAATATAACTGCTTCAATTAGACTCATTATTTTTTTATTTGTTTTATCAGAACAATTTTAATTTCTTTTATCAATTAATATTTCATAAACATATTGATAACAGCAAAAAATAAAATTATACAAATAACAAGAATGTTAATTTTATTATCATTGTTATTTATTGTTTCTACTTACAGCTTTCATTTTCCTGTAAACACATTGAAGAAGGCACTGAAAATAATTAAAATTATTTTAATTAGACATTTAGTAAGACACATCCTATTTCATAACCAACTTCATAACATTATATAATTACACGTTTTCTAATTTGTAAGTCAAATTTTGTATTTTATCTTTCTGATTCATATCTAATTTGGCTTAATTAAAAATTATTATCATGAAATTTAATCAAACAGATTTAAAATACTATAAATAAAAATCACTGTTTTTGCCATTTATAAACTTCAAACTTTTATTTAAAGTAGTTAAACTAAAAATAGTAACAGACTAGATCAGTGGTTTCCAAACTTTTTCTCTCAGCGACCCCTTTTTTCCATAAAAATTGTCGCGCCCCCCTCATTTTTTATAACAGCTTAACTTCAAAAATCGTAAATAATTTATTTTATAGAATACAAAAAAATTAGTACTGTAAACAAATATTGTTATTATATAAGATATTTGTTATAACAAATCTTTTTCTTATCCTAAAATTATGTTTATTACAACATAATAATAGAACAAAATAATGTAACAACATTTATAAACATAAAATTGTAATAAGATTGGAAATTATATTTAATTTAAATTAGGCATATTTAATACAATATAATCATAATTTTTGAGTGTGCTGAATGGGCGCTTGTTTTTCAGTTTCTCGAACCGGGGAGTCATTGAAGATATCGCCACTCACAATTCTTTTTCAACGAATAATCGACTTCGATATTTTGTCTTTAAAACAGCTTCAGCGGAAAAGCTTGTTTTACACAAATGAGATGTTACGAAAGGTAATAAAATTTCTAAGGCTTTGTTTGTTAAACTTTTGTTTGTTAAGGGGGCGCGCCCCACAGTTTGGAAACCACTGGACTAGATAAACCAATTACCACACAACAAAAAAACAACGCTAAAAACAATGACTATGTATGCTAAGAACTGGGAATGTAGTTTAGAAAATTAAATATTTCGTAAGAACATTTAAATTTATATATTTTTATGGTGAGAAATGGACAAAAGTGGGTTTCACAACTAGTAACTCGAAATATCAGAAGAATTGTATTTCCGCGTTATTAGAATCTGAAATACACTTTTTTAATTTACTCGCTGTAAAATGATGATATTTTTAAAATGTAAAACTTATTATTTTTAATTAAATTTATGTCTTCTACTTTATATAAAATAAAAATTGTATCTTCATTATTAGCGAACTGGTCCTAAAAGTAAGTTTTTTTTTTAGGTGAAATGAATCATAAAAAGTTGTACATTCAATTGTTAATTCTTAATGAATGCGCAATTAAAATGAAATAAAAACGATAGGTGTTTTCCCTTTTATTTGGATCAGAGATGCACGGAGAAAAGGATCAAGGTTAGGTCAATAATTTCTTGTTTCCGAAACGACTCTCTCTTTTTTCATTATAGCTTTCAGTTGAAGCAAATTTCTCTAATTCTATTGATAATTCTGCTTGTCTACATACATACATTATTTTATTAGATATACTATCAATCAATCAATATAATCGCTGCATGTAAACAAAAGACTTCATAATAAATAACAATTTTATCTTGTACTGAAAAAGTAAATTGTTTATTAAAAATCATTTTTAATTCATAAATTTCTTTTCTTGTTTCACAATAGGTTAAAATGACTTTAATAACCTACTTTTACGTTTAAATGTCAAAGTACTTGTAATACTTTTTAGGGTCCCTAAGTAACCGGTTACCAGGCAACCTTTTAAACTCGTAACCAAATGTTTTATTTGTTCTAGTTTTTAAACATTTAATCGAAAAAAATTTAAATAGATTTTTCTGCGAAATTTTTTTACATACATATTGTACTTTTTTAATAATATTTGGAAATTATTTATGTATAAAAAAATAAATATATCTTCACGCCTTTTACCAATTACTGAGTGTGGCACTCTGTCGTAGCAGATCTAGGTAAGTGATATATTTTTGGCGCGAAGTACGGTTACCAGCCGTCAAATCACGGCCCCTAAAGATATTAGTAAGAGGGTGCAACAGGGGTAGATTTAAATTGGTGAAAATTGTTTGTCGACTGTGGGGATCGAACCAGGGTTCTCAAGATCCACAGGCCGACTCGATACCACTAAGTCATCTACCCCATTATGTAAAAATTGTTGGTAAATTCGAAAAAGGAATAAATGAAAATAAAAGAAATAGATATTTACAGTTTTTTCAATACTTTGACTCATTTTTGTTAATTCGTATATTAAATACTTACACCTGCAATTCGTCTTTCTTCTTCACTGAATACTTCGCGTTTGACGCGTCTTGTAGGGGCTGACACTTCTACTTTTAGGGATGCTAAAGCCTCTGAAATTTTATAAAAGAAATACTTTATTTTTCGTTTCTTTTCTAGCACAAAATAAATGCTGATTTTAAAATATTCCACATTGTAAATATATAGTTATTTGTGTATTAAGAGCGTAAAGTGATTTTTTGTTACTCGAGCACGGTAATTGCACGCGAATCGAAGGCGAGAGCTGCAATAGTGTAAGAGGAACAAAGACACTTTACGCTCGTGATACACACATCATTTTTTCTACGATTGCATCTTAAAATTATTAAATAACGTATACGTACTGAAAATAACTTCATTGTGTCAACTGACAATATGACAAGTTTCTGTTTTGTTTGTATCCCTGGTAACTATTGAAATAAAGGCGGATTTAATATCTTTTTCGCGCGTTGTCATTGGAGACGCGCAAAAAAGATATTTTTCGATTGTTCCACAGAAAACGTCATCTTTACGATGACAAATAAGAGCGCATTGTCAACTTTTCATAGCAATCGTAGAAAAAATATATTTATTATCTGTACATTTCTGTACTTTTTATAGAATATTGTAAAGGTATGTTAATTTCAAGGACATGTTATTTTTCTGTATAATAATAAGACACGCGTTCTAATAATTGCAAACATATTTTGCAAATTATAGAAGTTGCAAAGAAGGAAGTCGCAATATTTATATTTAAGTTGTTAAAAGAAATCTAACCACCCATAAAATGGTTTCTTCTTTCACCATTTACTTTCTTTTTATTGATCAGCTGTTACTAATGGTAGATTTACTTGAAACTAAAAATAGTAAACGAGAAATTGCAATTAATTTTGGTATTTGAGATGCATAAAAATGAAAGTTAATATTAATTTTTATGGGGTTTAAAACCTATTCCAAATTGATTACTTTCTTGTTAGATTTATTTCGATAATTAGAGTCAACTAATTAAAATACAATTATCTAATTAAGAGAACTACTAAATTTATGTGTTCACTGGTTTGATTTCAAATTTTTATCTTGGATAATCATGTCGATTATATCAAGCATATTAAATGTCATTGTTTCACCTTACTTTTGATAAAACTATCGTATAACTTTGCTAATCAACTAAGTATAATTATTTACTAAGCAAGTACATTTAACTTAAAGTCATCACATCTTTGTTAGGCCCGTTTTACACGAGCGACATTTTAACGCAGGATCTTTTATTTATTTATTTATTTATGTTACGCTGTACAACAGGAACTTAATCCCAATTACAGTACAGGGTCCGGACTCACTAAGCCGCAGTGTAGAAGTTTATATAATTTTTAACTTGAGTGAGATTCGAACTTGGGATCTCCGGATTCGAATTCCGTATCGCTATCTACACCACCGTACTGACGGTACGATACAAAAGTTATACGGTAAATTTAAATGTCGTTTCATACAAGTTACGTTTTATCGTACGATAGTTTTACTGTACAGTTGTCGTGTAAAATCTGACATTGCATTTAATGCATTTAAAGGTATCGTGTGATATAATATCGCAGGTGTGAAATCAAAGAAAATATTTATTTATATACACTAGATTTGACTAGTTGTAGCACAACCGCCCGCTAACAATTATTTTCAACAATTTTTTTATTCGATCGGAAATTAAAATTAGTGGAATTCTTATAAAATCAAAAGATTTTAATTCTTTTTTAATAAGCTGAATGGTAGATTTTAATTTTAATATTGGTTTAATTTCAGGCTTTTAATGGTAATAAAAAAGTTATAAATTAATTATTCATTTATTTAACCTTTTTTATTAATTGAATTTAATAAGGCGACGTCTCGGCCAAAATTTGGGCCATTTTCAAGCTACAAGCAAAATAAAAATAACAATATTTTTAATTAATTATTATAACAAAATAAAATCTTACCAATTAGTATGAATTAACAATTAAAATAACATAATTGAAGTCAAAAGGAAATTAATGGTTCAAATTAAATTATTCTTAATTGTAGTTGCGTATCTCGTATTTACAAAGTGAATTTTATACAACTGTTTTTGTCAAGAACGGTGCTACAAAGGTCAATTTTGTATAATTTCTTTGCCAATTTGACTTCTTGTAAAAATATCAAACATAAGTTTATCTGTTTAGCTGTCATTGCTCAGCTAATAAAAAATTATTGCAATTAAATTTTTATAATAAAATAATTACATTTAACTTACGAACAATTGTTTATTAAAAATTAAATATATTGGCTGGAAGCACCAGCTCTGTTTTTGCATGTTTTAAGAGCAGTGTATTTGGGTGTTTTATCTATCTCTAACATGTTAAAATCTTGCTCTTAAAACACCCAAAAACAGAGCTTGTGCTACCAGCCATTTAGTTAACCTAGATAATTATACAAATGATCTCTCTAAATGTCAAAATAAATTTATTAATTTAATTTTAAATGTTTATTGATCTGTGTTGTCACCTTTTATTTTAATATAACTGTAAATTAATAGGAAAAAAAAAGTATGAAAAAACTAGTTGTACCAGCTAGTTTTCAATGTACTATTTTTCAACATTACTTGTGTAAATGACATTTCCTTCACTCAATTTAGTTGTGATAGTAACCGTTTCCCGCACTAGTGAGGAAAGTTATTTACTTTCAATACTAGTGAGGAAAACGGTTACTATCACAACTAAATTGAGTGCGGAAATAGTATATTACATTACAAGAGAAGAAACTAAGAATTTCGCTCACGCATGTGTCAGTTTTTTCAAAGGCACATAAGTGAGCGAATTCGTTTCTTCTCGAGTGATGTATAGCGTTTTGTTCAATTCTGCTATTGAAATATTTAAAAAATATTAATATTTGTACGGCTGTTTATGTAGTATAAATGAACACAGATGTCATTGCGTTGCTATGGTTCGTTTGTTTAAATATAAATAAATATTTGCGAATGTCAAATAATTTACCGTTGCATTGTGAAAATATTATTAATAATTGAGAAAATGGAAGAATATGACGATGTTACTATAACAGAAATTATTTTAAAAGAAGCTGATGCCGCTACGTTTCAATTATTGCCTGAGAAATCAAAAGGAAGATATTTGAAAGAGATGAAAAAATTTCGTGAGTGGATGCAATCAAAAAATGTACATGTTGTAACTGAGATGGATCCATTTTTAGTTGCTGGCATGTCTGGCGTAAGTCACCCTGTTTTCAATAATTGCAATGTGCACTTTCATATAAATAAATAATTTTCAAAAAAACTTGTAGTTTATTCCTATTTTCGGTAATGACAAGTAAGTGGCTTGAAAGTACTTTCGCTCACTACTTTCACCCACCCGTTGCCATAGAAATACCTTCAGTGGACAAAACAAAGGGTTTCAAGGTTTGTATCCAAGTTAGAAATAACATGTTACAATAGCAGGATTGAACAAATGTTATTTGACATGTTGACCAAGGAAACGTGATGTTTATTTGCAAATACAACTCCTTTGATTTATATAAAATAATTATTAAATTTCTTGTATCGTAATCGTAAACATGTAATTTTCACATTGTAAAACTCGTACTATTGGAACACTCGTGCCTTAACTATCATACTTGTTTTGCAATTAAACCCTTTCCTCACTAGTATTACAATATACTATTACAATTCGTTACCAATAGCAACGATCTGAAAAACCTCCGTTGCTACTGCAATCTACAATTGGTTACGTTTTGTCATTCGATTGAAATTCGAAAAGCCTACTTTTTATTACGTATCATAGAAAAATATATACAATTTTTCTTATCCAATAAAACTTTTGTTAATATCGTAATGCATATACAATCTTACTTATAATATTATACTATTTTATTTCATTATGCGTGTAAAGAATAAAATGTTTACAATAGAAAACATAATACCGTTGCATGTTTATTTATTTTTTAAAAGCTTTAGAAAGAACAAATCATTTTATTGTTAGTTTCACGTTTAACTTGCTGCTAAGTGCATGCATGTCTTCTATTCAATGTAAGTAATATTTATTATTAAACATCTAAACTATTTATAAATATTATTATTAACTAATATAGCTATGTATTTTCTGTATATCAGTAGACAGTACAACAACTCAGGAAATGTATTTTATGCGGGTTGAAGTTTGCAAATATTAGATAACACTCAACTTTCTATGTTTATAGTTTAAAAATAAAATGTTGTTATTAATTTAAATATATTACTGATAAACAGAAGTGTGTCATAGTTTTTAAACACAGATTTTGTTTGTTTTTCTGTACCATGTCTCGTCTACCCGAGTGCAAAAGTATTTTATCAAAGTTTACAAAATGCAAACATGTTTTAGATTAGGCGAATCTAGTCTCAGTAATGGGTTCAGATAAATACCAGATTAGAAATAACGTGTCAAAGAAGTACAAAATTATGATAAACAGTAAATTATTAGTTTTAATTTGAGTAATTACAAAATAAAAATAAATAAATATATCATCACGCCTTTTTCCCATTACTGGATGTGGCACTCTGCCTAAGCACATTTCGGTAAGTGCGGTTACCAGCCGTCAAATCACGGCCCCCAAAGATGTTAGTGGAGGGAGAGCCACAAGGGTAGTAATTACAAAGTAATAAATTTATTATATAAACAAAGGAAAGGTCTAGAGCAGTGGTCGGCAAACTTATTAGCCAAAGAGTCAAATATGAACATAACAACAATTAAAAAAAAATTGGGAGCCAAATCTGCTTGTTTAGTAAACTTTTATTACACTAAATTTTATTACACTTTGTATGTTGTTGTTTTTAATTTTAGGCATGATTCCATGTTCTCATCAATAAGACGACTTGTCAGTTTACTCTTGATAATGTTCATGCTTGAAAAAGATTGTTCGCATATATATGTAGAACCGAAAAAGGAAAGAACAGCAAACGCGAGCCTTTTCAGCTGATCGTAAGAGTCAGGAATACTATTCTAAGCGTTGAAAATGATCATGTCTTCCTTCTCCAGGTCATTTAAAGCAGACCACTTGTGTTGTGAACTAAGATCACATTTTTTCTTCTCCAATATTTCCAATTTAACACAAAGACGTTCGAATTTAGAGCGCCATAACTTCTTATTTTTTAAATCCAGCAATTGTATTTCAAAGCTACCAATGTCAATTTCAAAATTAAACTCGATGTTCGTTACGTGTTTTTACAACAATATAAAATTTTAATTACCTATCTATCTTTTAACTTAAACAAAAAATTATATATGTTCTCGATTTATAGAAGAATTTTAATTTATCAAAATAAGATGTAATTATTTTCTTACCAAGTTTTTTTTTAATGAAAATATTATTGCGCCTTCCGTGGATATTTGTGCCAGAGCCGCACTTAAGGAACCAAAGAGCCACATGCGGCTCTGGAGCCGCACTTTGCCGACCACTGGTCTAGGTCATTGGATATTAGTGGTTACTCAGTTACTAGATTTCAATTTGATGTTACGAAAGCGAATTTGTTTTTACAGTAAATTTTCGAAGTGTGTATAAAAACTAACCTGGACAAAATAATGATTTCATACCTGTCAAAATAGCAATTTTAATTTCTTCTTGGCACTGATTTATAACTTTTTCTATTCTTTCTGGAGCTGAAGCAGGAACTCTGCATTTCTAAAAATAAAATACATAAAATTCAGACAAAAATTAGCGAATATCTTATTACGTATTAGGAAATTAAAATAATTAATTATATTGACCGCATTAATAAAATAACTCATTTATCACAGATACGTGAACATTAATTACAGATTATCACTCGTTTAACGAAAATGAGATATTAATGTTATCAGTTTTTGAATTAAGTATATTATTCGATCCCCACAGCCGACAAACAATTTTCACCAATTTAAAAATCTATCCCTGTGGCTCCCTCTCCACTAATATCTTTGAGGGCCGTGATTTGACGGCTGGTAACCGCACTTCACGCGACAAAATATATCACTTACCGAGATCTGCTTAGGCAGTGTGCCACACCCAGTAATGGGTAAAAGGCGTGATGATATATTTATTTATTTATTTATTTATTCGTAATTAATTGAATAATTAAGATACACTATTATATTCTTTACAATAATTCAGTTTCAAGCATTTTTCTTATAAATAATTACGGAAATAATATTCACAATTTTTTTTTTTTTAGTGACTGTCTATAGGCTTCAGAGCCAAATATTATTAAATCCTACAATTAATTCATTAATTAAGTAAATTATAATATAGATAACTGAATAAATGCTTTTCTATTTCTAATAGAAATCAGTTTAAAATAAAAATAAAATAAAATAAATATATCATCACGCCTTTTACCCATTACTGGGTGTGGCACTCTGCCTAAGCAGATCTCGGTAAGTGATATATTTTTTCGCGTGAAGTACTGTTACCAGGCGTCAAATCACGGCCCCCAAAGATATTAGTAGAGGGGGAGCCACAGGGGTACATTTAAATTGGTGAAACATATAAAAAATTGACTGGATGTTGTTTGAACCCAAGATCCAGTTCTGTAATTTTGTAACTGACATAGATAGGTCTAGTTTTTTACAATTTCGTCAGAAAAATTACAAAATATTTTACTGCACTAAATGATTAGACTAATCGCAATTTAATATATTATTATTTTATCAATTCCACGTACTAATATAACATAAAATTGAAGATAAATATTTCTATTTATAAACAAATGTTTAAAACTGTAATATATTAGTTCAACAATAACTCACCTGAGCACTAGATAAAACAACACATACACAAACAAAAGCAACAACGCAAAAATGAGATAAATGCGACATGTTTCCGGAGCGCACGTTCACCACTCAAAGACAAAGAATGAAATGATGTTAGATTTGCTAAGCTAATTACTTTTATTTTACCGGTTTCTGATTTAATTGCATAATATTTGCAGCTAAAACATTGTGAAAACTTCCTTTCAAACAGTCAATACATATCAGTACCTACTCCGCCGTTCCACCTTTTGAGTCGATTGCTAATATTCGAACAAAACCCATGTGGGGATGAGCTGCGATGCATTTTCAACCTTATTTTCTGGTTGTTTAAGGCTTGTTGGATATTTACTAGCTACTTTCACTCATTTATATTAAATAACATCTTCTGGTAACTGACCCACATGGATTTTATTTTTGTTTTTTAAAGTTATTTAAATTAGAGTGATTTTTTTGTATATTAATATTGTCAAATTAGTTTGAGGAGGATATTATATAGCATTGTTTTTAATTAAGGATGTGTTTTCGTCGATAATGGTACAATATCCTCTTTGAGTATAAAAATAGCTTCATTATAATAATGTTGTTTCATTCTATTTAAAAATTATGTATATTTTATTCACACTATAATATTTTAAGTTATTGTTTATACATGACACATCAAAATGAAGAAAACATTATAATTTAATCGTATCAAATTATTTCTTAACAATATCATAAATTCATAACAATTATTTATATTCGCTTTTTTTAAATTTACGCAATATAAATAATTGTAAAATTGCGTGTTCTTCTAGTCCGTATTTAGATATCTATAATTACTAGTAATTTTCAAATTATTTTGTAATAAGACATTATTTTGTGGTATATGGATTGCATGTTTGTATGTGTATTTTTTAGCACAAATAAAGTAATGTTTCGTAAATTGCATTCATTGGATTTTGTTACAGATAACGGATGATTTATAAATAATACAAGAGAAAATATACATAAATAAGCAGCTTGATATCAAAGTTCATACTCAAAGTATCAAAGTAGTTTTAGTATGATAAAAATACGTTTACATATCAGTGACGCAGAAAGGAAGCAGAAAGCCGATGAAAGTTCAGTCTGATCTTATACTCCATGTAAACGTAGGTTTATCAATTTGTGTATGTAGTGTGTGCATGATATTCTTGCGTAGTTCATCGTACCTTCCTGTCATTAGATATGTTGAACGACGACCTATTGTAATAGTGTATAGACTGAAATAATCAAACAACGTAATTTTTATTAGAACTATAGTTAGTAAGTAAGTATTTTCAATATCGGAGGTTAATTTTTCATTTTCTTGTAATTTTAATTTATTGTTGTTAAAAAATTTATTGTATGGTAAATATTTTTGTTAAGTAAATAAAAATTTCGTCACGTTCTTAAGATCTTTGATAATGTAAGGTTAAGTTAACCTCTCAGTGTCTCAGTCGCAGTCATCTACAGAAAAACTTGAGTAGTGGACCATGGACTGGACTGTGTTTTATAAATAATACCGTTAACATTTCAGATTGTCGATTTTAGTATCTATAATGGATTTTTCAAATATAAAAACGTCGAATCTCATTCATTTGTGCTTCGCTATAACTTTTTTTACCTCAGGGTTGATAATTAATTTTGCGCAATGTATATTATATTTTTTTCTGAGGCCATTTAATAAATATATCTATAGGAAAATCAATTATTATTTATGTGCTTCTTTCTACGGCCGTAAGTAAAAATTCGTATATTTGATTTCTATTTAAATATTAAGCATAACATGTACTTGCAGAAATGGTGTTTCTGGCCGAGTGGTGGTCAGGGACAGAAATACTTGCATATATAGATAGAAAGGATTTCGATAATTATTATGGTAAAGAACATGCTTATTGTGTTATGAACCACACCTTTGAAATAGATTGGCTAATGGGTTGGATGTTTTGTGATAAAATTCAATGTTTAGGGGTGAGTACAAATCTTATGTTTACGTAAGTGTCACTGACTTATAACTACTTTGTAGAATTGTAAAGCTTATGCTAAAAGAGTTATTCAGTATCTTCCAACCTTAGGTTGGTGTTGGAAATTTTCCGAATTCGTATTCTTAGAGCGTTCGTTCGATAAAGATAAAGACATTATAAACCGTCAAATAGCTGAACTAGTGGATCATCCAGATCCAATTTGGGTAAGTGAGGCATGAAATCCAATTCAATGTATAAAACTTACAAGAATTATTGCTTTTAGCTGCTGCTATTCCCAGAGGGAACTAGATTTACCCCAGAAAAGCATCAAGCTTCATTAAAATTTGCTAAAGAAAAAGGCTTACCAGAGCTAAAACATCATTTGAGCCCTCGAGTGCGAGGTTTCATCGCCAGCTTACCAGCCATGAGAGGAAAAATGGCTGCAGTGTACGACATCACACTGTCATTTAAACCCAGCGATCGCGTTTTACCAACCATCACAAATTTATTGTTTGGTAGAAAAGTTCAAGCTCATTTTTACATGAAGAGAATTCCATTTGAAGAAGTGCCTGAAAATGAGGACGATGCTTCTAAGTTTTTACACGACATGTTTGTTAGAAAGGTAAGACGTCTTATTTCTTCAAGTTTTGGACAAAAAAAATCTACCGATTTTTTCTCTAAAATAATAACTAATAAAATTGTTAATAAGTGAATGATTCTATATACAGGATAAACTACAAGATAGTTTTTATAAAACTGGAGATTTCTTCGCGGAATCTGGTATTGAGAGAGTGGAACCATTCACACTAAAACGATCATCTTTTTCTTTAATAAATACAGTAGTTTGGTACTTCGTTATTTTAATACCAATATTGTATTATTTAATTAAGTTGTTATTTAGTGGAGAGCTGTTATACTTTTCGATAGGGGCAGGAATCATTTCGTTATGTAAGTACTATACACTCATTTTATACATAACATTTATTTTTAATGTGCTAAAGATTAAGTCATTATTTTCCAATTTAAGAAATAACAAGAAAATATATCTTATCCAGTATTACTACATTTAATTTAAACCGTACAAATTGAATATCATCACATTAACAATAAACTGTACATAACATTCATCAACTTATTCCTAGGTCTCTCACTTTAATTAATTTTTCATTCATACATCAAATCTTCAATCAAACCTATCCATTTATTGCTAGGTCATCCAAACAATTTCAATTTTACCAATTTTTCATCCACACAACAAACATACAATCATATCCATCCATTTATTCCTACGTCATCTAAGCAATCTTAAAAAAAACATTCATTTATTCCTAGGCCGTCCCCGCAATTTCTCACCTCCAATTTCACCAATATTTATTTAAATGTTGTCCATTTATTCCTAGATTATCTAAGCAATTTAAATTTCACCAGTCTGTCATTCACATAACAACTCATTAATTATATCAATTATATTATCTTTCCAGTCTAATATTTCTAAGGCTTAAAGCATGAACATTATGTTGTGGAATTTGTATAAGGTGATATCTAAATGTCAAATGTATTTTCAGTTGTCCTTATGCTGAAGAAATCAATCGGGATGTCTAAAATTAGCAAAGGGTCATCGTACGGAACAGATTCGCCAAAAAAGATCCAGTAGAATAGCTTTTTTAATGAAAAAAAATATTAATAAATCTCTATTTTTATGAGGAAATTTTAAATTCTATTTGACAGTATTTTCCATCACTATGTTGAGCAGTGATCGTGCCAATTTTTGTGTAGTGTATTAATCGTTTTGCACAAATCAATGCGCTAAATGATTAGTGCTTTCTAGTTTTATACTCAATCATTTAGCAACGTGTCTTATACAAAATAATCAAGTTGAAAAACAAATAAAAATATACAATAACATTTATCGAGAGTAAATAAATATACATAATAACGTCGTGTCTACCTACAAAAAAAGATACAATAATTTTTTACTTTACTTTACTTTACCGAATGTAATTTTTATATACATTTTGTTACATTGCACAACTGTCATTTCTACACTGGATTCGTTTAACTACTTCCTGCCTGGAGCACAAATAATATTCAAACATATTCCTGCAGCTGCGTTTTGAAGCTTTAAATGTTCACTCATTATTTCTCCAAACAAAAGTCTTCGAGTTATATATTTTAATATATATTCATATGAGATATTGAACATATACTAAAACTACTTTTAATGTAACTACATTTACATTTAAGATGATTTTTTTGTCATTAAATTCGCATGGAATTTTCTGCTTGAAACGTTCTTGTTGAGGTATTTTTGGTAATTTTTATTTAATATGTAATGTATGTACAAAAAGGGTTATGATATATTGAGAATATATTGTAAACTTTCATGTTTATCTGTGTATTTGATTGGTTTATTAAATGTTAAACTGTTGTTTTACAATAATATCGAGTTTTATTTTACACAAACATGTACTTAAAACAAGTAAATATTCAAAATAATATCAAAGCATAAGAAGTTTTCTAATTTTCAAACACGGTATGTCCAAAATAATCATAAGTATAAATTCGATAGATTTAACTGTCGGTTCTCGTTGAAACATTTTATAATAAAATTAAATTAAAAAACACTAGGTTAGTTTCAAATAATGTAAAGTTTATTTTACAATACGTATTTCGGTCAACTAGACCATCATCAGGTGAACAAGATATATTGTTTGTGGGAGATATTAAATCAATTCTTAACAATAAAAATTATTTGGACATATACCAAAATTTCAATATTAATGTTGGAAAATTTTAAATGGTCTTCAAGAAAATAAATAAATAAAAGTAGTTAAAAAACAAATAAAATTAAACCAATAATTTTATGATCAAATAAATAAATATATCATCACGCCTTTTACTCATCATTGGGCATGGCATTCTGTCGCAGCAAATTAAGGTAAGTGATATATTTAAGCGCATGACCAACCGTCAAATTACGGCCACCAAATATGGGTAAGTGATGTGGGAACCATATGAGTAAACTTGTTTATTTATGATCAATATGCAAAAAAATTATATGTATACCTTAAAAAGAAAATGTTATTCTTCCCACAGATGACAATGAATCTCAAATAATTTTGAAGCAAATTTGAAAGAGTATTTTAGTAATTAATTTTTAAAGTACAAAAATGTATTTAATAATAAATAAATTTTATTAAAAATTACGACAAAGCATAAGAATAATTTACCAATTTGCAAAAATGATGATGAATCTAAAATAATCTCGAAAACTTATATATATATATATAAAATTTGCAAGAATAATTGATTTCTAAGACCAATATTTATTAATTTAATTTATTACCTTATATGTTCGAAGTTTCGTTTTCGTATTACTAGTAGCACAAACTATAGTAAACGTTTGTAACGTAAATTGATTAGATACTTTTTTTGCAAGTCATTCTAAACATAATTTTTAGTTTGCATTTGTTTCTAAAGATATTAGAATCTAAAATTAAAAAGTATTATTTTTTGCAGGATTTAAAATAAAAACAATAATATGTAAATACATATTTCATTCATGTTTGTTTTAATTAAACTTGTTTTGAACTTTGCGAAACATTTAATCTCTTAAAAAAATTTATTATCAACTTTAAATAGCATTTACAACAATAATATCTTTTTAATTGTGAAAAGTGTGTTTAAACGTTCAGAATAAAATAACAGCAGAGTGGACATTAAAATGGTCCTGGTTCAAATTCAGTGGTGAAAATTTTTATTAATTTATAGTAACAAATAACTAACATACTGATAAAATAACATATAGCGCTTACCTCATAATACAAATTAATTTGAATTTTTATATATCATAAATATTCATTTATTTATTTTCTCTATTGAATAAAATTAATACGTTCGATTATATTTCTCATGCAACATCATAAGTTATTTAAATTATTATCCGTAGTTAAGAATTATGGGCAAATGTATGTAATTGTACAAAAATCTAAGAAATAAGGTTCAAAATTGTATAATTTTAAACAGGAATAGCAGCAAGACCTGATTACAAAACAGGTAAGAAATAAAGAATATATTTTTTGTCAGTTTTAATAGAGGAAATACAAAATAAACAAATTTTGTTTGTATTTCTATGTTTGGATATACAAGATGTTAAATAAAAAACGGACCATAGACTTATGCAACAACAGTTTGTCTTTATATATATATATATATATATATATACATATATATATATATATATATATATATATATATATATATATATATATATATATATATATATATATATATATATATATATATGAGTACATAATTTAGATTAGAAATAAATTAGATTTATTATTCTATTGACAGATGTTATTTGAATGTAATATCGTTGTTTTAAAGTTGTCATAGATATGGCTCTACTTTTCCGCCAGAGGGAAGAAAAATTTACTTTCTTTCTTAGGGATGAAAAGTATCACTTTCTTCTTGCAATTGAGAAAAGAAAATTGTAAAAAATAATTTCGGCGTGATTGATAAATAAATTAATTTGTCCGTCAGTACGGTGGTGTGGTTAGCAATATGGAATTCGAAACCGGAGATCCCTAGTTCGAATCTCACTCAAGCTGAAAATTATATGATCTATCACACTGCGGCTCGGTGAGTGCGGACCCTGTACTGTAATTGGGATTAAATTCCTGTTGTACAGCGTAACATAAATAAATAAATAAATAAAAACGAGATGTCATCTGTCATCAACCGGTAAATAATGTTCACTTTATTCTAATCAAAATCATTACATAATATGCTTCATTATTTATCGCGCGAAATAAAAATGACAAGTACTTCCTAGGGAAATAAAGTGATTTAAGGTCATTGGCAGTGACAAGTCATTTTTGTTAAATAACGATTTTTTTCGTACCGTATATAACACGTGAGTATAGAGTCATTATTTACCTCAAGCAATTGCATCCATAGGATTACGCCCTCAGGATTCAATTTTAGGTCTCGACAAATAATGACGAATTTTATTCCCTACTACTACTATTATTCCTTCAAACGACAATCTATCTTTTGTGCGTAATGTTATATATGCCATAAAATAAATCAAATTGATTTGTTCATTTACATACATTGACTATGAACATGAAAAGTATTACTTTCTTCTCTCAATTGAGGGCCGTGAAAAAATAATATTAGAGTTGGTTTATTTTATTAATGTGACGATGCCCTCATAAGGTGACTTGGAGGCTGAATTTTGTGAAACTTAGCCAAGTGTTTAGTTTATATTTTATTAAACCTAGTTTCACCAAGTGTATGGATGACAATTAATTTTGACTTTGTTGTTATTTAAATTGAAACATATTTTGTTTTAAAATCCATGGCTACATAATTATGAATTAAAGAAAAAACGGGTCCAGTTTTTATTTAATATCCTGTATATGAATATATGTAGGTATTATTAGCAAATGATAAACATAAGTTAAGTATTAATGTATTTAAAAAATACTGTAAATAATATTTTGCTCACAATGCCATTAAACAATTTAGAAACTTTGTTTAGAAATAAATCATTTTAATTTATGGAAATATAACAACATTCTATAATTTATGCTCAAATCAGGTCCGTACTACAAATATCGAGGCTTGATGAGGAAACAAAAATGGTCACTCATATCTTTTTCATATTTTTAACAAGATCTGCATTTGCAGATGCAGATTGACATTATCCATATTTCAACTGACAGTTTTCGAAAAATATGTAAATATTTTATAAGATAAATCATCACACCTTTTACCCATTACTGGGCGTGGCACTCTGCCATAGCATATCTCAGTAAGTGATATATTTATTCCGTGAAGTGCGGTTACCAGCCGTCAAATCACGGCCTCCAAAGATGCCACAGAAGTAGATTTTTTATGTGGTAATTGAACCCGAGTCTCAAATACATAGGTCGACTCGATACCACTGAGCCAGCTACCCTAGTTTATAATTAATATTTAGCACTATAAATATAAATATGCTACAGAAAACTAAAATTTTCACATTACAACATTTGTTCACAAGTAATAAATAGCACTAGACCTCCATTTTATTATTTTTATTTTATTTTGAAAACCAAAATTATTTGGTTACCTAATTTCCCGATACAAGTAAAATAATATTGTAAAAAACTGACAGCATAAAATAAAAATCAAATTGTCAGCACATTTACTTGGTGTCGATTTTTTTACCCTACTTAAAGAACTTTATCATAACTACTTTAATAAGTGATATGGTAATTGCCGATAATACATTTTGACATGAATTATAAGTTGTTATGGAAATGGAAATATAGTGAGTGACAATTATCATAATTACGAGTTATGTTTTGCGTAACAAGTAAAAATTACTTATGTAAAAGCAATGTCCCATCATGAATTTACCATTTCGATATAGTTTTTTTAATTGACGTTTATGAAAATAGCATTTTTCTACTTCCGTTAGGAAATAGACGTTTTATTTCACTTATTTGAGTTAGGTAATGAACTGCATTATTTAACTAGTGAAATAATGAGGTAACATAGCAACAGATATCTTGGTAGACGAATTCTGATGTGTTATTCCTTTATTTTTTGAATTTATAACTGTCATTAATATGTCAAAATTTCATAATTTCAAAAACGATCTTTTGTATTTATTAGAACAGAAGTAGAAAAAATATTGTATGAAACTAGTAAGGAAATAGGTTATTACCTTACTTATGTGTTTACATAACTCGGCTACGCCTCGTTCTGCAAATTTCACATGCGTAAGATAATAACCTTCATTTCCTTACTAGTTTCATAAATAGCTATTATCTTATTGATAAGCAAGGAGATTTAATTTCACTAGTGGAAAACTATCAAAATTGCTTTCATTTCATTGCTTCATTTTCAAACAAATCGTGATTCTATTGGTTCTTACTGTGCTTATTAGTCAAATTTTCAAATGTTCGGCATTTGATTGGTTGAAAATAGGTCAAAGGAAATTATCTCTATAGTAATTTAGAAACGTTAAACAGTAGAAAATGTATGATAAAATGTTCACACAATTTGAAAATATTACAGTTACCTAACAGATACTTATAGTGCTATTCTGTAATTTTCTATAATGCTACAGATCTGTAAATCTGAACAAAATCGCATCACATTTGATTGTCAAATGGTATTAAATGTATTTGTCAATAAAAATCTATGCGCTTTTGTTCAAATTTACAGAACTGTAGCGTTATAGAAAATTGCAGAATAGCACCATAAGTTCTTAGTTAAGTTTAAATTAAATATGGTCCGTTAAAATACTTAAAAAATAAATAGGTGTGGAAAATCCGGTTCTGCTATCAAAGATTTCTATTAACTTGAAATTAATTAACCAACACACAAAATAAGTTCAAGAAACGAGAAATCAGGTTAAAAGTGTCTTAAAAATTTGTTGTGATGTAACAAAGTAATAAAGACTTTTTTAATTATAACTTATCGTTTAAATTACTAGAGATAATATTGTATTATACTTTTCAGTTCTCTTTCAATATTCAAAATGAAAACATCAATAGTGCGACATATTTTTTTATATTACTTCGTTTTTGGAACGTTTGTTTTTTCTGGAATAATAGTGAATATAATACAATGTATTCTTTATTTTGGGTTGCGGCCATATAATAAGTATTTATACAGGAAAATTAACTATTATTTGAGCTACACATTTTACTGCCGTAAGAATAAAATAATACATTTTTATTTTCCTTACTATTTTTTTTTTAATTTTAGAGATGGTATGCGCAGGCGAATGGTTCTCAAAATCAGAATTATATATCTATATAGATAAAAATGATTTGAAATATTTTGGAAAAGAACATGCATGTGTTGTCATGGATCATAAATATGAAATAGATTGGTTATTTATTGGAATATTTTCCGACAAAGTGCATGTTGCTGGGGTATGTACAAAAACAGAGATATATTTATAAGACGTACCTGTTTTCTCCCTTGTTTTGTGTATCAATTAAAAGTTATTGGTTGGTAGCACAAGCTCTGTTTTTGGGTGTTCTAAGAGCACGGTTTTAACATGTTAGAGATAGTTAAAACACCCAAACACACTGCTCTTAAAACAGGCAAAAACAGAGCTTGTGCAACACAAGTCATTGTTTTTATCGAACATCTATAATTTAGAAAAATTAATTGTTTTGTTATTTCACGACACTGACTATTTTAATTACCAATAAACATTTCCCTCATTTTTCGGTTCCACGTAGAGTAAAACTATAAATATTAGTATCCAAAAATGCAGAAATTTTTCTTGTTTAATTTTTTTGAAGTAAAATAATTAGGCAAACCAATTATTGAACATTTCAAAAATAGCATTGAAAAGACTATGGTACAGGGATATTTTAAAAATTAAATGTAAAATTAAAAATTAATATTAAATAAATAAAAAGGTTTTTAAATACATAATTATAAAATTAAACTATAATAGTATGTTATGCATCAAGGGAGGGAAACAAGCGATTATTCTCGCGTGTGAAGTTGGCAAACCGAGACGTAAGCGAGGGCCGAAGGCTATAGCAGAAGTCGAGGTTTGTCAACTTCACACAAGGGATAATCGCCCTTCCGTGAAGCATATTATACTTTTCGTAACAAGTGCACAAAAATTACTGTCTTATCGGGACAAATGTCAAATATGGGTTGCGTTACTAGTTACCTAGGAAAGTTCCGCAAACAGCTAATAATCGTAGTCTCTAGGGAGAGAAACATGCTATCTAGGGAGAGAAACATCCTACGAGGGAGAGAAACATCCTACCTAGGGAGAGAAACATCCTACCTAGGAAGAGAAACATCCTACCTAGGGAGAGAAAAGCAGTGTTTCTCTCTCTAAAATTAGGGAATAAGAACGTGTTTCTTGTGCATGTGTTACGAAAATTATATTCAAATATTTCTGTGGAAAAGAATACCTTAGGTATTATTACAAATATTTGAATATAATTTACGGTTTTCATTTTACATTCAATTTTTAAAATATCCATGTACAATTTTGATCAATGTATATGTATGTATATATCGTAAAATTAATTGGAATTATTTTCAGAATTTTAAAGCATATATGAAGAAAGTAATTCAATATATTCCAGCTCTTGGTTGGTGTCTATTTTTTTCAGAGAACGTATTTTTAGAACGATCGTTTGAAAAAGACAAAGAAATCATTCAAAAACAAATTGCAGAAATTGTCGAATTCCCTGATCCAATGTGGGTAAGAAAACATACATTAATCATGCTTTATACCGTCAAATAAGATAGCAAGACTCCTCAATAAACATTTATCCATTTGATTTATCCTGTATTTAATCTTTGTCAAACATTCTTCTTCTGGCACACCACTTTGACTATAGTTACATTCATAATTCCTTTCATACAAGTTCCTGAATTATTTCTCAATTTCATCAATCTTTCATTCGACACACGATCCAAATAACCAGCTTCCTCAACTGATAAAACCTACTCAAAAAAATATAGTAGATACTTGTCATAACTTATATATAAAATTTTAGTTAATATTATTCCCAGAAAGTACAAGATTCTCTAAAAGAAAACACGAAGAATCAGTGAAATTTGCACAAGAAAAAGGTTTGCCAATATTGAAACATCATTTGACTCCACGACCAAAAGGATTTCTAACAAGTATAGCAGGATTTCAAGGCAAAATTGGTGCTTTATATGACGTTACATTATCGATTCATCCGAAGGATGAAATTGAACCTACAATGTTGAACATACTTCTTGGTAAACAAGTAAAGGCTCATTTTTATATCAAACGAATTCCAATGGAACAAGTACCGATTGATGAACAAAAAGCTACGCAGTTTTTAAACGATATATTTGTAAAAAAGGTAAAACATATTTTGTAATATTAACTGTTCATACAGGCAGAATATCACTCCTTTCTTATCAAATGGATTCGCACTAACTCTTGAAATATTCATTAGATTCATCCTGCAATTTTATTCTAGCACACCAACATATTCATAATTCCTCGTATATTTTGTCACGCAACAAACCTTCAACCGTTTAATCATATCCCATCCATTTATTCCTAGATTATTCTCAATTTTTACCAACTTTTCATCATTAAACATGTTTTTTACTTGATCAAATCATCTAAACTAACAACACATTTTGTTTTATTGGGTTATGACGACCTAGGAACAAATGGATAAATATGATTGAAGGGTTGTTGCGTGAGCGAAAGATTCCATGAAGAATAAACGAGCTTGTATGAAAAGAATTATGAATGTGGTTGAAGCAAAAGTGGTGTGTCAGGATAGGAATTAATTGCGGGATAAATATGATGAATAAGGACAAGCGTATGATTCTTGATTTTAGATTCATTGGTTAGATGTTTCGAGTGTTTACCTGCAATTGTGTGGAGTTCACCTTCAAAAACAAGCGCAGAAAGATGCTTCCTTCCATCCTCATCTTTTTTTCTTCATTTTCAGTTTTTACTATACAGTGTCTAACTGCAATTGTGTTAAATGTATTTTTAAACAAGCGCAGACGATGCTGTCTTCATTTCTTATAGATTCGTTGTTAGAGAAGTGGGCGTAAGTGAAGATTTACGAAACAGGTGTACAGGAGCGAATGGATGAATGTTTGTTGCGTGATGATGGATTTTGGTTGTGAGGAAAGAAAGAGTTCGTATGGAGGAAGTGTTAATGTGGTCGACACGAGTATCATGTGTCAGGATGAGAATGTTGACGGGTTCGTGCTACCCCATTTAATGGGATTTTAATTCAAATATAATTTAAAATATGATCGATAACAGTACTGTTAGTCAAGGTCATATCTAATTAGAATTAAAGTTTCTTATTTTTTAGGATAAACTACAAGATAGTTTCTTCAACACTGGTGACTATTTTGCAGAATCAGGAATAGAAAGAATTCAACCATTTAAGCTAAATAAAAATTATTTAACTTTGCTTAACACTGTTGGATGGATGTTTATCATTCCGATACCGATGTTGTATTATTTAATAAAATCATTATTCATGGCAACAATATACACTAATTTATATATCATATTAGGATGCTCAATATGTAAGTATGTATAATTTTTAGAAATGCTACTATATCTAATTACTTTTTATTTGTAGTTTTCGCTTTGTGTTTCAAAATATTAGATGTAAACAAGGTAAAAAATCAAGGCTCTAAAAAACATATGTGAATAGAACTAAAAAAGTTATAAGAATACAATGGCTGGTAGCACAAGCTCTGTTTTTATCTGTTTTAAGAGCAGTGTATTTGGGTGTTTTAGCTATCTCTAACATGTTAAAACCGTGCTTTTAGAACACCCAAAAACAGAGCTTGTGCTACCAGCTAATATTATTAAATTAAACAATTATTTTTCATGGCGTATACTAATTCAGAGTTAATGAATTTTGTAAAATCGAAAGATTTTACTTCTTTTTTAATAAGCCGAATGGTAGATTTTTTTTAATTTTTTTTTATATTAATTGGATTTCAGGCTTCAAGCCTGAAATCCAATTAATATTTTTTTTTTAAATTCAGAGTTAAGATAAATGATAACTAATCGACAAAACACTGCAAAACTCTGTTTAATATTTTTTATTATAATTAACTTCAAATTTTTTATTTTTACCCAAAGTTTTTTCTTATCTTAGTACCTATTTAGGTTTATGAACCATTTTATTTTTGCATAAACCCTCATCACAAAATATATCGACAAGTAAAAATCCGGTTTCAAAATTCTTAATATTAAGAAAGAAGTGATTTTTAAAAGTTTTTCATATACTAACAGCATATTCACTAATTCACTGTTGCTATACATTTATCTCAAATTTCTCCCACAACAACTTACCCTTTCAATACCGTATACGAAATCAGATTAGGTACTCAAATCAAAATAATAATAATGCATTACACCAGGTACCTACATAATAACTAATTAATAAATGATTATTTATAGGCAGTGTTTATACTTTTATTTCATTAGTAACATATTTATAAATAATTAAATGTACTATTAAGCTACTGACACTAAACATGTTCGCTAGGAATGAAATACCCTAATTTTTGCAAATTTCAAAGAAATTATTTTTGTTCTACAATCAGTATATCAAATTAAATATGTCATTAAAGTTTCGTGCAGAGGTATAGAAACACACTGTATAAACAGTATTTATTGGAAACCTGTTAATATTTACACTTCAATGACTGTATGCAAAATGATATCATAAGAAAAGGAGGTGGCTTTATTCTATTATTCTCGACTCTTTTTAGTATATATTAAAAAAGTATTTTACTGATAATATATTTGCATAATCTTCCAATTTAAATATTTATTTAAAAAAGTGGACAGCCCAATCTTTTAATTCTAAACAAATTTGTACTTGACAGTTTGATATAAAACTAACAGGAGAGCATGAAATTGCTTGAAACTAACATCACATGTTAAAACCAATAAAAATTTATCTTATTCATCTAAAATATTGTCTCGATTTTTTAACATTTTCTCATCATGCTATAAGGCACTTACCAATCTTGTATTGTAATAAACTATTTCAATTTTTCAAGAGATTTCGACTGGTTGTAGAAAAATAGTTCTTGCCACTTTATGCCTATGGCACACTGGTCGATGAGCGTCTATGAGCATCGATGAAACAACAGAACGCACTCTTCATTAACAAACAATGAAAGCTTCTAAAGTTTAGAAAGAAAAACTAAATTTCAAAAATATGCTAACGTGAAGTGAGACACTAAAGATACGAGTGAAATGAGATACGTTCGTTTCATCGATGAGCTCTTCGATGGAAATAGAGGAGCCTCTAATTTTCGTTGATGACGGGTGTGTTATGTTGTTTCATCGAAGAGCTCATCGATGCTCATCGACGCTCATCGACCAGTGTGCCATAGGCATTAGGCACACAAATAACCTTAATAGTTGCAATGATTTGTATAATTTTTGTTTATAAGCGAAGATCATAAAAATTTTGTTTATTGCTTTTCAGTTATTGTTTAATGAACATTAATTTAACACTGATAATTTTTCAATGCGTCAGACTTCAAACGTTTATTAAGATGGGGGTGTATTATTGTTTTCATATCTTCACGTTTGTAGGTAGAACAATGTATTAATAGGTTGTTGTTTATATGAATAATATAAAATTCTAAGATTGATATTGTATTTGTTGATGTGAGATGTAACATTGTGGATTTGAAAGAAATAAAAATACTGCAAAGATAGAATTAAATTATTTATTAATTTATATAAAGCAACGTTCTCAAAAATAATCCAATAGGAAACTATTAATTACATTTTTCGTTTTATTTAGTAAAGACAATATAATATATTTTAACAGGATATTATAATTTAAAGTAAGTATCTATGTTCAAGATAATGATAATGCTGGTATTTTAAAATAATTATATTTTTCTAACATTAATCTTGTTAGTTTTAAGTGATAATTATATAGTTTTGCAAGTTATGTCCATTACGAATGGTTGAACAAAGTACAATTTACTTTACCTTTATACTTAAACACGAAAACAATCATATATTAAACATTGAAAATGTAAATTTATTGGTCATTGAGAAATATCTAAGTTTACTAATCAATTCTGACGATATCAGATACGCGTTAGGTACAAAAGGACATACAATTTATCAGGTTGTACTATCATATGATTCAAATTGAAGAAAACACACTTATAAAAGTATTGAATTGTATTGTTAATAATACTTCGTTGTAGTACAAACTTAAATGCAAGTTATTGCAGTTTAATTGTTTTATTCAACTGACTGTACAATATTTGAATATTAAATAATTTTTAAGTAATTACTCAGTAATGGAGGTAAGACATAAACATATATTTGATGGACTATTTAATTTACTCAAATAATATTACAGGAAGAAAAACCCTTGGAACATTTTAGAAAGCAAAATAAGTTAGAATTATTTGCAAGATATTTTTATATATATTTTGTTTTTACTCTGACTTATTTCATTGCTGGATTTATAATAAATTTTATACAACTTATTTTATATTTAGTGTTGAAACCATACAATGCTAAATTGTACAGACAAATAAATTACTATTTGTGCTACTCATTATACAACAGTAAGTACTGTAGTTTCAAATAACTTTAATTAGTATTTTGTAAGTATAAAGAGAAAAATGTCAATTGACATCTCATCAGATTTTAGAAATATTTAAAAAATCGTTTAGAATTAGCTATAAATTTGCTAATAAGTCAGTATAAAGAAATCAATGTCATTTAGCGCGTCTTCAATATCTTTTATCAAATTAGATTTTCGACTATTCCGAGACTATATTTCAAAACCTAAACAAGATATGAAAATACGGTCAACGGAATTGAATTTCACATGTTTCAAATAACTTAAAAGCAAGTTTTTCAAAAATTAGTATTTACACACTATCTTAAATACTAGATGACATATGCACTTAAGGATTTTGCCATTGGATTCAGCGGGTCAAAATACTTATGTGTGCAAATTTTCGTTACGATATTTGTACGAGAAAGAGTTTAAAGCAAATTGCAAATTGTAAAAACACCAAGGGATACCCCTTAGAAAATATGTTTTAAGTCAATTCGAATTCAATGTTGTTTTCAGATTTTTATCTTTTCCGAGGCTATATCTCAAAAACTAAGCAAGCTATTGAGAAGCTCTCAACGGCATTCAATTTCTCGTGTTCCCATTAACTTAAACCAACTTTTCGGCGATTTTTAAAATTGCTTCAAATTTTTTTCCTAAACGGTTTTTGAATATTGTCTAAAAAAACTATAAGACTTACGGACTTGGGGATTACACCATTGGATTCAAGAGGTTAAAATACATATGTATGTAAATTATCATTACAATATTTGCACTAGAAAGAGTTTTAGAGCAAATTGTTTGAAAATCTTAAAAATCCCAAGGGGTACCCCTTAGAAAAAATATCAAAAAAATAATAATAATAAATCGCTTAAAATTAGTCAATTTGGACACGAGGAATTCAATGCCGTTGAACGTATTTTCATATCTTGCTTAGGTTTTGAGATATTGCCTCGGGAAGAATTGAACTTTTCAAAAATGTAACATAAGTTATGAAGATGCACTCAATAGCTTTGAATTTTGTATTCTTAAATAACAGTATCACTGCAGACGACTCTTATGTCAAACCTTTCAATATATGAAAGTCATGGAATCGAGACAAAAACTGAAATACAATCAAATCTGAATTAAATCGCAATCATAGTTTATAGTTGATTAAAGCATATGACTGGAGTTCTTAGATCCCAGGTTCAAATCCTGGCGGTATCTCAGTTCTTCTTTTTATAATTATATTTTATTGGTATTGCAAACAATTTTAAACAATTTTAGACAATGAAATCTAATTTGACCAGAGCTCAGAGTTCCAAGATTCAAACCCATTTTTCATTCTCTCTAAAATTAAAATTAAATTGGTAGATAACAAAACTATTTTTTTTTTAATTTTAAACTTTTAACAGCTGCCGAATTTCTCTTGCAGATTGTTTGGTCTTGGTTGAATGGTACGCGAGAACAGAATTGCATTTATATATGGACGAGAAAGATAAAAAATATTTAGGAAAAGAACATGCATATGTCATATTAAATCATAAATATGAAATAGACTGGATGATTATAGGAATGTTGACTGAACATTGTCACGTCTCTGGAGTAAGTTATAATAGTATGTTATGCATTAAGGGAGGGGAACAAGGGATAATCGCGCCCTCCCGTGAAGCATATTATACTTTTCGTAACAAGTGCACAATAATTACTGTCTTATCGGGACAAATGTCAAATATGGGTTGCGTAACTAGTTATCCAGGAAACGCCGCAAACAGCTAATAATCGTAGTCTCTAGGGACAGAAACATCTCTCTAGGGAGAGAAACATACTACCTAGGGAGAGAAACATCCTACCTAGGGAGAGAAACATTATGTAGCTAGAAACATTATGTTTCTCTCCCTAGAGGAAAAAAAGCAGTGTTTCTCTCTATAAAATTAGGCATTAAGAACGTGTTTATTGTGTGTGTTACGAAAAACCTATTTTAAATTAACTGTTATCTGATAATAATCATTTTGACATTAGTTACTTATCAAAAATTGTAATGACAGATCATCTGATATAATATCACAATAACATTTATCAACAAAAAAATTGATGACAGATATAATCAAAACAAATGCCTCAATTATTATCTAATTATCATATCTTCTAATTAATATGTTTAATTTTAGAATTATAAAGCCTACATGAAAAAGGCATTACAATATATACCGGCTATAGGATGGTGTTTATATTTTTCCGAAAATATATTTCTTCAACGTTCGTTCGACAAAGACAAAGATATTATCCAGAAACAAATTGCTAAACTTGTTGAATATCCGGATCCTATTTGGGTAAGGATAAATAATCCCCTATGTGGGGTAGGTAGATTTGAGTACCCACAACCGACAAATAATTTTCACAACTTTAAAACTACCCCTGTGGCCTCCTCTTACCTAACATTTTTAAGGACTGTAATTTGACGATTTTACGCGAAGAAATATATCAATTACCGAGATTTGCTACGGGAGAGTGCCACACCCAGTAATGGGTAAAAACCGTGATGATATATTTATTTCCTGGTTTTAAACATTTTTAAATTATTTTACAGTAAAATAGTTCAAATAAATCTAAAACTTTCCCTAAAATAATAAGATATTTTGAAAGTATTTTAGGAGTAAATAAAAATTATTGTAATAATTTTAGTTGATTATGTATCCAGAAGGAACAAGATTCACTCCAGTGAAATATGAAGCATCTTTAAAAATTGCCCAAGAAAAGGGACTACCAGAATTAAAATATCATTTACTTCCTCGAACTAAAGGATTTGTAGCCAGCCTACCACCAATGAAAGGTAAAATGGGAGCAGTTTATGATGTCACCATTACTTTTAATCCTAAAAAAACATCAGCAACAACTGAAAATGTATTTAATGGACACAAGATGGAAGCACATATTTACTTCAGGAGAATTCCGTTTGAACAAGTTCCGGAAGATGACAAAGGAGCAACTACATTTTTACACGACATCTTTGTTCAAAAAGTAATTATTTTTATGAGTATATTGAGGGAAGAAATTGAGACATTCCTTCCCGATGGTATCGTTTCATTTCCGGAGCAGACGGAAAGAATGACACTTTCTTTACGAGATATACATATAATTTTTTTCACAATCAAATCAGAAAGTAGAATTTTCATAAATAATTTAGATATTTAAATAAAATTTAATATTCTTTTGACAGATGTCATCTAGGTATCACTAATGTCAAACCATATCGCGGTCTTCTAGTTGCCATGAATATGGCTTTATTTTCCTTCTCTAGGGAAGAAAAATTTGCTTTCTTCCTTAGGAATAAAAAGTGCCACTTTCTTCTCGCAAATTGTGAAAAAAAATTATAAAATGGTGTAGGTATTGTAATACTAGTGAAGAAAGGGTTTAATTGCAAAACGAGTACGAAAGTTGAAGCATGAGTAATAGCTAGTGTTCCAATAGTACGAGTTTTCCAATGACCCTTTTTCACGTGTGTTACCCAAGGGCGGATTCACGGAAAAGGGCATGGGGACCATGCCCCTCTTGGGTTAGTTTTTTTTTGTTTGAGATTTTGTACAAGTTTTATTTATTTCATTCGAATTAGGAAGAAATAGAAATCACATGTCTAAAGATCGTCTTATAGTACTTGCTTTGATGCATTTACATCAGGACATTACTTTAAAGCCTGAAGTCATATTAGATTGATTTGTTAGGTCACAAAACAGACGTTGTAATATAGTCATTTAACTTCTGATTGTATAGTGACAGAAGATACAGTGGTTTAGAAATATATGTATATCTTGATTCTAAAAATCTAAATGTCAAAAATTATTTTTCTTGTTTATCAAAAAAAAATATCGGTACAAAAAAGGGTAATTGCACCTACTCCTTTATACGATTTCAGGATCCGCTCTTGGTGTTACATTTTTTCAATATTAAACGAGAAAATAACATTTTTACGTTTGCGATACAAGTAATTTTATACTTCCTTTATATAAATCAAAGGAGTTGTATTTGCAAATGCACATCACGTTTCCTTGGCCACCATATCAGATGACATTTCCCTCACTCAATTTAGTTGTGATAGTAACCATTTCTTCCCTAGTAAGGAAAGTTATTTACTTTCATTACTAGTGAGAGAAACGGTTACTATCATAACTAAATTGAGTGAGGGAAATGTCATTTTCAAATGTAATGTTGAAAAAAATAATTTTCGAATGATTGATCAATGACCAGTGGCCAATGATTTATTATTCTCTTAACAAATGTCACCTGGTTGACCTGGATGTTACTAATGTCAAATCATACCGTTGTTTATCAGTTGCTATGGGCATTATTGTATTTTTCTTCCCTAGAAGAGAAATTAATTTATTTTATGTCCGGTGTTTAGTTTCACTTTAAAAGTAAATCAAATTTATTGCTTCAAATGATAATCAAACTTTTGATAGTAATGTTATATATGCCCTAAAATAAATCAAATTGGTTTGAATTTGTTAATTTAAATACATTTAGTATGAAAATAAATTTATTTTGTGCTTTATACATCCAGGTACAAATTGAGGGAAGACAATTTTACTTTTTGATTGAATCGTGAAAGAAATTATCGATTATAACTGTTTAATTATTAATTTTTTTAAGGATAAACTACAAGAAAGTTTTCTGACAACTGGGGATTATTTCACCACTTCAGGAATAGAAAAAATTGCATCAGTAAAATTAACTAAAAGTTGGAAGTGTTTAAGTAACCATATTTTATGGGTTTTGTTAATTATGGGAACATTATTTTACAACTTGATTCAACTTTTACTTACTGGCACCCTGTACAATATTTGCTTGGTATATGGATTACTATTCCTTTGTAAGTATTCTTAATATATCATACATTTTTCGTCGTAAAACGTTTTTCAATTATTTTTGATAAAATTGCTTCAAATAAAAGTGGTAAAAATTTTGTTTTCCGAAACTTTTATTTGGCGCATTTTTATCTAGAATAATGTAGAACTATTTGGCAATGAAAAATATAATAAACTAAATGTGCGAGATAATTTGAAAATAAATGTTGTTTCAGTTTCATTTGCTCTTTCAAGACTTTTTGGTGCAAGTAAAACAAACAAAGGATCAACGTATGGAACGGATACGAAAAAATCTAAATAATATTTATTAATAATACTTTGTTATTTATTAATAGTTATAGCTTTTATTAGAAAATAAACGTTTTAGTTTTATATTATAAAAAGGATTAAGTGCTTACTTTATTGAAAGGCTTAATTTGATGAAATGCTGACAACATAATACTAATTATATTAGCAATTATTTGTTATTATATGTCATTATTTTTGCAATGCAAATAAATTAGTTACGCAACAAGATTTTATTTTTTGCATGCAATACCTAACTAATAAGATAACTAAGTAGAATAATGTATAAATATAGTGTCCAACTGCAATTGTGTGGAATTCAGTTTAAAAAACAAGCGCTAGTAGATATTCCTTTCCTTACTTTATATTTACATCGCATAATTTATTAACAGTCAAATTTACAACTTACAAGATTATTTTTTGTATTATTTAACCTAACCTAACCTTGAAGGTTATCTTTTTATATTATTTCAACATTCAGGCTAGATATTATAATATATTACGTAATGTGCATTATAATTTATAATAGTTTAAAATTAAAATTATAACAGAAACAGATAATCTTAGTAATTAAATTCAATTTCTTCGGTGATTATTTAGGCCGTATGCTGATGCGTTATCAAGTTTACTCATACTTACAAATTTATTCATCAAATACGTAACTGTAACAAAAATATTTTTAGTTTTCTTTAACACAGATATATTAACAAGTTTTTTTTCTTCAAAATTAGCTCTCTCAAATAATGTAGTTTTGCAGAAACAGTAAAATTTTGCAACCGAGGAGAAATCCAAGATTAGCAAATTAGAAGAACTTATCAATCAAGATGCAGACAACATTTTTTAGTTGACTATTACAAAAATTACAAATTTGAAAATTATAAAAATATTTGTTTTAATTTTCAATGTCTACTTATATACTTTGCACTCATTTGATTCAGTTTTTAATTATTAATAATTATTCTAAAATTAATAGCAAATTAAAATATTACTACTGCATTTCTTATGAACACAAATAATGTAGATATTAGACACCCAATATAATATATATTTTGAGGCATAATTTATTCTTATTTTGGAGAAAGCAAATATTGAAAGAATCGGCACAAGTCCTACTTACTTAAAAATATGACTAGAACACAAAATGTGAATACTAAAGTACTTCCAGTCAAGATTAACTGTATTAGATAGTAGAGTACTAATCCTACAGAGAAAGTATACCAAAATACTGCGTGCAGCAACACTAAGTAATTCTTACTCATTGTAATTTTTTCTACGCCTTTCACTTTAATGTCAGTGAAGAAATCTCCATTTTTATGGAAACTGTCTCTTAATTTGTCCTAAAAAAAAACTCTAATTATGAGAAAAATATGAGGAAGGCTAGCATGGCAATTACGACATTTTTGAAATATAAATTACATGGGAAATAAATGCTTTAATACAGAAAAATATTTCAAATAAAAGTTGTAGAGAATTAACACAATTCATTTTACTTATTTTATTACTGTTGAAAATAATTTTACCTGAAACTGACAGGAAAATACACATTTGTCTGAGCTTTAAGACTCAGGAAAGCTTTGCTTTGCAAGCCTAGTTAGGAAAATAACATATTGTCTGTCTAGGCAGCTAATGAAAGAAACGTGAGTGTCTAGTTACTTAGCAACATAAAATACTGACTGAATATGTAAGTAAAATTTAAATTAATTTAAAATATGTATTATTTGTTTATAAGTTTCAGGTAAAATGTTATACGTAACACGTCAGTAAAGCGTCGTACAGGATTCGTAAGCTATCTACTCATCCTGTAATTGAACGCATTTCTGACTTTTTACATAAATAACTATTTTGTGTTCACTGGTTTGTTTATTATTTTTGAGTGACTTTAATTTTCCTACTTATTTCTAACCTTAAAATTGAGATGGGAACACAAAATGACCAACGTATGTCTTGTACTACAAACTAATTAATTGACGTAATTGTCAAGCCATTTGACGTGGTGTATAACTTACTTTTTCTACAAATAAATCGTGAATAAATTTAGTAGCGCCCTCTTCATCTTTGGGAATATTTTCAAACGGAATTCGTCTTATATAAAAATAAGCTTTGATTTTTTTCCCATATAGTAAGTTTATAATTTTTGGTTTGTTATCGTCTGATGTTTTGAAAGCTAAAGTAACATCGTATACTGCTTTTAATTTTTCATTTAAAGGTGGTAAACTTGTGGTAAATCCTTTTGTTCTTGGGCTAAGATGATGCTTCAAAATTGGTAATCCATTTTGCCTTGCGAAATGCATTGAATTTTCATGTTTTGTTTTAGTAAATCGTGTTCCTTCAGGATATAAAATTATCTGTAAAAATAGTTATTTTTGTAATAAATACGCGAAATGAGTTTTTTTTTGTTGCGCGTGAGACTGTCACTTTTGGTCAAGACAAAAAAAAAGAATTTCGCCCACGACATACAAACAATATGGGGTAGGTGGCTCAGTGGTACCGAATCGGCCTGTGGATCATGAGAACCCTGGTTCGATCCCCACAGGCGACAAATAGTTTTCACCAATTTAAATCTACCCCTGTGGTTCTTCCTCCACTAATATCTTTGAGGGCCGTGATTTGACGGCTGTTCACGCGCATAAATATATCACTTATCGAGACCTGCTTAGGCAGAGTGCCACACCCAGTAATGGGTAAAAGGCGTGATGATATATTTATTTATTTATTTTACAGAAACAATATTTTTCTAAAACTGTCAAAAAATAATAATACAGTAATTATTGATTTATTCAAGTAAATTGAAGGAAAACAATTAATAAAATAATATGATATTGGTACTACTGATGTGTTATAACAAATGAAAAGTGAAAAAAATTATTTGGAAGCGTGCGAAAATATTCATTTTGTGCATTAGAGTGCAAAATAGTGAGCAAAATACGCGTTGTCATGGTAACGTAATTGATGAAAAAATTAAGTACTTCGTGTATTGATATTAGTGAAAAAATGTGAACATTTTTTGACAGTTATTATATTATTTTCATGACTCTGTCAAAAAGTAAAATTTTCATTCTTCAATTAAGAGAAGAAAGTGATAGTTTTCAACCCTAAAGAAGGAAAGTAAAGTCACACCCATGACAATTAGAAAGCAATAGTCTAATTTGTAATTAATCTGTCAAGAAAATAATAAATCTGATTTAAATTTCTAATTATTTTTTTAATTTACTTTCTGATAGTGTAGTAAAAAAATATAAGCCCAATTCTCAAAAAAGTTTTAATACCGAATTTTGAATTAGTCAAATTAAGTAATCGCTCTTCACGCGAAGAAATATATCACTTACCGAGATCTGCTTAGGCAGAGGGCCACACCCAATAATGGGTAAAAGGCGTGATGATATATTTATTTATTTATTTATTTAAGTAAAACTTTATTCTAAAATAAAAAATTAAATAAACTCTTATATAATCTTGTATCTATTTAGTTTTCGGAAAATGAATTAAAATTGAACTAAAATAAAAAATAAAAAATAAAATAAATATATAATCACAATTTTTACCCATTACTGGGTGTGGCAGCAGCCTGCAATAGCAAATGAAGATAAGTGATATATTTATGCGCATGAAGTGCAGTTACCAGCCGTCAAATAAGATAAGATTATGCTATCCAAAACTTTTTTGAAAATCGAGTTGTTGAAGTAGATCAACTTTTACTACGGTTTAAAAAAAGATGTTTTGTCTACAGTTTATTCTTAAAATAAATAGTAAATGACTCACTTTCAATTAATCATGTTCAGTTTTGAACTTGTATTATCATATTTACATGAACTATTACATAAGTGTGTTTTTTCTTTTTTGGGAATTAAGATAATGTAATTAGCGCAGTATTATTTTTTTGTACGTACCCAAGCAGGATCCGGATACTTCATGATTTCTGTCATCTTATATTCAATAATTTTTTTGTCTTTTTCAAAATTTCTAGCTAGAAATATATAATCTGCGAAATGTAAAAGGAATCCTAGTCCAGGAACAAATTGAAGATCATTTTTGGCAAAAGTTTTCGAGTTCTAAAATATTTATAAAAATGTACAATATATTTAAAACAATAAATAGTACTTTAAAATAGTACTTACACCTAATAAATGACCTTTATCTGCAAGTGACAACAATAAAAGCCAATCAATTTCATACGAATGATTAGAAATTAGAAAACTGTGTTCTTTGCCGAAATAAGTTTGAAAATCTCTTTTGTCCATGTATACATTTAGCTCGCTGTCAGAATACCAATCCACGAGGAATACATACACTGAAATTATTTATAAATATGTGCCAAATAAAATAATTAATATAAATAAATACTCACAACAAAAGTAAGAATAACATAAATAATAATTGATCTTCTTGAATAAATGTGCACTAAATGGTTTGAGCGTACAGTGCAACAACAATTGGGTAAAGTTGATTGTTAATCCACAAACAACAAACGTCACAACACTGCAAAAATAGAGAAAAATATGTCGCCACATGTTGCTCCATGCAACGCTGTGAAAGTATCAGAGCAAACTAACACAAAAATGTTTATGAAATTTGTATTAGAATGACTAGTATGCATGCAGAGAGAAGTATGTGGCAACAACTGTAAAATGAGACAAAAAACTTCTATCACTCACCTAATGTATTGTATGTTGTATGATTTCATTATTATCTGAAGCTGTATCAAAGTACAATTTACGTAGCGTATAAATTAATAAGAATTTGTATTTGTTATATGTTTCTATTGTGATAAACACGGAGAACAATTATTTCATATAAATAACCTTGCAAGTACTGATTAGGTGTTTATCTGATAGTTGCGTCAAAATTATCTGCACAAACCAACAATTGAAATTCTGATTCAATTTTAAATTGCACAGGTTACTGGATACGAAATTTGCTATTTTATACATAAAATTGTTATTTTTTAAACGAGTTTTAAAAGCACGTTTCCAATATACGTTGCAAACAAGATTTTTTCACTATAACCAGAAATATTACAAAACATGTTTTAAATATATTTTGTATTTTTTTTTTGGTAAATTAAATAAATAAATATATTGTCCCGCGTGATGGTCGCGCGGGTTGAGGGCCTGACTCACAACCATAAGGTCGTGGGTTCGGATCTCGCCCGTGGCGACCATGCAAAGGACATATCGGCATATGACCTTAGTAGTTGGTCCGATATATAAATTAAAAAAAAAATAAATATATCACCACGCCTTTTACGCATTACTGGATGTGGCATTCTACCTAAGCAGATCTCGGTATGTGATATATTTTTTCGCGTGAAGTGCGGTTACCAGCAGTCAAATCACGGTCCCCAAAGATGTTAGTGGAGGGAGAGCCACAGGGGTAGATTTAAATTGGTGATAATTGGGCACGGGCCTACCGGACACACCGAGCCGCAGTTTTTACATTGCCGTACTGCCGGTTTTCGTAGTGAAATGCTATATTATTTAAGGCGTATAAGTGACTAGCTTATAGCGTCTGAGAGTGATAAATACATGTAACAGTATTTTATATTTTTTTACGACAAACCACACATTGTCGACAGGCGGATTCGAATTGACGAACCTTGGTTCGGGTGACGTCAAAGTATGTTATGTTACGAGATGTGCTTTAACACGCTCGGCCACCACGCCTGTATATATATATATATATATATATTGGTTATTTCCTGCACGCATGTTGAGTGCGAGAATGTTCATTTCTCGCACGGTTACCTGAAAAAAATGTATGTCACACCTTTAGCCATCTAATTAATTATTTGTAAATTAGATCAAAATTTAAATAGATATTATACCCTAGAATTCAATATTTATATTCGGTGAAGTTTAGAAAAATGTATTTGTAAATTTCTAAACATTTTGACAGTTGAGTGGCGCTAGTGTTGCTCAACCGATATCACAAACACTAATATGCCTATGGCACACTGGTCGATGAGCGTCGATGACCATCGATGAACTCCTCGATGAAACAACAGAACGCACTCTTCATTGACAAACAATAAAAGCTTCTAAAGTTGAGAAAGAAAAACTAAATTTCAAAAATATGCTAACGTGAAGTGAGACACAAAAGATACGAGTGAAATGAGATACGTTCGTTTCATCGATGAGCTCTTCGATGGAAATAGAGGAGCCTCTAATTTTCGTCGATGACGGCTGCGTTCTGTTGTTTCATCGAGGAGTTCATCGATGCTCATCGACGCTCATCGACCAGTGTGCCATAGGCATTAAATGTTTTGATACCGCTTAAGACGGCATGAAAATGTTCCATTTCAAAATAGTTACAAATGACGATACAACATTTATAAACATTGATACTTCAGTACTAAATTAATAAAATTAATTTTTATTTCTTTTATTAATAATAATTTTGAAGTAATTTTCATTTTTGGTACAAGTTTTCCATTTTTTGATTATGGTTGATGAGCCCAGAGTGTTGATCCAACAATTATAATTACCTGTTTACTTTTTTATTTAATTACTTGTTTACTCATTTATTTGTTACTAATTGTTTAGAATTAAGTATAATAATTATTTTTATCTTTTTTATATTTTATGTGTATTAAAACGTACAATTTAAATAAAATTACACAACTTGAACAAAAAATTGTTTAAATTAATATCATTTATTATAAATGAATCATTATCTGTTCAAATAAAATATATATATATATATATATATATATATATATATATATATATATATATATATATATATATATATTAAATTGAATTTGAAATTTATAATATGTTTAAAAAACGTACCAAGTAAAGAATCGAATTTCTTGTATGTGTTTTGCTATAGTATTTTGATAAATTTATCTTAAGATAAACAATAACAAATGTTACTATTTGAAAACTTGTTTATAATAAAAACACCAGAATGTCAGTTAATATTTCATTACTATATTGATAAATACAAACGAGTTAAGGACATAATATTTTTTTTTGTAATATACAGGATGTTTCTTTTAGGACAAGTATAGCAAAATTTAATAGTTTCTTCCTGAGATCATTTTACATTAAAATGTTATATGAACATAGGTTCTTTTCTTTTTGGTTACTAAAATAAAAAGAGTATATTGTAAATAATATACAGGTGTTTCAAAATTAGTACAAAAAAATAAAAAGTATATATTATTTAATATATTGAACAACAAAATTCGCAAAAAATTTGTGCCACTGAATTATGTTGCTAAGTAACTAGACACTCACGTTTCTTTCATTACCTGCCTAGGAAAGCAATATGTTACTTTCCTGACTAGGCAAGCAAAGCAAAGCTTTCCTGAGTCTTAAAGCTCAGGCAAATGTTTATTTTCCTGTCAGTTTCAGGTTAAATTCTTTTTGCGTTGTAATACAATATATCCTTATATTTTTGCAGTTGAAAAACTGTTCAAATATTTAGTTTTTTATAGTGAACAGTGGAGAAATAGAATGGACTGCTAGGTTTCCCGACCAATTTTTTAAACTGAGGATTTAAAAAATTAAAAGTATACACTGAAAATTCAGATTCCAAACATATTTCAAAGTATTACAACCGTCTAAATATCTAATGTTATGAATACGATTTATAATCGATTAGGGCATTGTTTCATAATAAATTTATTATAATTATTGTTTATTTCTGTTTCTTATAATCGATGGAATTATTTTGATTTGCCTAGATTTGGTGGGCGTGATTTGACGACTAGTAACTGCACTCACAAGTATAAATCACTGAGATATGCTACGGCAGAGTGCCAGACTCAGAAATGAGTAAAGCTCGTGATGATATATTTTTTTTAGTCTAACTGGTCACTATTTTAAAACTTGTTTATTTTAAAAACATTAGAAACTCAGGTAATACCTTATGGCTCGCAATGAAAATGATAAATACAAACTAGTTCTGAGTATGATAATTTTTTGTTGATATATATATTTGTTTATAAGTTGCTACATAGATAGTTAGTTATTAGTGTTGTGAATCATCTTGTATTTGCATAATAATGTGGCGTTATATTTTCATAGTACTTTGCACTGCAATCACATTTTTTATATGTGGATATACAACAAACTTAATCCAACTAATTCTATTTTTCACTGTTAAACAAATCAGACGTGATTGGTATTATAAAATAAATTATTATTTATGCCATACTTTTGCTTCTTGTGAGTATAGTTATTTGTGTATTAAGAGCGTAAAGTGATTCTTTGTTACTCGAGCACGGTGTAGTGTAAGAGGAACAAAGACACTTTACGCTCGTGATACACACATATTTTTTTCTACGATTGCATCTTAATATAAATAAAAAACGTATGCGTACTGAAAATAAATTCGTTCTGTCAACTGTCAATATGACAATTTTCTGTTTTGTTTGTATCCCTGGGAACTATTGAAATAAGCGCGCAATTAATATCTTTTTCGCGCGTTGCCATTGGAAACGCGTGCATTTAATATCTTTTTCGCGCGATGCCATTGGAGACGCGCGATGAAGATATTTTTCGATTGTTCCACAGAAAACGTCAACTTTACGATGATAAATGAGAGCGTAATTGTCAACTTTTCATAGCAATCGTAGAAAAATAGATTTAGGAGGTATCGGTATTGTTTCAAATCTTTGTTGTAGTAATTTGTTTCATTGGAGAGTGGTATGCTGACTGGGAATTATATATTTACATGGATAGGAATGATTATAAGAAGTATTTTGGGAAGGAAAGCATGTATGTGATTTGTAATCATTCTGGTGAAATTGATTGGTTATTTGCTACATTATTAGCTGATGAAGCTGGCATGTTAGGTGTAAGCAGTCATTCAAATCAATATTTTTTACAAAATATGTTGAAAACTATAGATACACTGACTAGAAATGATTTCAGTTTATTTAGAGTAACATAAATATGTAAATTAATGTTTTTATCCAATTGAACGAAAGATAAATCTTGCATTTTTGCTATGTAAACATGTCTTATACAATTAGGCTGTAGTTTTTTGAAGATCAATTTCGTTCAGTATACAAGGTGATTCTATACCTCTACACGAAACTTTAATGACATGTATAATTTGATATACTGATTATAGAACAAAAATATATTTTTTTAAATTCGCAAAAATTAGGATATTTCATTCATAGCGAACATTTATAGTGTTATTGGTTTAATAGTCCATTTAATTATTTATAATTATGTTATTAATGAAATACAAGTATAAACACTGCCTACAAATAATAATTTATTAACTACTTATTATGTAGATACCTGGTGTAATGCCTAATTTTTATTTTTTAAATTAAATGTACTATTAAACCAGTGACACTAAAAATGGTCGCTAAGAATGAAATACCCTAATTTTTGCGAATTTCAAAAAAAATCTTTTTGTTCTATAATCAGTATATCTAATTATATATGTCATTAAAGTTTCATGCAGAGGTATAGAAACATCCTGTATATGTTAATAGAAAGCATATTTTGTAAAAGTTTTAAATTCAGTATTTATTTTTTTTTGTGGAAATATTGACGAATCTATTTTCTAGAACGCAATATGTTATGCAAAAAACTCTGTCAAATGTATACCAGGATATGGGTTGAATTTTATTATATCCGATTTCATTCTTTTGCAAAGAAATTACAATAAGGACAAGAAAAATATTCAGGATAAAACGAAAATAGTTATGAACTATCCAAGCAATATATTTGTAAGAAAAATATTAATATTCATTTTTTTCTATCCTTGTATTTCAAGTAAATATTTAAAACATTTCATAATAATTTGTATTTAAACGCTCATGGAATTTTTTTTATGTATCTCTGCTGTCAAGTGCGTAATTTTTCTTTCTTGTTAGAACGACGCGGGCAAAAACTACCACTTTACACTGTTGATACATAAATAATTATTATATTTATAGATTAATAATGATTGATTGATTTATGTTAGCTAGTTCTTGCGCCAGAAGGTACAAGATTTTCGCCAGATAAACATGAGTTATCATTAAAATTTGCGAAAGAAAGAGGATTGCCAATATTAAAACATCATTTAACTCCACGGACTAAAGCATTTACAACAAGTTTACCGCTAATGCAAGACAAATTAAAATCCGTATATAGTATTACCTTTGCTTTCAATCCAAAGGAAACAGCACCGAAAATTATAAACTTGTTGATGGGGAAGAAGATAAAATGTTATTGTTATATTAAACGAATTCCTATGGAAGACGTTCCAAAAGATGAAGCAGGAGCTTCGCAATTCATCCATAATTTATTTGTTGAAAAAGTATTTGATTTTTGTTATTGATTTATGGTCAGTTGCACCGCCAAAAATTGGATTTTAAATTTAAGTTGGTTTAAATCAGTATTTGGGAAAGTTAGTGAAAATTTATAGAAACCTGAAGTGAAAATGATCTTCGAAATGAAATACGTTTTCTTGAACATGTCGATTTTTAAATAACATTATGTATAATTTTTAATTGATTGCGAAATATTCATTTTGCGCCCTGTGATTAGAAACAGTACGCAAAATGCGCGTTGTCATGGTAATGTAAATAATGAAAAAATCACGTCCTTCGCATATTGAAATTAATGAAAAAATTAACATTTTTTGATAGTTTTAGAAAAATATAATTACTGGGTATGGAAGATCTCGGTGATATATTTTATGTAAGTGAAGTGCGGCTACCATTCGTCAAATTACGGCCCTCAAAGATATTAGAAAAGATGGGACCACAGGGCTAATTTTAATATGGAGTAAATTTTGTCGCCCGCGGGAATCGAATCTAGATTCTCAAAATTACAGACCGACATATTTCCACTAAGCTATCTACTTTAGGATTTTTTAAATTTAAACCAAATTTAAAATTTAAATTTTGGTGGTACAACTTCTTCATATCAGACTTTCTCAAAAAAGTGACTTTTTTGTTGTAGGATAAATTAATGGACAGGTTTTATAAAACAGGCGATTTCATAACAGAATCTGAAGAAAATCAAATAGTAAAAATGAAAAAGAAAAAAAATTATTTATTTTTATTAAATGGAATAGCATGGTATACATTTTCAGTGGGAATCGTACTTTTTATTTCAGTAAACTTACTTCTAAATGGACGTACTACAGAATTTTTAATTGGTGCGACTGTGTATATATTCAGTAAGTATTTGTATGTTTATATTACTATGAGAGTTTTGTAATTATTGTTGTTACAGTTTTGATAATTTCATATAAAGTGGGAAGCAATGTTGTATTCGTAAAGATTGAATAAAATCAATATATGTATAATAAATTATCTTTTCCGCGGTTAAAGTAATTTTTATATGCTCAAAATTGTACAGGGATATTTAAAAAAAATTAAATTACAACTATAAATTATATTCAAATATTTGTAACAATATCTAACGTTTAAAGGAATAAATAAAACCAATGTTTTAAATTAGTAACGTCTTTCCTCACGTTCTTTAATAGATGTAAATTTAAAGTCGACAGATTAAAACGTCTAGTTTCAGGCCCGGTGAAGAATCAAAAGTACAGTCTAGAAATTAAATATAGGTGTTAAGATGTGCGCAAACCTACATTGTTACATTTTGTCGATATATTAAATTTTTGGACATACATGTCAAGTTTTTTGATTTTTCGTAAATAAAATACTTTTGATTCTTCATCGGCCTTGAAGATGGATATATTAATACCCATCTATTAAAGAACGTGAGGAAAGACACTTCACGAATTTCGGCACTTCTCTTTCAATAAAACCTAAGGTGTTAATTTTCTTAGAAATATTTGAATATAATTTATAAACGTGCGGAAAGACGTTATGCATTTAAACTTATCCACTTCACGATTTTGGGCAATACTCTTTCAATAAAACCTAAGGTGTTAATTTTCGTAGAAATATTTGAATATAATTTATATTAATTTTTATATTTATAATATAATTTGTAGATTCAATTTTCAAAATATCCGTGTACAATTTTGAGCATTGTATTTATTATTCTAAGTATAATGTATGTAATTTTCATTGTAATTTAAATAATAATTAATGGTACGGGAAATGAATTATAATTGGAGTAAAAATAAAAATTGTATAAAGAACCTATTTTTAATTTCCTGGCATTTTCTAGCGCATGTATAAAATGTATAGTTTTGTGTTTTCAAATAATATAATATTACAGATGGCCTTGTTCGATATCTTTGAACAGTGATATTGGTTATTTCCTGCACGTATGTTGAGTGCGAGAATGTTCATTTCTCGCACGGTTACCTGAAACAAATGTTAGCCATCTAATTAATTATTTGTAAATTTGTTCAAAATTTAAATAGATATTACACCTTAGAGTTCAATATTTATATTCGGTGAAGTTTAGAAAAATGTATTTGTAAATTTCTAAACATTTTGACAGTTGAGTGGCGCTAGTGTTGCTCAACCGATGTCACAAACACTAAAATGTTTTGGTACCGCTCAAGGCGGTATGAAAATGTTTACAAATGTTACAAATGACGATACAACATTTATAAACATTGATACTACAGTACTAAATGAGTTTTAATTTTTATTTCCTTTATTAATAATAATTTTGAAGTAAATAATTTTCATTTTTGATACAAGTTTTCCATTTTTTTATTATGGTTGATGAGCCCAGAGTGTTTATCCAACAATTATATTTACCTGTTTACTTTTTTATTTAATTACTTGTTTACTCATTTCTTTGTTGCTAATTGTTTAGAATTAAGTATAATAATTTGTATATTTTAAGTGTATTAAAACGTCTAATTTAAATAAAATTACAGAACTTGAACAAAAAATGGTTTAAATTAATATCATTATATTATAAGTGAATCAGTTTCTATTAAAATAGAGTATATGTATCTATATTAAACTAAATCGAATTTTTTAAAAACGTACCAAGTAAAAGTTAGAATTTCCTGTATGTGTTTTGTCATCTCTTTAGTGTCATAGTTCAAACCGCGAGGGAACCAAGCTTTTTAAAACTCCTTTATCCACTTTAAAATATGTTAATGTGGCATTTATTCAGATGAATATATAAACTAAATTTTCTAGAAAATTTGCTATATTATTTTGATAAGTTTATCTTAAGATAAACAGAAACAAATGTTACTATTTGAAAACTTGTTTATTATAAAAACACCAGAATGTCAGTTAATATTTCATTACTATAATTGATAAATACAAACGAGTTAAGGACATAATATTTTTTTTTGTAATATACAGCGTGTTTCTTTTAGGACAAGTATAGCAAAGTTTCTTCCTGAGATCATTTTACATTAAAATGTTATATGAACATAGGTTCTTTTCTTTTTGGTTACCAAAACAAGAAGAGAGTAAATTGTAAATAATATACAGGTGTTTCAAAATTAGTATAAAAAAAAAACTAAATAACGCAAAATGAATTTTTCTGATATTCGCAAAATAATTGCGCATTAATTGATGCAAACGTTTTGTGCCACTGAATTTATAGGTTAAAGTAATGAATACAAATTAATAAACATTATTTATTTAATTAAATTTCAATGTTTAATGTTTACTAATTTTTATTTATTACTGTAACCTATCAGTGACACGAAAAGTGGTTGGTTCAAGTAATGTGCATTTCCTTTTACGTATTTCGGAAATAGTTATTTACGTAAAAAGTCAGTAAAGCGTTCAATTACAGAATGAATAGATAGTTTTGAAACAGCTTACGAATCCTGTACGACGCTTTACTGTTACGTATAACATTTTACCTGAAACTTATAAACAAATAATACATATTTTAAATTAACTTAAATTAAAAGAAATATTTGACTTACATATTCAGTCAGTATTTTATGTTGCTAACTAGACACTCATGTTGCTTTCATTACCTGCCTAGGCAGGCAATATGTTATTTTCCTGACTAGCCTTACAAAGCAAAGCTTTCCTGAGTCATAAAGGTCAGGCAAATGTTTATTTTCCTGTCAATTTCAGGTAAAATTATTTTTGCATTATAATCAGTACATACAATATATCCTTATTTATTGCAGTTAAAAATATTTAAATATTTAGTTTTTTATACTGAACAGTGGAAAAATCAGGGTTCGTAAATATCATGATATTTATAATAAATATCAAAATATCTGATATATAGGATATATATCAGATAAATATCACTTTTTGGATATTTATTTTTTAATTTTAGTTTTTGTACACATTTAGAAAAACTGAATCCAGTGGTGCAATCTTCAAATGCATATGACTTCTGGTTTTCGAGAAAATGTTAAAAAACCGCTTTTTGCGATTTTTTTTGGCGGAAAAATGAAAAAAAATAAAAATCGCTGAAACTATGTTTATAAGTTAACTGAAGCACGAGAAAATTAATGCCGTTGACCGCGTTTTCATATCACATTTAGTTTTCGAGATATAGCCTCGTAAAAGTAGAAAAACTGAAAAATTCGAAAAATTTCAATTTTCCGAAGGCTATATCTCAAAAACTAAACAAGATATGGAAATGCGCTCAACGGCGTTGAATTCCCCGAGTCCGAATTGACTTATAAGCAAATTTTCATACAATTTTAAGCAATTTAATATTTTTAATTATTTCCTAAGGGGTACCCCTTTGATTTTTTCAGATTTTAATTCAAATTTCCCAAAAATCCTTAATCGTAGGATTATTAAAACGAAAATTTACATACATATGTATTTTGACCCACTGAATCCAGTGGTGCAATCTTCAAATGCATATGACTTCTGGTTTTCGAGAAAATGTTAAAAAACCGCTTTTTGCGATTTTTTTGGCGGAAAATTGAAACAAAATAAAAATCGCTGAAACTATGTTTATAAGTTAACTGAAGCACGAGAAAATTAATGCCGTTGAGCGCGTTTTCATATCACATTTAGTTTTCGAGATATAGCCTCGGAAAAGTAGAAAAACTGAAAAATACGAAAAATTTCACTTCTCCGGAGGCTATATCACAAAAACTATTTGATATTTTTATATAATGGATATATATCATTGCAAAAATATGACGATATATATATAAAAGTATTACAACCGCCTAATAATCTTATGAATAAATAAATAAATAAATATATCATCACGCCTTTTACCCATTACTGGATGTGGCACTCTGCCGTAAGCAGATCGTGGCAAGTGATATATTTCTTCGCGTGAAGTGCGGTTATCAGCCGTCAGATCACGGCCCCCAAAGATATTAGTGGAGGGAGAGCCACAGGGGTAGATTTTAAATTGGTGAAAATTGTTTGTCGGCTGTGGGGATCGAACCAGGGTTCTCAAGAACCACAGGCCGACTTGATATCACTGAGCCACCTACCCAATATGTTATGAATATAATAGGGCATTGTTTCATAATAAATTTATTATAATTATTGTTTATTTCTGTTTCTTATAATCATTCAATATAATAATGATAATATTATATTAATCGATCGATGGAATTATTTTGATTAGCCTAGCTTTGGCGGGCGTGATTTGACGACTGGTAACTGCACTTCACATGTATAAATCACTGAGATATGCTACGGCAGAGTGCCAGACCCAGAAAGGAGTAAAATGCGTGATGATATATTTTTTTCCTTTAGCCTAACTGGTCACTATTTTAAAACTTTAGAAAAACATTAGAAACTCAGGTAATACCTTATGACTCGCAATGAAAATGATAAATATAAACTAGTTCTGAGTATGATAATTTTTTTGGTTGTAATACATATTTGTTTATAAGTTGCTACATAGATAGTTAGTTATTAGTGTTGTGAATCATCTTGTATTTGCATAATAATGTGGCGTTATATTTTCATAGTATTTTGCACTGCAATCACATTTCTTATATGTGGATATACAACAAACTTAATCCAACTAATTCTATTTTTCACTGTTAAACAAATCAGACGTGATTGGTATTATAAAATAAATTATTATTTATGCCATACTTTTCTTTCTTGTGAGTATAGTTATTTGTGTAGTAAGAGCGTAAAGTGATTCTTTGTTACTCGAGCACGGTGTAGTGTAAGAGGAACAAAGACACTTTACGCTCGTGATACACACATATTTTTTCTACGATTGCATCTTAAAATTAATAAATGCGTACTCAAAATAAATTCGTTCTGTTAACTGTCAATATGACAATTTTCTGTTTTGTTTATACCCCTGGTAACTATTGAAATAAGCGCGCAATTAATATCTTTTTCGCGCGTTGCCATTGGAAACGCGCGCATTTAATATTTTTTTCGCGCGATGCCATTGGAGACGCGCGACGAAGATATTTTTCGATTGTTCCGCAGAAAACGTCAACTTTACGATGATAAATGAGAGCGTAATTGTCAACTTTTCATAGCAATCGTAGAAAAATAGATTTAGGAGGTATCGGTTTTTAACTTTAAACTTGTTTCAAATCTTTGTTGTAGTACTTTGTTTCATTGGAGAGTGGTATGCTGACTGGGAATTATATATTTACATGGATAGGAATGATTATAAGCAGTATTTTGGGAAAGAAAGCATGTATGTGATTTGTAATCACTCTTATGAAATTGATTGGTTATTTATTACATTATTAGCTGATGAAGCTGGCTTGTTAGGTGTAAGCAGTCATTCAAATCAATATTTTTTACAAAATATGTTGAAAACTATAGATACACTGACTAGAAATGATTTCAGTTTATTTAGAGTAACATAAATATGTAAATTAATGTTTTTATCCAATTGAACGAAAGATAAATCTTGTATTTTTGCTATGCAAACATGTCTTATACAATTAGGCTGTAGTTTTTTGAAGATCAATTTCGTTCAGTATACAAGGTGATTCTATACCTCTACACGAAACTTTAATGACATGTATAATTTGATATACTGATTATAGAACAATATTTATAGTGTTATTGGTTTAATAGTCCATTTAATTATTTATAATTATGTTATTAATGAAATACAAGTATAAAACTGCCTACAAATAATAATTTATTAACTTTTTGTTCTATAATCAGTATATCTAATTATATATGTCATTAAAGTTTCATGCAGAGGTATAGAAACACCTGTATATGTTAATAGAAAGCATATTTTGTAAAAGTTTTAAATTCAGTATTTATTTTTTTTTGTGGAAATATTGACGAATCTATTTTCTAGAACACAATATGTTATGCAAAAAACTCTATAAAATATATGCCAGGATATGGGTTGAATTTTATTATATCCGATTTCATTCTTTTGCAAAGAAATTACAATAAGGACAAGACAAATATTCAGGATAAAACGAAAATAGTTATGAACTATCCAAGCAATATATTTGTAAGAAAAATATTAATATTCATTTTTTTCTATCCTTGTATTTCAATTAAATATTTAAAACATTTCATAATAATTTGTATTTAAACGCTCATGGAATTTTTTTTATGTATCTCTGCTGTCAAGTGCGTAGTTTTTCTTTCTTGTTAGAACGACGCGGGCAAAAACTACCACTTTACACTGTTGATACATAAATAATTATTATATTTATAGATTAATAATGATTGATTGATTTATGTTAGTTAGCTCTTGCGCCAGAAGGTACAAGATTTTCACCAGATAAACATGAGTTATCATTAAAATTTGCAAAAGAAAAAGGATTGCCAATATTAAAACATCATTTAACTCCACGGACTAAAGCATTTACAACAAGTTTACCGCTAATGCAAGACAAATTAAAATCCGTATATAGTATTACCTTTGCTTTCAATCCAAAGGAAACAGCACCGAAAATTATAAACTTGTTGATGGGGAAGAAGATAAAATGTTATTGTTATATTAAACGAATTCCTATGGAAGACGTTCCAAAAGATGAAGCAGGAGCTTCGCAATTCATCCATAATTTATTTGTTGAAAAAGTATTTGATTTTTGTTATTGATTTATGGTCAGTTGCACCGCCAAAAATTGGATTTTAAATTTAAGTTGGTTTAAATCAGTATTTGGGAAAGTTAGTGAAAATTTATAGAAACCTGAAGTGAAAATGATCTTCGAAATGAAATACGTTTTCTTGAACATGTCGATTTTTTAATAACATTATGTATAATTTTTAATTGATTGCGAAATATTCATTTTGCGCCCTGTGATTAGAAACAGTACGCAAAATGCGCGTTGTCATGGTAATGTAAATAATGAAAAAATCACGTCCTTCGCATATTGAAATTAATGACAAAAATGAACATTTTTTGATAGTTGTAGAAAAATATAATTACTGGGTATGGAAGATCTCGGTAAGTGATATATTTTATGTAAGTGAAGTGCGGCTACCATTCGTCAAATTACGGCCCTCAAAGATATTAGAAAAGATGGGACCACAGGGCTAATTTTCATATGGAGTAAATTTTGTCGCCCGCGGGAATCGAATCTAGATTCTCAAAATTACAGACCGACATATTTCCACTAAGCTATCTACTTCAGGATTTTTTTTAATTTAAACCAAATTTAAAATTTAAATTTTGGTGGTACAACTTCTCCATAACAGACTTTCTCAAAAAAGTGACTTTTTTGTTGTAGGATAAATTAATGGACAGGTTTTATAAAACAGGCGATTTCATAACAGAATCTGAAGAAAATCAAATAGTAAAAATGAAAAAGAAAAAAAATTATTTATTTTTACTAAATGGAATAGCATGGTATACATTTTCAATGGGAATCGTATTTTTTATTTCAGTAAACTTACTTCTAAATGGACGTACTACAGAATTTTTAATTGGTGCGACTGTGTATATATTCAGTAAGTATTGTTATGTTTATATTACTATGAGAGTTTTGTAATTATTGTTGTTACAGTTTTGATAATTTCATATAAAGTGGGAAGCAATGTTCTATTCGTAAAGATTGAATAAAATCAATATATATATATAATAAATTATCTTTTCCGCGGTTAAAGTAATTTTTATATGCTCAAAATTGTACAGGGATATTTAAAAAAAATTAAATTACAACTATAAATTATATTCAAATATTTGTAACAATATCTAACGTTTAAAGGAATAAATAAAACCAATGTTTTAAATTAGTAACGTCTTTCCTCACGTTCTTTAATAGATGTAAATTTAAAGTCGACAGATTAAAATGTCTATTTTCAGGCCCGGTGAAGAATCAAAATTACAGTCTAGAAATTAAATATAGGTGTTAAGATGTGCGCAAACCTACATTGTTACATTTTGTCGATATATTAAATTTCTGGACATACATGTCAACTTTTTTGATTTTACGTAAATAAAATACTTTTGATTCTTCATCGGCCTTGAAGATGGATATATTAATACCCATCTATTAAAGAACGTGAGGAAAGACACTTCACGAATTTCGGCACTTCTCTTTCAATAAAACCTAAGGTGTTAATTTTCTTAGAAATATTTGAATATAATTTATAAACGTGCGGAAAGACGTTATTCATTTAAACTTATTCACTTCACGATTTTGGGCAATACTCTTACAATAAAACCTTAGGTGTTAATTTTCGTAGAAATATTTGAATATAATTTGTATTAATTTTTATATTTATACATATTTATAATATAATTTATAGATGCAATTTTCAAAATATCCGTGTACAATTTTGAGCAGTGTATTTATTATTCTAAGTATAATGTATGTAATTTTCATTGTAATTTAAATAATAATTAATGGTACGGGAAATGAATTATAATTGGAGTAAAAATAAAAATTGTATAAAGAACTTTTTTTTAATTTCCTAGCATTTTCTAGCGCATGTATAAAATGTATAGTTTTGTGTTTTCAAATAATATAATATTACAGATGGCCTTGTTCGATATCTTTAAACAGTGATATTGGTTATTTCCTGCACGTATGTTGAGTGCGAGAATGTTCATTTCTCGCACGGTTACCTGAAACAAATGTATATCACACCTTTAGCCATCTAATTAATTATTTGTAAATTTGAATAGATATTACACCTTAGAGTTCAATATTTATATTCGGTGAAGTTTAGAAAAATGTATTTGTAAATTTCTAAACATTTTGACAGTTGAGTGGCGCTAGTGTTGCTCAACCGATGTCACAAACACTAAAATGTTTTGGTACCGCTTAAGGCGGTATGAAAATGTTTACAAATGTTACAAATGAGGATACAACATTTATAAACATTTATACTTCAGTACTAAATGAGTTTTAATTTTTATTTCCTTTATTAATAATAATTTTGAAGTAAATAATTTTCATTTTTGATACAAGTTTTCCATTTTTGATTATGGTTGATGAGCCCAGAGTGTTGATCCAACAATTATAATTACCTGTTTACTTTTTTATTTAATTACTTGTTTACTCATTTCTTTGTTGCTAATTGTTTAGAATTAAGTATAATAATTTGTATATTTTATGTGTATTAAAACGTCTAATTTAAATAAAATTACAGAACTTGAACAAAAAATTGTTTAAATTAATATCATTATATTATAAGTGAATCAGTTTCTATTAAAATAGAGTATATGTATCTATATTAAACTAAATCGAATTTTTTAAAAACGTACCAAGTAAAAGTTAGAATTTCCTGTATGTGTTTTGTCATCTCTTTAGTGTCATAGTTCAAACCGCGAGGGAACCAAGCTTTTTAAAACTCCTTTATCCACTTTAAAATATGTTAATGTGGCATTTATTCAGATGAATATATAAACTAAATTTTCTAGAAAATTTGCTATATTATTTTGATAAAGTTTATCTTAAGATAAACAGAAACAAATGTTACTATTTGAAAACTTGTTTATTATAAAAACACCAGAATGTCAGTTAATATTTCATTACTATAATTGATAAATACAAACGAGTTAAGGACATAATATTTTTTTTTGTAATATACAGCGTGTTTCTTTTAGGACAAGTATAGCAAAGTTTCTTCCTGAGATCATTTTACATTAAAATGTTATATGAACATAGGTTCTTTTCTTTTTGGTTACCAAAACAAGAAGAGAGTAAATTGTAAATAATATACAGGTGTTTCAAAATTAGTATAAAAAAAAACTAAATAACGCAAAATGAATTTTTCTGATATTCGCAAAATAATTGCGCATTAATTGATGCAAACGTTTTGTGCCACTGAATTTATAGGTTAAAGTAATGAATACAAATTAATAAACATTATTTATTTAATTAAATTTCAATGTTTAATGTTTACTAATTTTTATTTATTACTGTAACCTATCAATGACACGAAAAGTGGTTGGTTCAAGTAATGTGCATTTCTTTTTACGTATTTCGGAAGTAGGTATTTACGTAAAAAGTCAGAAAAGCGTGCAATTACAGAATGAGTAGATAGTTTTGAAACAGCTTACGAATCCTGTACGACGCTTTACTGTTACGTATAACATTTTACCTGAAACTTATAAACAAATAATACATATTTTAAATTAATTTAAATTAAAAGAAATATTTGACTTACATATTCAGTCAGTATTTTATGTTGCTAACTAGACACTCATGTTGCTTTCATTACCTGCCTAGGCAGGCAATATGTTATTTTCCTGACTAGCCTTACAAAGCAAAGCTTTCCTGAGTCATAAAGGTCAGGCAAATGTTTATTTTCCTGTCAATTTCAGGTAAAATTATTTTTGCATTATAATCAGTACATACAATATATCCTTATTTATTGCAGTTAAAAATATTTAAATATTTAGTTTTTTATACTGAACAGTGGAAAAATCAGGGTTCGTAAATATCATGATATTTATAATAAATATCAAAATATCTGATATATAGGATATATATCAGATAAATATCACTTTTTGGATATTTATTTTTTAATTTTAGTTTTTGTGCACATTTAGAAAAACTGAAAAATTCGAAAAATTTCACTTCTCCGGAGGCTATATCTCAAAAACTAAACAAGATATGGAAATGCGCTCAACGGCGTTGAATTCCCCGTGTCCGAATTGACTTATAAGCAAATTTTCATACAATTTTATGCAATTTAATATTTTTAATTATTTCTTAAGGGGTCCCCTTTGGTTTTTTCAGATTTAAATTCAATTTTCCCAAAAATCCTTAATCGTAGGATTATTAAAACGAAAATTTACATACATATGTATTTTGACCCATTGAATCCAGTGGTGCAATCTTCAAATGCATATGACTTCTGGTTTTCGAGAAAATGTTAAAAAACCGCTTTTTGCGATTTTTTTGGCGGAAAATTGAAAAAAAATTAAAATCGCTGAAACTATGTTTATAAGTTAACTGAAGCTCGAGAAAATTAATGCCGTTTAGCGCGTTTTCATATCACATTTAGTTTTCGAGATATAACCTCGGAATAGTAGAAAAACTGAAAAATTCGACAAATTTCACTTTTCCGGAGGCTATATCTCAAAAACTAAACAAGATATGGAAATGCGCTCAACGGCGTTGAATTCCCCGTGTCCGAATTGACTTATAAGCAAATTTTCATACAATTTTAAGCAATTTAATATTTTTAATTATTTCCTAAGGGGTACCCCTTTGGTTTTTTCAGATTTTAATTCAATTTTACCAAAAATCCTTAATCGTAGGATTATTAAAACGAAAATTTACATACATATGTATTTTGACCCACTGAATACAGTGGTGCAATCTTCAAATGCATATGATTTCTGGTTTTCGAGAAAATGTTAAAAAACCGCTTTTTGCGATTTTTTTGGCGGAAAAATGAAAAAAAATAAAAATCGCTGAAACTATGTTTATAAGTTAACTTAAGCACGAGAAAATTAATGCCGTTGAGCGCGTTTTCATATCACATTTAGTTTTCGAGATATAGCCTCGGAAAAGTAGAAAAACTGAAAAATACGAAAAATTTCACTTTTCAGGAGGCTATATCACAAAAACTATTTGATATTTTTATATAATGGATATATATCATTGCAAAAATATGACGATATATATCAAAATAAATATCATGATATATATCGATCGATATATATCTTCGAACCCTGGGAAAAATAGAAGGGACTGCTAGTTTCCCGGCTTATTTTTTAAACTGGGGATTTAAAAAATTAAAAGTATACACTGAAAATTCTGATTCCAAACATATTTGAAAGTATTACAACCGCCTAATAATCTTATGAATAAATAAATAAATAAATATATCATCACGCCTTTTACCCATTACTGGATGTGGCACTCTGCCGTAAGCAGATCGTGGCAAGTGATATATTTCTTCGCGTGAAGTGCGGTTAACAGCCTCAAATCACAGCCCCCAAAGAAATTAGTGGAGGGAGAACCACAGGGGTAGATTTAAATTGGTGAAAATTGTTTGTCGGCTGTGGGGATCGAACCAGGGTTCTCAAGAACCACAGGCCGACTTGATATCACTGAGCCACCTACCCAATATGTTATGAATATAATAGGGCATTGTTTCATAATAAATTTATTATAATTATTGTTTATTTCTGTTTCTTATAATCATTCAATATAATAATGATAATATTATATTAATCGATCGATGGAATTATTTTGATTAGCCTAGCTTTGGCGGGCGTGATTTGACGACTGGTAACTGCACTTCACATGTATAAATCACTGAGATATGCTACGGCAGAGTGCCAGACCCAGAAAGGAGTAAAATGCGTGATGATATATTTTTTTCCTTTAGCCTAACTGGTCACTATTTTAAAACTTTAGAAAAACATTAGAAACTCAGGTAATACCTTATGACTCGCAATGAAAATGATAAATATAAACTAGTTCTGAATATGATAATTTTTTTGGTTGTAATACATATTTGTTTATAAGTTGCTACATAGATAGTTAGTTATTAGTGTTGTGAATCATCTTTTATTTGCATAATAATGTGGCGTTATATTTTCATAGTATTTTGCACTGCAATCACAGTTTTTATATGTGGATATACAACAAACTTAATCCAACTAATTCTATTTTTCACTGTTAAACAAATCAGACGTGATTGGTATTATAAAATAAATTATTATTTATGTCATACTTTTGTTTCTTGTGAGTAACAGATTTAGGAGGTATCGGTTTTTAATTTCAAACTTGTTTCAAATCTTTGTTGTAGTACTTTGTTTCATTGGAGAGTGGTATGCTGACTGCGAATTATATATGTACATGGATAGGAATGATTATAAGAAGTATTTTGGGAAGGAAAGCATGTATGTGATTTGTAATCACTCTGGCGAAATTGATTGGTTGTTTGGTGCATTATTATCTGATGAAGCTGGCATGATAGGTGTAAGCACAGTCATTCAAATCAATATTTTTACAAAATATGTATAGATACACTGATTGGAAATGATTTCAGTATATTTAGAGCAACATAAGTATGTAAATTAATATTTTTATCCGATTAGACGAAAAATTAAAATTGTATTTTTGCTATGTAAACATGTATTATACAATTAGGCTGTAGTTTCTTGAGGATTAATTTCGATCAGTTCTTCTATACAGGGTGTTTCTATATCTCTGCACGAAACTTCAATGTCATATATAATTTGATATACTGATTATAGAACAAAAAAAATTTTTTGAAATTCGCAAAAATTAGGGTATTTCATTCCAAGCGAACATTTTAGTGTTATTGGTTTAATAGTCCATTTAATTATTTATAATTGTGTTACTAATGAAATAAAAGTATAAACACTGCCTACAAATAATCATTTATTAATTAGTTATTATGTAGGTACCTGGAGTATTGCCTTATTTTTATTTGAGTACCTAGTCTGATCTCGTATACGGTATTGAAAGGGTAAGTTGTTGTGGGAGAAATTTGAGAAAAATGTATAGCAACAGTGAATGATTGGAAATGGTGTTAGTGTATGGAGAAACGACACAAAATTTCGAATTAAACCAGTGGCACTAAAAATGTTTGCTAGTAATGAAATACTCTAATTTTAGCAAATTTAAAAAAATATATTTTTGGTCTATAATCAGTATATCAAATTATCTATGTTATTAAAGTTTCATACAGAGGTATAGAATGTAAATAGAAAGCATATTTTGAAAAATTTTATATTCAGTATTTATTTTTTTGTGGAAATATTGACGTATCTGTTTTCTAGAACACAATATGTTATGCAAAAAACTCTATAAAATATATGCCAGGATATGGGTTGAATTATATTATATCCGATTTCATTCTTTTGCAAAGAAATTACAATAAGGACAAGAAAAATATTCAGAATAAAACGAAAATAGTTATGAACTATCCAAGCAATATATATGTAAGAAAAAAATAATATTTCTTTTTTTCTATCCTGGTGGTGGAAAAGATTAAATATTTAAAACATTTCATAATAATTTGTATTTAAACGCTCATGGAATTTTTTTTATGTATCTCTGCTGTCAAGTGCGTAGTTTTTCTTTCTTGTTAGAACGACGCGGGCAAAAACTACCACTTTACACTCTTGATACATAAATAATTATTATATTTATAGATTAATAATGATTGATTGATTTATGTTAGTTAGTTCTTGCGCCAGAAGGTACAAGATTTTCGCCAGATAAATATGAGTTATCATTAAAATTTGCGAAAGAAAGAGGATTGCCAATATTAAAACATCATTTAACTCCACGGACTAAAGCATTTACAACAAGTTTACCGCTAATGCAAGACAAATTAAAATCCGTATATAGTATTACCTTTGCTTTCAATCCAAAGGAAACAGCACCGAAAATTATAAACTTGTTGATGGGGAAGAAGATAAAATGTTATTGTTATATTAAACGAATTCCTATGGAAGACGTTCCAAAAGATGAAGCAGGAGCTTCGCAATTCATCCATAATTTATTTGTTGAAAAAGTATTTGATTTTTGTTATTGATTTATGGTCAGTTGCACCGCCAAAAATTGGATTTTAAATTTAAGTTGGTTTAAATCAGTATTTGGGAAAGTTAGTGAAAATTTATAGAAACCTGAAGTGAAAATGATCTTCGAAATGAAATACGTTTTCTTGAACATGTCGATTTTTTAATAACATTATGTATAATTTTTAATTGATTGCGAAATATTCATTTTGCGCCCTGTGATTAGAAACAGTACGCAAAATGCGCGTTGTCATGGTAATGTAAATAATGAAAAAATCACGTCCTTCACATATTGAAATTAATGAAAAAATGAACATTTTTTGTTAGTTGTAGAAAAATATAATTACTGGGTATGGAAGATCTCGGTAAGTGATATATTTTATGTAAGTGAAGTGCGGCTACCATTCGTCAAATTACGGCCCTCAAAGATATTAGAAAAGATGGGACCACAGGGCTAATATTAATATGGAGTAAATTTTGTCGCCCGCGGGAATCGAATCTGGATTCTCAAATTTACAGACCGACATATTTCCAATAAGCTATCTACTTCAGGATTTTTTTAATTTGAACCAAATTTAAAATTTAAATTTTGGTGGTACAACTTCTCCATATCAGACATTCTCAAAAAAGTGACTTTTTTGTTGTAGGATAAATTAATGGACAGGTTTTATAAAACAGGCGATTTCATAACAGAATCTGAAGAAAATCAAATAGTAAAAATGAAAAAGAAAAAAAATTATTTATTTTTACTAAATGGAATAGCATGGTATACATTTTCAGTGGGAATCGTACTTTTTATTTCAGTAAACTTACTTCTAAATGGACGTACTACAGAATTTTTAATTGGTGCGACTGTGTATATATTCAGTAAGTATTTGTATGTTTATATTACTATGAGAGTTTTGTAATTATTGTTGTTACAGTTTTGATAATTTCATATAAAGTGGGAAGCAATGTTCTATTCGTAAAGATTGAATAAAATCAATATATGTATAATAAATTATCTTTTCCGCGGTTAAAGTAATTTTTATATGCTCAAAATTGTACAGGGATATTTAAAAAAAATTAAATTACAACTATAAATTATATTCAAATATTTGTAACAATATCTAAAGTTTAAAGGAATAAATAAAACCAATGTGTAAAATTAGTAACGTCTTTCCTCACGTTCTTTAATAGATGTAAATTTAAAGTCGACCGGTTAAAATGTCTATTTTCAGGCCCGGTGAAGAATCAAAATTACAGTCTAGAAATTAAATATAGGTGTTAAGATGTGCGCAAACCTACATTGTTACATTTTGTCGATATATTAAATTTCTGGACATACATGTCAACTTTTTTGATTTTACGTAAATAAAATACTTTTGATTCTTCATCGGCCTTGAAGATGGATATATTAATACCCATCTATTAAAGAACGGGAGGAAAGACACTTCACGAATTTCGGCAATTCTCTTTCAATAAAACCTAATTTGTTAATTTTCTTAGACATATTTGAATATAATTTATAAACGTGCGGAAAGACGTTATTCATTTAAACTTATCTACTTCCCGATTTTGGGCAATACTCTTTTAATAAAACCTAAGGTGTTAATTTTCTTAGAAATATTTGAATATAATTTGTATTAATTTTTATATTTATACATATTTATAATATAATTTATAGATTTTCAAAATATCCGTGTACAATTTTGAGCATTGTATTTATTATTCTAAGTATAATGTATGTAATTTTCATTGTAATTTAAATAATAATTAATGGTACGGGAAATGAATTATAATTGGAGTAAAAATAAAAATTGTATAAAGAACATATTTTTAATTTCCTGGCATTTTCTAGCGCATGTATAAAATGTATAGTTTTGTGTTTTCAAATAATATAATATTACAGATGGCCTTGTTCGATATCTTTGAACAGTGAATTACGGCAGGAAATTATCGTTTCGTAATGTAATATTAAACTTTATATTTTTATAGAACTAGGTTTTTTCTTGTTATTTTATTTTAAAATATTTGAACCGATATGTAAATAGACAAAAAACTAAATACAAAATTGTTGTGAATCACGTATACAGAGTGTTTCTATACCTCTGCACGAAACTTTAATGACATATATAATTTGATATATTGATTATAGAACAAAAATATTTTTTCAAATTTGCAAAAATTAGGCTGTTTCATTCCTAGCGAACACTTTTAATGTCACTGGTTTAATAGTATATTTAATTTTTAAAATTTAAAATAAGGCATTACAGCAGATACCTACATAATAACTAATTAATAAATATTTTTTTTATTTCATTAGTACCACAATTATAAATAATTAAATGTACTATTCTATTTTTTTCTATTTTATATTTATGTACATGAAACTACCAATAAAAAATATTACTTTTAACCAAACTTTTACGAAATTGTCGTTATATTTTTTTTATATCAGCTACATGAAAATAATATTAAAATGCCAGAGTAAACTATTCTAGTCATAAGGAACCAAAATTCCTGTCAGTAAATACTCTTACTTCACTATTTAAAACAAAATGGCCGATTATACTTTGAAACAAAATGGCGACGAGATTTGCATGAATTTTAAAATATAATTAGCTCTTTTAGAACCCGCGAAATCTAGCTAGATTGTTAATTTAAATAAAAGAATAATTTCAAATTATTTATTACAAAAATATAAAACAGGTTTTACAAAATTAATACTGATGAAAATATATACATTTATCAAAATATTTCATTAGCTAGGTAAGGTCATTTTACTTAAACGTAGAATAAAATCTAATAAGTACATTTGAACTTTAATCTCCATTGGATTATTGGTAACATAAAAACCAGGGACACCAGCTTTTTCTAACGTAATTTGTTGATCGCTCACCTATAAAAATAATAATATAACTATAAAATTATTGAAACATAATATAATATTAATACTTTTTGGTCTAATTGAAGTACTAGTTTCATGTCAAATTGTTTTAATTCCTCTCTATGTTTAAGTTTCAGTTTAGTAATTTCACTTATTTTAGCTTCTTGAGATAAATCTAGATTGGACATTACCTCGCCGGATTCAACTATAACACAAAATATAAACTCAATAAATATTATCTTAAGAAACACAAGAAAGTCTCTTACGTTTGTGTTTATTAATTACTTGTAGTCTGTGTTGAAAAAGTTGCTTTTCTGTTACATGTTGAATTTCCATTAATCCTTTAACAATTTCAAATATTGTATCATTTAATAAACAATTTGCTAAACTTGTTAGTAGCTCACATGGTACTCGCATTTGGTATTTACTAAATATAATAGTGATTATTAGTTATAAATAACTTATACTGAAGATTCAAACGTACGGAGGTAGATCACGCTGCATTATCTGTAGTTGTTCAACTAAGAAATATAATTTCTTTTGTAAGTTTTCTCCTGATTCTTGTCCTGAAGGACCTGCTTCTGCGTTCATTTTTACGTAATATAATCCTTATAGGATATTCTTTTATATACGCAAGGAAGCAGGAATTATAAACATAACCTATCTGTTACTTAGACATTTGTAAACAGTAATGTGTAGTTCGTGAGCGATCCGTTCACTGAGAATCGGATCACTATCTTATTCTTGATCGGGTCAGTTGGGTTTAAATATCTTTTAAACTTTTCATTCGGTTCATATCTAAATCAATCAATTGAATACACCGAATTTTAAAAATCGTTTTTGTTTTATACATAAGTAAAGTTGATTTATTTTCAAAGTAAATATAAATATTTACGTCCGCTATGATATGAAATAGAATTGTACGCTTCATTAAAAAATAAAATATGTATTAATAAATTCAACTAGCAACTAATACATTTTGATTAAAGTTAAATCTTTCATTTTAATTTGTAAAAAAATCTCTTTGCGGTTTATATTCACATATATTCTAGATTTGTTGATAAGTTACATAGTATGAAATTTGGTAAATTAAATATAAATAAAAAGTAGACAAGACTTGTTATTTTTTAGTAACTAATTGACCGAACAAAATACCGCTATAGTGAAGTGAAAATTTGTAATTTTTAATAGAATGGTTAAATTTAAACGGGTCATTTTACTTAGCCGATTCTTTTGAACCGGATCAGTTAGCTTAACGTATTTTCTCATTACTAGTAAACAGCTGATGGCGTGTAGACAATAAAACTTGTTGTAGGTCAGGAAGTAATACTTGCGCGCATGTGCCCTGTCTGTCAGTTTCAACAAAGAATGATATTTACTAAACATGACTAATTAACCTGTATTGTAGATGATTATGTTGTGATACCAAATAATATAAAATGATTTATTATATAATATTATGGTTATTTATTTTTCAATTTCATAAAATTATGGCTAATTATAAAAGGTATTGTTTCGCTTAGGATTCAGATTCATAGTAATTTCTTTATCTAATTTCAGTCAAAATATAACAAATAGTGACGATGACTGTGATGGATTACTAAATAACTTTTCCACAGCAGTCTCAGATTTTACTTTCTGCAGTTTGATGCATGCAAAACCAATAACAATTTGCGAAAACTGTGCTGATTCATATTTCTACATAACAGAAACACATAAACAATTAACAAAAGTATGTCGCAAGTTATTGATGTTCTTTTGTTTTCTCAACAACTAAAATTGATGTTCATTTGTTTTTCATTTTAGACTGTTGTGAACGGTACTGTATGTATAGATAATTTTATAAATCTAGATAGATTACAAATAGTTAATACTGTATATAATAACGCAAATGAACTGTGGAACAAAGCAAAATGTTATGGTAAGAAAAATACTTTATCTGCTACAGTATAAATTAAATAATGCAATTGTTTTTAGATTGTATAACTTTTGAAAATGGAACACACGAATCCACTAAACTTAAACAAGATTTTGATAAAATCTATGCTATATTCTACGATTGTACACAAAAATATAATAACAATAGTACAAATTTTACCAATTATTGCAATATGTGTCTAGATGATTACACAAAGTTAAATAAATTTTATTTTAGTATAGGGGATATTACTACTGGAATTGACGGAATATGTATGGACATAGTGGATTTTGTAAGTTGAATAAATGTTGGTAAAGTTTTAGTTGTTTAGTATTTATTGTTTGACAGATGAATAAAACACAAGCATATTGGAGTAAAACGTGTTGTCAGTATCGTGTAAAAAATGAATTCATTTATATTGTTATAACAGTATTTATGAGTATGGTTCCTATTCTATTCTATGTACTTGTGAAACTGTTTGTTGACGTTAAAATACCTAAGTTGTTACCACGTAAGTTTTTAATATAAAATCAGTGGTATTTACATCACATTTATATTAACATAATTTTTTTCAGAAAATCGATTCCCAGAATCTATGAATACGCCATCAACTAGCTTTAGGAGAGAGTCAATGTAGTATTTATAACTAATAAGTATGAATTGAAGTTTTATTTTTATAAATTATAACTTAAATAAGTATATTTTATACAAATACTATGGAATATATTAAAATTAAACGCTAAAAAAGTGATTTTGAGCAAATTTTTGTGTCTAAATTATAAAATAATATTGGTAATCAAAATAAATTCCATAAACGGGTTGTAAAATTGTAAATATTAGCGCGAACATTTCAAATAATATATAAAATAGAAATCATTTAAATTATCTATGTCTAGCTTTTTTATTATTATTTTTCTTTCCATTATTATTAAAATTTTTTTGTTTTGCGGATATTTCTTTGCCCGGACTTTGTCCTCTATCGGATAACCCGTTTTGGGCTTGATTGCCGTTTTGAAGAAATGAATTTGTCGAATTTGTTGAATGTTTTCCTGCGGATTTCTGATTTAGTGATTCAGTATTGTTATTTGAATGCGGCAGGTTGGTATCACTGGAATCTTCATTTGTTTGTGATTCTGTTTCACTATTTCTTTCCGCTAAAATTACAGTAATTTAAATAACAATTATATTTATAATAAGTATTGAACTTACTTTTTTCTTGTGTTTGATCTACTAATCCACTAACAGCCTAAAATATATAAATAATTGTTACTGTATATACAGGCTGTTCAACTTATTCAAGTTATATATTTACCGCCATTGAGGTAATTGATGATTTAGAAAATAATCGTTCAGCTTCTTTAAATTTTCTATTTCTTTTATCAGCCTTTGAATTTGTACTTTTATTACTAGTTAAATATCTATCCCATCCTCGAATAATATTACCATATAACTGTGTGTCTTCTAAATAAGACCCTTCGAAGGCATATATTTGTCTTTCTAAATTTGCTAGTGTTTCCTAAAAATATAGCGGTGTAAACATGGTTTCATGGTTGTAAAATATTAAGGTTGGCAACATTAGTTGTCAAACTCACGGAACAAGAAAGAAAAAGTATTAATTTTTAATAAATATTGGCCATATTTTAGAAAATATGTATTTGCAAATTGATTAATTTATTTTATTTCATGTTTACTTACAGCAATTTCTGCTTTCCTTTTAACTAATTCTGCTAATTCCGATCTAGCATCAATAGATGTGTTCGTTTTCGTCGACATTTTCTTTCTGAATACAAAGTACACTTCACAACAAAATATTTGTGAAATTATTGATGATCATTTCAAATAAGTATATTAATTTGTAACAAATCTTAAATATAATACAAATAATGTGTCATACGTGTTAAATTTGTGTATATTGTAAGAATTTTCTATATTTAAATGATTTTATGCTAAAGTGTTTGGTTATGTACATTTAAAATTGTAAAAATAATAGTTTTCTGTAAGAAATTAAGCTAATTTGTTATATTTTTATAAATAAAAATGAGTAGTAAACTTTTACGAGTAACTCAACTGGATGCTGTTCAACTTGACAATGAAATTTTAAGAATATTAAAAAATTCCTTTGAAAATGCAATTAAATATTTACAAGTAAGTTATTACGTTTTATTAACTTTATAAATTTTCATAGAGCACTAAAATATATTGTCAAATGTCAGTTACATTCAATATATTTTCTTTAATCAAGGTAGCTTTACACTGTAACATTGACGTCTCACTTGTTTGTGACGTCAATGGTAAACAAAAAACAAAAAAACAAAAGTATGTCGTTAAAGGAGCGGGAAGTTTCAAATGCATTTCTTTTTGTTTTCAGCCGGGATTTACTGTACCCTTGGAACTAGAGATAAACTTAATCCTGCGATTGCTGATTTTTAATTATTCATTATTAAAGAATAATGCAACATTTGGGCAAAAGTTATTGCTCATAAAATATGATAATTTGACAAATACTAAAAAAATATTTTATATTTTCCTTTCATCTTTGGATTACATTAGAGATCGATTTAATTTATCTAATTCCGAAAATAAATACAGCAGATATGTTAATTTAGCAGAATTTTTAATAAAAATTTTCAACTTCATTAATTTATCAATTTTCCTGAGAACTGGAGTACAACCAAATTTAATAGACAGAGTTCTAGACCTGAACCAGGTTTATGCTAAAGAAAATATTCCCAGAAGGTTTGGAAATAAATATTTGACAAGAGAATTGTTATGGAACGGATTTATAGTAAGTTTGTAAAATTATTATTAAAGTTTCGTAATAATTTTTGTGTTCTAGGAATTTTTAGTGTTCGCAATACCTTTAATAAATTACCATAAATTAAAAAGACTGTTTAAAAACATGACAACATTTCACAGGAAATCAAATATTGGAAAAAGTGAGACAAGAATTTATAATATGTATTCTAGATGTCCATTTTGTTTAGAAGTACCAATACATCCTCATCATATGGGTTGTGCGCATGCCTTTTGTTATGTTTGCCTTAAGGTTGGTATTGTTATTGATTAACCAGGATTACCAATTCTTTTTCACTTGTTTTTTTCAGAGTAATCAACTGGCTGATCCAAAATATGAATGCCCACTTTGCAGTTACTCGGACACCATTTGCGAAAGAGTTGCAATTCAATAATAATTTTATAATAAAATCAATAATTTATGGGTTGTTATTTACTATTTATATAAATTTGTATAAACGGATACGGCTGTTAGTAAAGAAATAAAATAATTAAATTAGCTAAATGTATATTTACTTTTAATATAATTACGTGAGATTTAGATTGTTGCGAAAATAGTTCATTAAATATATTATTTAATACTGATAATTCATTATTTATGGTATAATTGTAGTCAGTTCTATAAAATAATATATTTACTAGTCAATTTAAATTGTATTTAGAATAACGATCAGTTAGACTGTAAAAGAATAAAAAATATTAGAACACTTTCAAATAAATATAAATGGTATAGGTAATAATAATTGTAATATGTCTTTGTCTCATTAATTTATGTTTGTGACTTATATTGATGATTCATATGATTATGTATGTAGGGAATAATTGTGAAATAATCGTAAATTTTTATTGAAAAAATGTTTACATGCCATCAATCAAACGAAATTGCTGCAAATCGTAAAAATAAAAGATCTGGACGATTAGGTAAATCAAAGCTCACGTTATAGGTTCTAGGGAAACTTGTATAAATTAGAAAACTAATTCTAATTATGCTTGTAATTAGCGTGAAGTGGGATGGCAGCACTGGTGCAACTTCACCACGCCGACTACGTTTTCGTAATGTCTCAGGGTAACGGTCAGTGTAGGAAATGACTACTAATATTAATTTATTTCATAGATATCTAGACCACTTTCTATCATCTATTACGTATTCATTAGTATCGGGAGGCTGTGGAATGTTTGAGTCGAGTCCCTCGTTTCGTTGCTTGATTCTATGTCCGTACTTATGATCACTTTCACTTATATAGATCGTTTTTTTAAATGCACATGGTTAGTTTTTTGTATAGGTTTTGGAGGAAAATGTTTCTTCTCATCATAGCTTGATGACTTGTAAATGATTTTGATGGATTGATAGTAAAATACGTGAACGAAATACTAACATATTTTAATTTATTTCCGAATCACGTCGCTATTAGAAATAAACATTGCAATTTAGTCTTTATCCTGAATTTTGGATTAGCTAATCTTATTTTAGTCCGATTTTAACAAGTTAATCCAAATATCATTCCGAAAACCAAATGGGAACAAGATTATATTAGAGTTGATTTGATTTATTTTGAGAAGTGAGAGAAATGTTTTTTAAGAAAAAATATGCACTTCTCTCCCTTGATGTATAAGTATGTAGAGAATTTTAATATTTAGCAACCAAATATGCTACTTCAAGAAATTGGTATGTTGTGAATAGTCCACCTCTGCTTAGTAGGCCGATACTTCATAGTTATGTGAGTAGGTGTGAGAAATAAAATATGTAAATGTGCCAAAATTCTCAAGTTTGTAACTAACTGTCCGAGTACATTATTTTATATTGTTGTATATAATGAAAGTACAGATGGTATTAAGTCCGCGCCTACATACCAATTAAAAGAAAAATAACTATTCTATTATTATGAATTTCAAGCATCAAGTATGCCCTAATATAGTAACTATATGGTTTGTAGTTTAGAATAATTTTAAATGTATTTCAGTTTCTACTTTCAATAGCCTATATTTATTTTTAAAATTAAATTTGAAAGTGTAATATTTATTTATATCGGATTGTGACATTTCAACTTTAAGTGAAACAAAATTAAATATCAACCGAAATATCCAATTCAATTTCTAATTTTCCTTATAGTTTCTAGAGCTAAAACAAACCGAAAGCATTTATAGGTCCTGTTTTTCCATCTCTATAATTATTAGCGGAATAAATAAAAATATATCGATTCGAAATGACAGCACAAATAATAATAATTATATTGAATGTCATATTCTGATGCGATAGTTTTTCAATGATCCAGGAATTTTATCTGGAGATGAAATAGCCTGGCCACCAACAAAAGTTACAAATAAATTAAATAAAGTGAAGCACATTGAATGTATGACAGCAATGTCAATTATTTGACATGTAATTTTGATTTGCTTTTATTTATTTAAACCAAGATTCAAATGTAATTTTTGTTGATGAAACCATCCATTAGACAATCTTATTTATCTGCCAGGTAATCTAAACATCTTTCAAATTAATTAGAACGTATATGTGAGCCAGATATTTTTGTTTATCTATTTTTATATCTATGTGCAAACCCAACATTTCAACATTATTGAATTGATTGATATTTGTCGGATAAAATGAATCGTGCGTAGCTAATCTTAAACTTTTATTCATACAAAGAAGAATTTAAAAAAAACCTAGACATAAATGTATATAGCATGTCAATTATCATCATTTGACAATGGTAATCTAATAGTCAGCATACCGGCTGTCTGATAATAACACGTCATAGTCATAGGTAACAAGTTTGAATCCTATTCAAGATGTGGATTTTTATGATTTGTGTTTCAAGTGGATGGAAGAGCAATTTTGTTTTTGATTTGCAATTAAATTGGTATATTAAATAAAATTATAATGCTAAATATACTACTAACGTTAAAATTTAGATTTAACAAAGTTCATTAGCTCTGAAGCAATTATGAATAATTTTTGTTATTTGTGGATAAAGGTCTCGATAACTAAATATTAACTGGCAAATTTGTAAAGAGGGTTAACCAATAACATTAATTATTTTTTCTCTCATTACTATTTTAAAAATAAATACATAACAATTTATGAAATCAAATTTTATTATAGAGAGGATAATTGGGTTACCGCCAGATGGATTTGAACCTGGGACCTTTGAACACAGCTCAAATGTTTGTTACCAACTATTTTTCTATTTTTATTATGTCTCTAAAGCAGATTTGATCCTATGATTAGTTCAAAGGTTACAGATTTAAATTCTGACGGTTTCTCATTTTTACTTCCTTGTACGAAGTAAAGGAAGTATTGTAATCGCGAAAATTTTCGGTTCTCAGATTTCAACGGAAATAGGTATTTTGGCCCTCCCTGAATCCATTTTGACTAATTTCGTCGTGCCGTCTGTACGTACGTATGTTTCTCGCATAATTCAAAAACGGTAAGCCGTGAAAAATTGAAACTTTATATTTAGGACTGTTATAACATCTAGTTGTGCACCTCCCTTTTTGGTCATTATACAACTACCGGAAGTGGTACTTTACTTGAAGCCTATAATAGATTTTCATGAAAAACTATATTCAAATATACTTTAAAACTTTCCAAATTTGGTATATAAGACTACTGGATCAATGGAAATAACATAATAGATTTTGGTTAAAATAGACTGGCACATTACTTGAAGCTGCTAACAGTTTTCCTTGAAAAAAAATGGTATTATTTTAATTTTAGAAATAAAAGCTGCAAATAAAAGTTTTAGAGAATTAAATTCTGCGTCTAGCACATTAAGAATTTTTTAATTAGCTTTTTGCATAAACGAGATATCTAAATTTAAATATTATACATTTTTTGATTTAAAAAAAATTAAGTTTGCTATGGATTAGAACAAAAAATAAAAGATTTAATGTCAAATATGTGCAATGTAAAAAATATCTATAGTTTAATACGCGTACAAGGAAGTCATGTGGTGTCCACATCAGATTTTTTCAATGTATGATAAAATTAGATTATTTAATTTAACAGGCAGTCCTAGTCTAATGGATATAATTTGCGTTTACTAACGACGACTTCACGTTTCAAACGTTTCAAACTATTTGTAATGACTAGTTACACCAACAAAACTTTTTTAAACTTGATTTAAATAAATAGAAGTATCTAAACCAAATGTTTGACAATTATTCCATATGATGTTATTTATTTAAATCAAGTTTAAAATTTTAGTTTTGTTGATGGAGGTTAAAACTTCTCTGTCAGCTACTGAAACCGGAATTAAGTTTTTGTTGAGTCGAGTAACAAATAAAGTTAGGTACCTTTTGAATTTTTTAAATTCAGAAATGATGTTAAAAATGGTATAAGCGGCTGATCCATTTTATGAATCCGCCTATAAATGTTTTAGGCATTTCCTATCCTTTGTCTATTCTAAATTCAACTACATCTTATAAGAGTGAGTCTGTATGACGCGTATCGCACGAAACAGGCCGCCTAACAAGCAAGCTGCCGATGTCAAAGTCAATGACACAACCACAACCGACGCGTTTGTCTCGCGACGTTATCAGAATGATTTGCGTAATATTCGCCCGCTGGAAACGGTTTTCTCATTTCTCCCGCTCTGGAAGTTGTTTGACTTATGGGCTCTAGAATCTTATCTGCATTTATCTATAACGCATGAGATAAATTGCGTCTATAAATGCGGAAAACTTTGATAAAAATTTATTGCCACCGGCAGGTGACTGACTGACTTACGATTATGATCTGTTGGTGTTTGGTTGCGCGAAAATAATTTGTAAAATATTTGCATGCATTCTGACCTTTAGCTTTCACGCTTCCTATCTGAAACAACAGAAAATTAAATATAAGAATATTGAAATACAATACAAACATATTACTCCTAGTTCATCTTTATAAAACCTTTATAATTAAATGACATACTGTACATACTTGTATGAAAGCTTGAAGTGTCTGTCCTGGAGCCGGGACCAAGCTGCTGAACACCACACTTCACATTCACATTCACTACACTAATTAGTCACAGAATCACACACAACACACAATGATTTAAGCCACATGCACTCGCGGTATATTATTATATTGCACAACAACTATGTACCACTTGATACACATGCATTTTAACACTGTTTAAACATAAAAGACGGTTTTAAAATCACGAATTTAACACTGTTTACTGCACAGAAACAAAACACGTGTTCATTGTTTATAAAATGGAGGAAGTTACTGCTCTTGCAGTGAAATATATGCAGGTAAAGCGCCGAATTATCGGTAGCGTACAGAGGAACGGACTTGTCCAATTAAGCAAACTCGTTGTAATAATTTAATTATTTGTGTAGTACTGTAGTATATGATATGTATTTATAAGTGCCTAAACAATCATTTAAAGAAATGGATGAATAAGATTTTAAAATGTCTAGATCTTTTGGACGTTTATGGAATAACTTCAAATAGGTAAAAGAAATATTTAATTAATATTTTTTAAAGTAAATACTTAATTAATGTAAGTAAAATAAAATTATAAAGAGAAAAATCTGATGTGGACACTACATGACTTCCTTGTACGCATATTAAACTATAGATATTTTTTAATTGCACATATCTGACATTAAATTTTTAATTTTTTTTCTTATTTTTTGTTCTAATCCATTGCAAACTTAATTAAAAAAATAACAAAAAATATATAATTTTTAAATTTACATATCTCGCTTATACAAAAGGCTAATTAAATAATTCTTAATGTGCTAGGCGCAGTATTTAATTCTCTAAAACTTTTATTTGCAGCATTTATTTATAAAATCAGAATAATTCCATTTTTTTCAAGAAAAACTATTAGCAGCGTCATGTAATGTACCACTTCCGGCTAGTCCCTTTTAACCAAAAACTATTATGTTATTTCCATTGATATAGTAATCTTATATACCAAATTTGAAAAGTTTTGGATTATATTTTGATATAGTTTTTCATGAAAATCTATTATAGGCTTCAAGTAAAGTACCACTTCCGGCAGTTGTATAATGACCAAAAAGGGAGGTGCACAACTAGATGTTATAACAGTCCTAAATACCAAATTTTAACTTTCTACGGCTTACCGTTTTTGAGTTATGCGAGATACATACGTACGTACAGACGGCACGACGAAATTAGTCAAAATGGATTCAGGGATGGCCAAAATGCGCATTTCCGCTGAAATCTGAGAACCGAAAATTTTCGCGATTACAATACTTCCTTTACTTCCTACAAGGAAGTAAAAATTAGGGACTGTCAGGATTTGAACCTTAGGCTTATAGTATCGAGGCTACCTATGACATATACTCGTAGCAAAGAGAGAAAAAAAATTGGAATAAAATCAGATTTGAATTACAGGCGACTGTAGCTTAGTTGGTTTAAAGCTTATGGGTTCTTAAGTCCCAGGTTCAAATCCTGGTTGTATCCTAATTTTTCTGTTTATAATTAGGTTGAAGTAAAAGTAATTTAATTAAATCTTGGTGTTAGTTTGTAATTAATATTAAATGTTTAGAAGTGATTTTAAGTCTCATAAATTTATTTATTGAATAAAAAAAATACTTATTGGAAATCACAGCAAACTATTGACCGAATTAATTTGAAGTCTATTAAATCGATTGGACTATTTTTGAAATAGTAATTAATGTCCCTATTTTCCAAATTAATTAGTGAATTTATGATCCACATAATAAAGTATCATATTTACAGCGGATATAACTTTCATGTTATCAAATTTCTAAACGATAATTCCTTCACACTCTATAATTATATCATACTTCAATATTCGTTAATCAAATTGGTTTCTATACATATTTTTATAATTATGGTGGAAATAGATTTGCTCGACGTAATTTTAATCATTTCCCAGTTGATGATTTTCTTTACCTCATTCTTTGTGGGTGTGTAGATTTAATTATTCTATTCGAAATAATGAAATTGTATTTTAGGTTTTGAGAACAATATTTGACTGCTGGATTTCTGTTGTTTTGCAAAATAATGATTGGTGGTAACTTTGTCTTAGCTAAACCTGAGCAATGAAATTTAAACTTAATCTTTTATGTGTTTCTGTATATTGACAATCAATCTATGATAAAGTGGAAATAATACAAGTGATTCTAAAAAAAATATATATATCATTACGCCTTTTACCCATTACTGGGTGTGGCACTCTGCCGTAAGCAGATGTCAGTAAGTGATATATTTCTTCGCGTGAAGTACGGTTACCAGCAGTCAAATCACGGCCTCCAAAGATGTTAGTGGAGGAGGAGCCACAGGGGTAGATTTAATTTGGTGAAAATTGTTTGTCGACTGTGGGGATCGAACCAGTGTTCTCAAGATCCACAGGACGACTCGATACCACTGAGCCACCTACCTCATAATAATAATAGTCCAGCATGTAAAACAAAATATAAGAAATATAGTTATGCTATTTATGAGTGAAGCATTCTGCTGCAGCAGATCTCGGTCAGTTATTTGCTTTTACTCTTGAGGTATGTTCTACAGCCGTCAAATCACGGCTCCCAAATATGTGAAAAACAGTATTGACTGTAGGAATCGAACTCTGTTTGATATATATCTATTAAGTTAATTTAATTTAATGAGGTAGGTGGCTCAGTGGTGTCGAATCGGCCTGTGGATCTTGAGAACCCTGGTTAGATTTCCACTGGCGACAAACAATTTTCACCAATTTATATCTACCCCTGTGGCTCCTCCTCAACTAACATATTTGGGGGCGTGATTTGACGGCTGGTAACCACACTTCACGCGAAGAAATATATCACTTACCGAGATTTGCTTACGGCGGAGTGCCACATCCAGTAATGGGTAAAAAGCGTGATGATATATTTATTTATTATAAGTTAATTTAATTTAATGAGATAGGTGACTCAGTGGTATCGAGTCGGCCTGTGAATCTTGAAAACCCTGGTTCGATTCCCACAGGCGACAAACAATTTTCATCAATTTAAATCTACCCCTGTGGCTCCTCCTTTACTAACATCTTTGGAGGCCGTGATTTGATGGCTGGTAACCGCACTTCACGCGAAGAAATATATCACTTACCGAAATTTGCTTACGGCGGAGTGCCACATTCAGTAATGGGTAAAAGGCGTGATGATATATTTATTTATTTTAAGTTAATTTAATTTAATGAGGTAGGAGGCTCAGTGGTATCGAATCGGCCTGTGGATCTTGAGAACCCTGGTTAGATCCCCACAGCCGACAAACAATTTTCATCAATTTAAATCTACCCCTGTGGCTCCCCCTCCACTAACATATTTGGGGGCGTGATTTGACGGCTGGTAACCACACTTCACGCGAAGAAATATATCACTTACCGAGATTTGCTTACGGCGGAGTGCCACATCTAGTAATGGGTAAAAGGCGTGATGATATATTTATTTATTTTAAGTTAATTTAATTTAATGAGGTAGGAGGTTCAGTGGTATCGAATTGGCCTGTGGATCTTGAGAACCCTGGTTAGATCCCCACAGCCGACAAACAATTTTCACCAATTTAAATCTACCCCTGTGGCTCCTCCTCTACTAACATCGTTGGGGGCCGTTAGTTGACGGCTGGTAACCGCACTTCACGTGAGGAAATATATCACTTACCGAGATCTACTTACGGCAGAGTGCCACACCCAGTACTGGGTAAAAGGCGTGACGATATATTTATTTTAAGTTAATTTAATTTAATGAGGTATCGAGTCGGCCTGTGGAATTGATAAACCGGGTTCGATTTTCACAGGTAACAAACAATTTTCATCACGTTAAAACTACCCCTGTGGCTTCTCCTCTACTAACATCTTTGGGGGCTGGTAACCGCACTTCACGCGAAGAAATAGTAGGTGGGCGTAATTCCGACAGATGACAAAAATTTTCATCAAATTAAAATTATCTATATGGCTCTCTCACCACTAACATCTTAGAGGGGCATGATTTGACGGCTGGTTACCGCACTTAATACGCATAAATATATTATTTAGCGAGATCTGCTACAGTAGAGTGCTACACCCAATAATAAATAAAAGACGTGATATATATATATATATATTTAAATTTTACTTTCCTGGGTTTTAAAATGATTCTAACACATTTGTTATTATAATCTGTATATTTCCAAATTAGAAATTGAGGTTCTGCTAAATATAAAATCTAGAAATATGCTAATAAGTAACACAGTAACAGTATTTGTCATTCTAATTCCTAATTTGTCTCGCTCATTTACATTTGTTTCAATAAAACTACAAGTAATTTATGTAATATCGTGAATAAATTTATGATATATGTATGTTTTAATATTATCTTAGTGGCAAATGTGCTGCAATTCATTACAACTTGCAGCTCAATCTGTTTTCCGTTCTACAGCTTGTCCCGCTAGCGACAGCATCACTATACCAATGCTTGTAGCATGTTACGTTGCAGAACTTATTCAAAAAACATGACATATATCACAAATACATATTAATTTAACATTTAAGTATCAATCAAAGAGTTGACAGACAGGTAAATGTAGTTCGATTTGTTTATTTTATAAAACAATCGTATTTATGTCTTTCGTTCAAATCTCACCGGCTTCAAAAGATACAATTACTCGTATGTCAGAGTGGTTCGAATTCCACTAGAAACTACTGTAATTGGAATTAAGTTCTTGTTATCCGGAGCAACAAATAAATAAATATAAAAGACTGTCTTTCTTGCCATCTTCAGATAAAGTTCTTGATAATTAACGCCAGGGCCGTCTTAAGCATATTCTGCGCCGGGGTGCGGTATAAATTTATATGTAACGTTTCTAAAATAAGTCTTTGCTTTTTATTTTCCATAACATCAATAATTTTGGTTTCATAAAAATTCAAAATATGTCCAGTCTCCTGATGGTGACGAGTTAAAGCACTATGATTTGGATCAAGAAGCTTGCAATAATAATTATGTTGATATATTCTTTTTTCTAACGGTTGTGAAGTCTCTTCAATGTAACATTTTCCACAAGATCCACATGGAATTTTGTATACAACATTTTTTTTTTTAGATTTTTCAATTTTGTCCTTAGTTTGTTATAAAGCGAATTAATATTAGTGAAGTTAGTAGTTATAATTTTAATATTGCAATTACCAATAGTTATTGAATGTCTTAGGGTTTAATGAAATATCTAAATTTCTAGCGCTCGGCTTGTGTGCGCTCCCTAGGACTCTGCGCCCGGGTCATCCGCACCCCTTGAACCCCCGGTAAAGACGGCCCTGATTTAACGCCAAAGATATCGTATGAAAATTATGTTTACTACAATTTTGATAGTTGATTTGTAAAATAAAAAATAAGTAAATATATCATCACGCCTTTTATCGATTACTGGATGTGGCAATTTGCTGTAGTAGATCACGGTAAGTAATATATTGTAGTTTACTGCCGTCAAATCAGGACCCTCAAAGATGTTATTGACGGGGAAGCCACAGAGCTAATTTTAATGTGGAGTAAAATTTGAACTCGGGTTCTGAAATCCTCAGCTAAACATATTGGAGTTGTGAAGGTTTTAAATTCTCAGATTAAATTGTTGAAAAATTGGGGATTGAAAAACTAGATTTGGGAAGAATAAAAGAAGCAATATAAATATAAAAATATTTATTTGTTAATTTTAATGGTAACGCTTCTTATCACATCAAATTACAATATATACAATAAGTTGTACTTGAAATAAAATATACAAAAAGAACCAAGTTTTTGTACAAAAAACCATAACTTAATATAACAAAAAATAAAATAAAGAAACAGAAAAATAGATGATCTTAACACTACAGAAAAGAATGATGAATACAGATGAAGTAGTGGCAACTAAAGAATAAATTAAATATTAATAAACCATAGACTCTTGACGCCATTTATGCTTTCTTGGTTTTGGTGACGGTGGCGTGAAATCCAGTCTTCCAGTCGGCTTGGTATTTGACGGTACGCACCGAGCCGTCGGGTTCCACCAGAGAATACTCGCCGTTGACGACGTCTCCGTCGCGGACTTCCTTTTGGTGCTTGTGGTCGCCAGTGTGGGGATCGTTCACGCCGTATTCGAATGCGTATCTTGGGTGCGCATCCTAGAGGAAGTTATTTATTTATTTAACGGAAATTTAATCCCAATTATATCAGTAGAATTTGAACCACTCGTACGTAATATATTTTCTTGGATAAAAGTTGAAATCGGCGGGGATTGAAATTGCGAACCCTCGCTTAATTTTAGAAAAATATGTTTTTACTGAGTATTTTTTAAATTTCTTTTTAATATTTTTAAAATTTATATTTATTTGTAGATATTGCTGGTTCTGCTTTAGTTTTGGTAAATATTTTTCGTGTATATTAGAATTGGCATTTATAAATAAAATAAATAAATAAAATATAAATAATAACTTTGAGGGTTTATATATATCTTGATGTGCTGATTCAAAACTCTTAAAATAAGGGCATAGTTCTTGAAGTGCACATTTTTAGTGTCACGATATTTTAAATAAAAATCACAATAAATGATTTATTATTATTATTAAAAATTTCGTGGCACTAAAAATGTATACTTCACGAAACGTAATCTAATTTAGCGTTTTTTGATAAAAAAATCTTTTTTACTGAGAATCAGCACATGAAATGTATCAACCTTCAAAGTTTTTTTATTCTTTCTTTAATAGACTTTATATGCTGAACCTCAACGATTGTGTTTGAGTGATTCGGATTTCACTAAGTTACTCTAAATAAAATATAAACTATGTCATTCTGATGACATTGCAGAAAAGAATAGTTTTGTTTTAAATAGTTAAATAATAATAAATATCCTTGAGATAGAGTAAATACGATGATCGACTATTTAAATAATGAAGAAATTTAGATAATTGGAATATCAGTTTAATTTATTTTTAAAATGTTACAATTCCGACGCCTTCTTCAGGGAAGGCGATGGTTATCGCTAAAATGTCGGAATTGTAACATTTTAAAAATAAATTAGACTAATATTCCAGTTATCTAAGTTTCTTCATCCTTGAGATAATTCTCTGCGTCTTCCAATGCTGTAAAACCATGAACTTACATAATACTCCGAGTGCTTGATCTTGACTGGTTTGGCAACCGCCGTGCCAGCTGTTTTCACTACTGGCGTAACATACGTCGTGTAGGTGGGCGCAGCTTGCTGTGATTCCACCTTCAGCTCAACCGCAGGCGCTTGTTGCTGCACATACGTCTGCACAGGCGCCGCCACCAGTCCGGAAGAGTAACTAGAGCCCCCACCACTTCCTACAGATGAATAACCACTTCCGCCAGAGGAATATCCACTTCCAGAAGACACATATCCGCCTCCTGAAGAACCATATCCGTTTCCGGAAGAAGAATAACCACCGCCTGTACTTCCTAAAGAAGAATAACCTCCTCCTGTACTTCCTGAAGAATAACCTCCTCCTGTATTTCCAGAAGAAGAATAACCCCCGCCTGTAGTTCCTGAAGAATATCCTCCTCCTATATTCCCGGAAGTAGAATAACCTCCCCCTGTACTTCCTGAAGAATATCCTCCTCCTATATTCCCGGAAGTAGAATAACCCTCGCCTGTAGTTCCTGAAGAATATCCTCCTCCTATATTCCCGGAAGAAGAATAACTTCCGCCTGAACTACCTGAAGAATATCCTCCTCCTATATTCCCGGAAGTAGAATAACCTCCGCCAATACTTTCGGAAGAAGAATAACCTCCCCCTGTATTACCGGAAGAAGAATAAGAAGCTACAGGAGCGCTGATGTAGCTAGCAACAGCTGGTGCCCCAATTATTTTGACAGTAGGAACAGCATGATTTATCGTAGACTGTCCATAAACTACAGAAGAAACTGAAGGTGCTGAGGCTTGGTGAGAAGCACCAGAAGAAGCTAAGTTAGAGTAAGAACCACCTCCTTGGTGATTGGAGTAAGTGATAGCAGGTCCTTGCTGGTAAATAATAGGCTGGGCAACTGTTTTAATGGCAGGAAGGGCATAGCTACCATATGAAGCAGATTCAGAACTTTCCTTAGTTTGGTACCCTTCTGAATGTGCAGAATGACTGGCGTAACCAGCAGGAACAGCTACAGGATAATGGACTTGTAAAGCAGGAGCGTGATGTACAACAGGAGCAATATTTTGCGAATAAACAGGAGATGATAACAGTTTTAATGAAGAAGAAGATGAGTCTTCAGATGAAGAATAACTAGAAGCAGAATGAGATTGTGAAACATAGCTACCTAATGCAGGAGCAGCAGATAGTTTAGTAATAGTCTGGATATTAGGTTTGGCGTAGGTCAGGATTGGCTGAGGAGTAGAATAAGTCTTCAAAATTTGAGCAGGAGCAGAATATGTCTGCACTGCAGGTGCGTTATAATATTTAATCTGATTGTTTTGTCTTTCCGTGACGGCATATCCTTGATTAACTGCCTGGATTCCATGACTCAACCCTCCTCCATGAATAAGGTTGTTCGATTGTGCATAAGAGGTAAAGCTGGGGGTGTATTGTTCAAGTTTGATGAGCGGAGCAGCCTTGAGAGTTCCGTAGGCGAAACCTTCTGATCCAGACTCTGCATAGCCCTTAGAGGGAGACAGACCCAACGCTAAAGCTTTAGCATCTCCGCAGTGACGAATTAGGTCTGGGTCTTCTAGAGCCTGGATGAATAAGACGTTCGCCAGAACGTATATCGTGATCGCCTGTAAGACGAAAAAGAATATTAAACATTACAAGGTTTAGTTGTTGTCAAAAGAGGTTGAACATTTAGTATTGTAAATGCTTGAAATAAAAATAGCATTATTTTATTTGAAGCATTATTCTAAATGGTCAAAAAGTTTTGAAAATTCTGTAAAACACGCTCTTCAACAATTCCTATTTTTGACAGGTAGTAGAATGTTTGTAGCTTTAGTAGGAATGATTGAAGAACTGTATCACTATCACAATCACTAATCACTATCACTCGTCACTTCACTGAGACTTACCGAAAATGTTGCCATTTTTTTTTTGTAAATATTTTGCGACTAAAGCCGCCAAAATCAAAAACTATACTACTGGCTGGCATTGGGTGGCGGTTGCTTATATAGTGTACCTTTGGTCCAGATCTGATAAGTTGTGTCCAGTGCGGTGGACCAGTGGAGCGGTCGTCCTGCGAACACTTTCACTGGTGGTGAGAGTGGTCAGTGTATCGATGGTCCGTTTTGCTGATGGCGCGTGTGTGCGTACAGGGGCTTCAGGCTCCGAGAACGCAGATCGCAGGAGCGGAGAAAGGTGTGAGGAAGGCAGTTTTGATGTCATTCTGTCATGTAATTAACAGCACTTTGAGTAATAATCTGTTTTACGGTTCTTTCATTACTTTGCGTATAGGTTTTTGGTTTTTGTGATGGTTCCTGCATTACATGTTACACTTTTTCCATTTGTCACGTGAGTATGTTTTCGACTACCGTTAAATTTATTAAATTGACTTTCTGTTTCACTGGACAGCAGTGGCGGCGATTCTATATTCAAACATGCTTTCCATTTTTATTTCACGATAATAAACGAACTATTGTTTTAGTGATTTTTATCTCTACTTCATGTTTTAGACCCCACTAAATCTAAAAATATAGTTCTTTTTACTAACATCTTTGGAAATCGTAATTTGGGGGCTGATAACTGCATTACACGCACATAAATATATCACTTACCGAAATGGGTAAAAGGCGTGATGATATATTTATTTTATTTTAAAACAATTTACTTGCTATTTTCCAATACTGGGTTAATGTAGCGGCACCTAAATTATAAATTCAATGAAAGCAACGAAATAAAAATAATATTATTTATTTTTCATTCGCCTGTCAAATAATAAATAATTTGTCATTGATGACCGCTAAAAAAAATGTACATAACATGCCAGCTTCCAAAGCTCGTCGTCCACGGTTCGCGCTGAAAAATGCTTACTCATTCAATAAAGTAACACTTTCATGTCTTGTTATGTATATAATTATTTTTGCACGATCGATGAGTTTATATTTACAAATTACTGATCGATAAGTAATTACTTACTAATCAGGAGAGGAAAAGTAAATAAAATTTACATAGGTACTACCAAACCACACTTTAAAAATGACAACAATTTTTTGAAAATATAAAATTATTTTCAAATATTTCTAAATTTTCATTTTGTAATTGCGTCGAGCGTGCAAAAACGATATAACTATTGCGGTTACTAAGTGTCCTACCGGTATCGGAAGTATTATCCTCAACCGGTAAAATACGGTTACTGTCTTCATTGATGGGTTCTTTTTAATTTTGCAAAAGGCAGAATTTATCAAAAATCCATAATAACTAAAATTAACAACAATTTTATTTAATAGTATGTTATGCATCAAGGGAGGAAAACAAGCGATTATTCCCGCGTGTGAAGTTGGCAAACCGAGACGTAAGCGAGGGCTGAAGTCTCGAGCTGAAGTCGAGGTTTGCCAACTTCACACAAGGGATAATCGCGCCCTCCCGAGAAGTATATTATACTTTTCGTAACAAGTGCACAAACATTACTGTCTTATCGGGACAAATGTCAAATATGGGTTGCGTAACTAGTTACCTAGGAAACGCCGCAAACTGCGAATAATCGTAGTCTCTAGGGAGAGAAATATCTCTCTAGGGAGAGAAACATCCTACCTAGGGACAGAAAAGCAGTGTGTCTGTCTCTAAAATTAGGGAATAAGAACGTGTTTCTTGTGCACGTGTTACGAAAAATAAGTTTTGAATTATTATTATTATTATTATTATTATATATCTTTCAACATATGGAACGTATAAACAAAAGATTCCGAGTGAGATAAATAAACGGGCTGGTACGAAAAAAAATGCATGATAAAGATTAATTGCAGGAGGAATGTTGTGTGAATGTGCTTTTCCATTTGATGCGACATAGCATAATATTATGTATGTATGTTTGTGGGAAAGGCACGTGCTGACTATGACTCCCCCTGGCGCCGGCACTGGTGAAGAAATAAAAACAGTTGTCGTAATCTTCTTGTACGTATGAAAAAATTGTTAAACAATTAATTACACGGGATTACTGTAATAATCTCTCGCAGATTTTAGTAACTTATTATTAAATTTCTAAAAAGTATTCACTGATTTTGCGAAGAAAAAATTCCTTCGCGTATTCAATTATACGCTACGCATGCAAAAAAATCATAATGATCTACTTACCTACACTTTCAAGACCAAAACTATTCGATTCATTTTTTACTACAATTGTATTTAACCTTTTAAAATACTTTGTATTTCGGATCAGATGCGGAAATAAATTCACACATTGATTACAGATATTTATTAATTTGTAAATAATAATTAAAAGTTGTTACTCTTATATAGAACATGATTAAACATCTATTGCAGTGAAATAAAGGAAATATTTTTTTTAAAAATATTAAAATATTAAAATAACACTTGTCTAAACCTCCAAGTGGACTTATCAGGTCATCGTCAGAGGCTGGCCAGCACAGTTAGTAACCATAGACGAATGAATTTTTGTGAGACTTAGCCAAGTGTTTATTTTAATATTTTAATATTTTATTAAACCTAGTTAGGGTTGTGCCGTGGTCAATTGACCAAAAATATTTGACGGCCAAAAAAAACGGTCAAATAATCTAAATGGAACCGCCAGGACATCTGTTGTTCAATAGAAATAGCTACTTACTATTATTACATGAATATATCTAGTTTTATGGGGTAGGTGGCTCAGTGGTATCGAGTCGGCCTGTGGATCTTGAGAACCCTGGTTCGATCCCCACAGCCGACAAACAATTTTCACCAATTTAAAAAAATCTACCCCTGTGGCTCCCTCTCTACTAATATCTTTGAGGGCCGTGATTTGACGGCTGGTAACCGCACTTCACGCGACAAAAATATATCACTTACCGAGATCTGCTTAGGCAGAGTGCCACACCCAGTAATGGGTACAAGGCGTGATGATATATTTATTTATTTATTTTTATATCTAGTTTGGTATTCTGGGTTCTGGAGAATTTGCTGACTTTACTTTACAAATAAAATAAATACATATTATTTCATTTCATTACGTCTTTTACTTTATTTTGAATTTGATGTGGTTTTGTTTATTTGTTGTTGTTGGTTTTTCATTTTCAGTAATATTGGATGTAGTAAACAGTACTATATAAATAAATTACAATTTTAATTGTGATTTTTATTAAATGTTTCTTGGTCAATTGACCGGTCAAATAGTCGGTCAATTGACCGAAAAATATTTGACTGGTCAAATGCACAACCCTAAACCTAGTTTCACCAAGGAGCGGCCAATTAATTTTGTCTGTCTGTTTGCATTTTACATTTTTATTATGTTATTATATTGATTATTATTAATGGCAGCAGCAATATCTATAATAATTTATTCTATTTATTTTTTTGCCTTTGTGCATTACTTTTGTATTTCTTATTTTTATCTTTATTCTATAATAGGATCGACTCTGTTGGGTAATAAATATTATTATTATTATTATTATTCCGAGTGGAAACTATACACGAGCTTTTATGAAAGGAATTATGAATGTGCATTAAACAGAAATGAGGTGCCAGGATAAAAATGCTCGTCGAAGATTAATATTATATTTTCACCAAATTAAATCTACCCCTGTGGCTCCCCCACCACTAATATCTTTGGGGGCCGTGATTTGACTGCCGGTAACCGCACTTCACGCGAAGAAATATATCACTTACCGAGATCTGCTTAGGGCAGAGTGCCACACCCAGTAATGGGTAAAACGCGTGATGATATATTTATTTTATTTCATTTTAAGATTAATATAATAAATGTTTGTTCGTGCTACTCTATTTAATGAAACATAGCATGATGTTATGTAATGTAAAACGTAATTTTGTACGAAAAAATAAATGACGTAAGTAATGGCGCTAGTTAAAAAAATTAATTTTCTTATTAGTTGCTTAGATTGATTTTATAACGAACACAAACCGATTATTAGAAAATCTGAAATATAAAATAGTTTTAATTTATAAGAAGTAGAGATTATGTGCGAGATAAGTAATATTTCAAAATGTCTGTCTCTGTTCGTAGCCATAAGCGTAGTAAGCAATTTCCTGTGAAAACTATATGAAAAACAAACGACTATCTGATTTGAATAAAGCAAACTCGACATGCCGGAAGTCTACAAAATGCAACTTCAAAAATCACTTCATAAACACTATAATTTACTCATATTTCAAAATCAATAATTTCACTTCTCTAATCATAATTTTAAAAATCTGATGTGGTCACCACATGACTTTCTTGTACGCGTTGTGGTGATTATCACCTGTCAATCAAAATGTTATTTATCAATTGTTTTATATTTTGTTAACTGTCAAGATTTTGTTACGAATTTATACGACAGACTTTTAATTGAATAAAAGCCAATCTTTTGGTTATAATCAGTAGTAATCATTATAACACGCGTATTATACTATACCTACATTTTTTTAATGCACATATTTGACGTAATTTGACATTGACATGAAATTTTTAAATTTCTTCTTATTTTTTGTTCTAATCCATAGCAAACTTAATTACAAAAAACAAGAAATATATAATTTTTAAATTTAGATATCTCGCTTATACAAAAGGCTAATTTAATAATTCTTAATGTGCTAGACGCAGAATTTAATTCCCTAAAACTGTTATTTGCAGCATTCATTTCTAAAATTAAAATAATACCATTTTTTTCAAGGAAAACTGTTAGCAGCTTCATGTAATGTGCCACTTCCGGTTAGTCTATTTTAACCAAAATCTATTATGTTATTTCCATTGATATAGTAGTCCTATATACCAAATGTGGAAAGTTTTAAATTATATTTGAATATAGTTTTTCATGAAAATCTATTATAGGCTTCAAGTAAAGTACCACTTTCGGTAGTTGTATAATGACCAAAAAGGGAGGTGCACAACTAGATGTTATAACAGTCCTAAATATAAAGCTTCAATTTTCTACGGCTTACCGTTTTTGAGTTATGCGAGATACGTACGTACATACATACGTACGTACAGACGGCATGACGAAATTAGTCAAAATGGATTCAGGGAGGGCCAAAACACCTATTTCCGTTGAAATCTGAAAACCGAAAATAGTATCACCTCTTTAATATCCGTAACAAGTTGCGAATTTAAATTAGGTAATAATGTGAAGATTGACTGTTTCAAATTTGGTTTATTGTGCTACTAAATAGCGTGTAGCAATCGATAATAAATTGCTATGGTGATCATAGGTTGTAAACGAGTAATTTGAGAGTAATGTAACGGCGTTAATAACACGGATCGTTTAGGGCAGCCATGCGTAACGTCTAGACTCGCGCAAGACAAGACAGATTATTCTGAGATCGCGGACGCGGACAGAAAATCGTTAACCATGAAAAGGACATTTTTCGTGACGGTTGAACAAACAGAAATCTTGATATTTTCAATGGCAAGGTAATAAATTGTCATTTGTTTTGGTTACTGTTATATTCTGTATCGAAGTGTGACATAATTGAGAATTCAAGTTCGATTATTATAGCTGATAACTAATATTTACAATATTAAAATGAGGTAGGTGGCTCAGTGGATCTTGAGAATCCTGGTTCGATCCCCACAGCCGACAAACATTTTCACCAAATTAAATCTATCCCTGTGGCTCCTCCTCCACAAACATCCTAGATCATATGACACATCAAGCATTGTCAATTAGGGCGTTAATTTGTGTCGAATTTTCAAATCCTTAAAAATGAAATTCCTAGAAATCCCAATAAACTTGAAGATAATGTTTTTCATATTTACATGTCCTAATTGAGAATTTTCTGCAACTGAATTTATTAAATAGGGTAGGTGGCTCAGTGGTATTAAATCGTCCTGTGGATCTTGACAATCCTGGTTCGATCCTCACAACCGACAAACATTTTCACCAAATTAAATTTACCCCTGTGGCACCCCCACTATACACATCTTTAAAAACCGTGATTTGACGGCTGGTCCCGCGGAGAAATATATCACTTATCGAGATCTGCTACGGCAGAGTGTCACATTCAGTAATGGGTAAAAGGCGTGATGATATATTTATTTTAATTTATAAAATTTCAAGTAGATAGCTTAGTTGAAAAGTGTCAGAGTTTTGAGAACCCGAGTTCGATTCTCAAACTAATTTTCACTCATTTAAAATTAGCTATCTGATTCCCCTTCCACGAATATATTAGGGATCGCGATTTGACGTCTGGTTACCGAGCTTGATGCGTATAAATATCTGGTATAGAACAATGCTACACCAGAGTAAAAGATGTGATGATATATTTATTTTACTACGACCATTAAGTAATATATTTCTTGTTTATTAATGTACTTCATTACTCACATCCGTGATAATAATTTATTACTCACGGGTATTGATAATGGTTCATTATATAGTCCAGTGGTTTCCAAACTGTGGGGCGCGCCACCTTAAGGGGAGATTGTTTCGAGGGGGGCGCGCTATATAAAAATATAATTATGAACACATTTTCTATTTACATCATAGCACACACGTGTTTCTAACTCGCGCTCGCAGTAAAATATCCCTAGTTTAACAAACAAAGCCTTAGAAATTTTATTACGTATTTTATTATTTTAAAGACAAAATATCGAACTCGATTATTCGTTGAAAAAGAATTACGAGTGGCGATATCTTCAATGACTCCCCGGTTCGAGAAACTGAAAAACAAGCGCCCATTCAGCACACTAAAAAATTATGATTATATTGTATTAAATATGCCTAATTTAAATTAAATATAATTTCCAATCTTATTACAATTTTATGTTTATAAATGTTGTTACATTATTTTGTTCTATTATTATGCTGTAAAAGAAAAAGATTTGTTATAACACATATCTTATATAATAACAATATTTGTTTGTAGTACTCATTTTTTTTGTATTCTATAAAATAAATTATTTACGATTTTTGAAGTTAGGCCGTTATAAAAAGTGAGGGGGGCGCGACAATTTTGTACGGATAAAAGGGGCCGCTGAGAGAAAAAGTTTGGAAACCACTGATATAGTCCATTACAGCGTGGTTGTATAGAATGTATTTGATCTTGATTCTCATTCTAACCAAAACGACAAAATTGTATTTACCAAGCAACAGGTCGTGAGTTCAAACCTCGCTGATTCCATTATAAGATACTGTAATTGGAATTAAGTTCTAACTAATAAATTAAAAAAAAATGTTTTGATGATAAAGTTATTTTCAGGAAAAGGAAATGACGAAAAAAAATCAGAATACTCGTATGCTAAATACTTTCTTTGCGTATAATTTAAAAAGAAAAGAAAATAAAATATTTCTGATTGATTACTAACACGCGAGATCTCCTCTGATTCGCCAATGAGAATTTGTTTTTATTGATAGTTGCGTGTGAGTATATTCCACAAAAAAAACAACTAAATAGTTGTGGAACACGAAAGAAGGTTATGTTTAGCTGTATCAGCCACTGGCATCAGCCACGTAATTCCTCGCATCCTGTTTACATGCCAATCTACTTAATTAAATAAAAAATAGTTCAAATTTGTTTCCGCATGTCTCATTTTTTATTTCCATGCCTACTCTTCGTTTGAAATCACGACGAATGAGTTTTTGTTCAAAATGGCGTGGATTCTAGCAATTACTTGGAGCGATTTGTTGTTTTAATTTATCTTACAGATAATTATCTGTAATTATGAAGTGTGTAAAATATCTTATTAAAGGTGTAAATGCAATTATTTATACTAAGTATTGTAATTTTTGTTAATAGTTTCCGCAAATTTTATTATTTATTTGTAGTTATTTTTTGTATCAAATAGGAAATACAAATGAATTAATAAATGTAATATGTTACAATAAGTTTAATTTTTCATTTATCATTTGTGCTTATTAATTATCATGCAGTGATATAGAACTACGATAACTATGTCAAAAAATATTTTGATTTTATCTTTATTTGTTTCATTTTCAATCATTACATGGAGAAAGGATGTCAATACCATATTTTTCCTATCAGAAATATAACTTGAACTATTAATTATTGTTAATTAGTTAATAATGATTTGTTTTACGTGATAAACATTTTTTAACAGTTGTGTAAAACAGTTAGTAGGCGAGGCAAGGTATCGAAGTATTTCGCAATATTGATAAATAATTGGCATTTAATTAAAAATATAAATGACCCAAATAGTATATATCTTTTCTATTGTTTCAAATATTTAAATATTTGCAAAAAGCCTTTCTCTTATACAGAGTGCTTCAATTAAAACAACCAGTAGAACAAAATCGTGTTTTTTTAAATATAAATAAAAATAAATAAATATATCATCACGCCTTTTACTTATTACTGCGTGTGGCAGTCAGCCTAAACAGATCACGGTAAGTGATATATATTTTCGCGTGAAGTGCGGTTACCAGTCAAATCACAGCCCCCAAAGATATTAGTGGAGAGGGAGACACAAGGGTAGATTTAAATTGATGAAAATTGTTTGTCGGCTGTGGGATCGAACCAGGATTCTCAAGATCCACAGGCCGACTCGATACCACTGACCCAAATAATTTTTCGTAACACATGCACAAGAAACACGTTCTTATTCCCTAATTTTAGAGAGAGAAACACTGCTTTTCTCCCCTAGGAAGAGAAACATTATGTTTCTCTCCCTAGGTAGGATGTTTCTCTCCCTATGTAGCATGTTTCTCTCCCTAGAGACTACGATTATTAGCTGTTTGCGGCGTTTCCTAGGTAACTAGTTACGCAATCCATATTTGACATTTGTCCCGATAAGACAGTAATTTTTGTGCATTTGTTACGAAAAGTATAATATGCTTCACGGGAGGGCGCGATTATCCCTTGTGTGAAGTTGGCAAACCGAGACGTAAGCGAGGGCCGAAGGCTTGTTTCCCTCCCTTGATGCATAACATACTATTCTTCTGATTTCTACGGTATAAATATTATATAGATATTATATACAGGGGTAGATTTAAATTGGTGAAAATTGTTTGTCGGCTGTGGGGATCGAACTAGGGTTCTCAAGATCCACCACTGAGCCACCTACCCCATTATTTTTTATTTAAATATAAATAAATAAATAAATATATCATCACGCCATTTACCCATTACTGGGTGTGGCACTCTGCCTAAGCAGATCTCGGTAAGTTATATATTTTTTCGCGTGAAGTGCGGTTACCAGCCGTCAAATTACGGCGATATTAGTGGAGGGAGAGCCACAGGGGTAGATTTAAATTGGTGAAAATTGTTTGTCGGCTGTGGGATCGAACCAGGATTCTCAAGATCCACAGACCGACTCGATACCACTGAGCCACCTACCCCATTATTTTTTATTTAAATAAAAATAAATAAATAAATATATCATCACGCCATTTACCCATTACTGAGTGTGGCACTCTGCCTAAACAAGTCTCGGTAAGTGATATATTTCTTCCTGTGAAGTGCGGTTACAAGCCGTCAAATCACGGCCCCCAAAGATATTAGTGGAGGAGGAGCCACAGCGGTAGATTTAAATTGATGAAAATTGATTGTCGGCTGTGGGGATAGAAACAGGGTTCTCAAGATCCACAGGCCGACTCGATACCAATGAGCCAAATATTTTTTTCCATTAGATAAATAATTTTCTTCTGATTTTCACGGTATACATATTATACAGATTAGCATACCACGCCGTGATTCGCGTTTTAGGTCTTCAGTTAACATCAACGCGGATTTCTCTAGACTCCATCCAAATACAAACATTGCTGAACTAGCGTTAAAGCATCCCAACTTGTAGCTGATTATTTAGTTATTTGCTCCACAACTACAAAAAGATAAATGTAGTGAATTAAGCATACAAATGAGTTGTGCTATTTCCGTTGACATTTATTTGTAATTTTGTTTTAATTTCGTAGCTAACACTATTAAATAATAATTTTGTAAATTGTCATATTTATTTTCTTTCGTTACAGAACATAGGAAATGAAATTAGTTTATTTGATGCAAAATTTAAAGCTCTACAACTTGTATATGAAACATTTTTCTTTAAAATAATTTGGCAAGTAATACACACGGAAAAACTGTTTTTCCATGTTAAACGCATATAATAATAATAATAATAATGACTTTATAGACACATGTCAAAGACGGGGTTCAGCCAAAGGCTGTTTTTCCACCCAACCACGTACATAAGATTACAAAAATTATAAAGAAAATGTACCTTCTTCTTTTTGACCTGCGTTTCGTGATACACTCGGTATATTTTATATTTACATTTACAAACTAGTGATGTGAAGTAAACAAATGTGCATATGTAGATCTTGACATAGTGTCAGAGTGTCAGAGATTACAAATGGACTCCTGTTGGGATTTCGACAGATTGAGACAGGGGCGTATCTGGGGTACTTGGCGCCTGGGTTCTGAAGCAGAATGTGGCGCCCCGAGGCGTGCGGAGCACAAATTTGCGATATGGTACTCAAAATACGTGGAATTTTATGCTTACGATACAGAAAGAGTAAGGCAGTAAGCCGACACGCCGTACAATGCGAAACTTGCGTGTAGATTTAGAGCAATAAGCAAACTCATGACAAATAATATGTTATTTACCTTAGCGTAGAATAATAGAACATTGTTTGTCTAGAAAAATAACTATTTTTTAAATAAATATTTTATTATATAGTTTCTCATAAAATTAAATAAAAATACAAAAAGAAATTAGTTCACTAGATAGGTACATACATTCTAATATACCTAAACCTAATTTAAACTATATAGTTTACATTTTACAATTGCACATAATAGCACAAACAATTATACAAATAACAAAATAACATATCTATACATGTTAATTCAGTTTACAATAAAAATTCTTAAATACTCATAACTATATCGCGCGTTCCACGTAAAGGCTGGCATAGGGAAATAACATGGGAAAAAAGGTTTTTGTAAATAAAAAGTGTCCGGTAAAAAATTATGGTATAATATTGCACATGACCATACTAGACCTAGCCACACACATTATTTCATACAGATTACTCCATTTTAATGCCACAAATTAGAGAAATTAATGAAAATAATTCGAGAAAATCGCCTACTAATTATGATTTTTGTGACAGCTTTGTCATAGAAACAGAAGCTGTCACTATAACCGTCAAGATTTGATGTGAATATTAAGAAATCTTGACAGTTAACTTTATATTTCAAACATTAATCACATTATTTCGCGATCTTTTGTAATTAAAGGCCTTAGTACGATAGTAGGTACCTACATTTGGTATTCATTTAATTACTTTATTTTATTTTACAAATAATATTAAGACGCAGTATTTGTGTTCTTTTAATATACTCATATTTATTTTAACTTTTTGCCGTCTGCCGCCCGGGTTCTGGGAACCCCAAGAACCCTGGGTTAGAACGCCCCTGGATTGAGACTGTTGCTGTTGCTGCTGCTGCTGCTGCTGCTGCTGCTGATCGCTGTTAGTTGTCATTTAGTGATTGGATGTAGCAATCGTTTAGCGCGGGGACACGTGGTTTGTAAATTAATTAGGACTAGCTGATAAACATATATATGTTTTCTGAGTGAACGACTCTTCGAAAAGTCTGGCCACTGGCGGAGAGACTGCTTTTATCTGAGAACAATTGAAGCATCAGAAACTTTGAAATATTAATTTATGGGGTAGGTAGCTCAGTGGTATCGAGTTTTGTTGTGGATTTTCATTACGTTAAAAAACTACTCCTGTTTACATTTATTAGAAACAAAATAAAATTTAAAAATAGGAAAAATGATCTTACAGACATACATAACATAACGCTATATCCCATTAAATGGGGTAGCACGAACCCCTGAAACATTCACATCATCACGCAACAAACATCCATCCATTCGCTCCTGAACACCTGTTTCGTAAATCTTCACTTACACCCACTTCTCTAACAACGAATCTATAAGAAATGAAGGCAGCATCACCTGCGCTTGTTTAAAAATACATTTAACACAATGATCTTCAACCCCAATACACCCCTGGAATATTATCGACTTTTGTAAACAATATCAGTAACAACATAGGTTATCAACTAAAGAATTCTAATATTAATGCAGCCTATTATAACAACTATACTATTAAGCATATTTTCGTCAATAACAAATTAACCGTTAAAGATAAATTAGATAATAGTGGTATTTATAAACTAAATTGTAACGATTGTAACGCTATTTATATTGGTCAGACAGGGAGATCTTTTAAGATTAGGTTTTACGAACATATGAGATCCTTCAAATTAAAAAAAAAACTGACTCCAATATGGCGATACATCCGAATGAAAAAAATCACACCTTCAACATTGATAATCTGGAAATTTTACACTTTACCAATAAAGGACGTAGAATGAACTTCTTAGAAGCATTTGAAATTCAGAAAGCTATTCATAGCGGCTTAAATGTTCTCAATGACCAGTTGGATTTGTTTCATTCCGATACTATTAAGATCTTTGTAAATGAACTTTACCGTTAATCATTAAAGCCCGGATATTTAGGCTCTTAAAAACATCCAAATAAGCAGGCATATAGGCCGGTAATTACTCGAAAATAGGCGGGATTTTAAATGTAAATAATTTGTTCAAAAAAAAATAAACGAATCCTTTTTCTAATATTGGTACTCGTATCTACTCTTCGTAAGAAAAAAATAATCATTTTAAACAAAAATTAACACAATCTAAAAAATAATAATGTAGGGTTCTCATTTTATTAACTATTATGCAAATTCAAATTATGTAGTATACTTTAATTCACAAAATATTACGAGCAATTGCTCTATGAAATTTTCGGAAAGGGACTGTGTTCGGTCTGTTAGAACTTTGCTTGTAAGTTGAAAACTTCGTTTTGTGACAGGAGCGTTCTTATATTTAGCCATATCGTCTAAAGTTACCTCAGCTCCATTGATTAATGGCAAAGACACAATTGAATTGCCACGTAAAATTTTGACTAAAAACGTTTTTTCTTTCGGAATTTTAAATTCACACACAAAAACTTGATTAAAGTAAGTACTTTAAATATTATAGGTTAGGTTGAAACACTTTGTCGAGTGCTGAATTAGTCAACGAAGTAGATGATAAACCTTGTCTGCTCAATAAAAGTTAGAACAGGCAACAAAAATAAGCAAAATAGGCTGTATAAGGTAAAATAGGCACAATAACCAAAATATAGAAAAAAATAGGCTCTAAGGCACGAAAAAAAAAACCTTCCATTACACGTAAACATATTACCTATGTATAGAAAAACGAAATTGCCTGAAGTATTTTAAAATTTGAATCTAGGCAATTGCCTAAAAATCCGGGCTTTATTAATCACTGTACTATATAAACTGTGTGTAACTTGTATTTTAATCAGTCAACGTTCTGAAGATGGCCTAATAAGCCGAAATCGATCAACTTGTTAATAAATAATTTAGTGAAACTACATCAAGTGTCTACGTTCTTTATTCTTATTCATAATGTTTCACCAAGTGCCAACGGCTCATACTTTTGATATTATTATCGACTCTCTTTAAACTTCCATCGGCCACTAAGACCTCGTTGGGAACCACTGTCATAAACAAAAGTATCGACGCCACTGTAAAGTTCGGCACGTACACATTCACACCTAGAGATGTTTTTAGGAATGCGACTAATGGAATGAACATCAAAACACAGTTTTTCTTTGAAATAAATCAACCACAGATATTCCGCACAGAAGGTGTCAATTTCTACTAATTTTTTGCATCACTTTCAGTTGTTTTGGTAAACCTGTTTAATTTTGTGGTGCAAAAATATTCAAAGCATCTTTCAACAATTATTGTAAACAACAAAATAGAAACTTATAATTTAATCCCAATTACTGTAGTGGAATCTGAAACACCCAGGCACAATCGTTTTATTGGTTATAAATTAAAGTGGTATTTAGTCGGCCTGTGGATTTGAGAACCCAGGTTCGATCCCCACAGCCGACAAACAATTTTCACCATTTAAATATACCCTTGTGGCTCCCCCTCTACTAACATCTTTGGGGGGCCGTGATTTGACGACTGGTAACCATACTTCACGTGATCAAATATATTACTTACCGAGATCTGCTTCGGCAGAGTGCCACACCCAGTAATGGGTAAAAGGCGTGATGATATATTTATTTATTTTATTTAAAAGCCTATCAAATGTTAATTATTCCATATGACAAGTAACTTTTCATAATTTTTGAAAAAGATGGTTGTCTTATAATTTTTTTAAAATGATTCTAAATTTTTTAAGGGAAGATGACTGTTTTAAAAATATTGTAGTTATTATTTTTTTGTAAAAAGAAATATTGAGAATTTTTTTTTAACGAATACGACAATCTTATTAATATTCCAAGATTTAGTTTAGGAAAAGATTAAAGATTATTTTAAAGCAAAAATACCTAACTTATATACTATTTGAAAAAAGTTCCGGATTGTTTTAAAAAATGATTTTTTTAGGGAAAAAAGCTGTCTTATAAATATTCTATATATTTTTTTAGAGATACTATTTGATTTATCAAATCTAGACAATTATCTTGGATCTAATAGTAAAAGGGTAGGTAGCGTGATGATATATTTATTTCTCAATGGTATCGAGTCGGCCTGTGGATCTTGAGAACCCTGGTTCGATCCCCACAGTCGACAAACAATTTTCACCAAATTAAATCTACCCTTGTGGCTCCCCCTCCACTAACATCTTTGGGGGCCGTGATTTGACGACTGGTAAATTTATCACTTTCCGAAATTTGCTTCGGCAGAATGCCACAGTCAATAATGGATAAAAGGCGTGATGATATATTTATTTATTTTATTTAAAACTACCCCTGTGGCTTTTCATTCACTAACAATTTTGGGGGGTAAACACACTTCACGCAAAAAAAAATATCACTTACCGACATCTACTACAGTAGAGTGTCACACCCAGTAATTGGGAAAAGACGTAATGATATATTTATTTTTTACCTTGAAGTCAACAGTACGGCGCTGCGATTAGCGTTATGGGGTAGGTGGCTCAGTGGTATCGAGTCGGCCTGTGGATCTTGAGAACCCTGGTTCGATCCCCACAGCCGACAAACAATTTACACCATTTAAATATACCCTTGTGGCTCCCCCTCCACTAACATCTTTGGGGGCTGTGATTTGACGACTGGTAACCACACTTCACGTGAAGAAATATATCACTTACCGAAATCTGCTTCGGCAGAGTGCCGCACCCAGTAATGGGTAAAAAGCGTGGTGATATATTTATTTATTTTATTTAAAACTACTCCTGTGGCTCCTCATTCACTAACAATTTTGGGGGGTAATCACACTTCACGCAAAAAAATATATCACTTACCGAGATCTGCTACAGTAGAGTGCCACACCCAGTAATTGGCAAAAGACGTAATTTATTTATTCAATCGAACAGGCAATCGCCCAAAAATACAATATGTGCGTATAAGTAGTACGACTTTACATATTTCATTTCACATGTAACATAGGATACAGGACATTTCTCAGGAGAAATCATTAATAGCATATTTTTGGTTAAGTCTATAAATCTGGTTAACGTGGTTGAAATCAAGTCGCTGTTTACATCATTAATATTAAAATTTAAACTATTAAAGCGCCGACACATTCTCCATAAAGGAGCATGAAACCAGTAGTTTGCGGTACAATGAGGAATACAAAATATAGGTTGAGCATTTCTCAGATTCCGTGACGATATAATGATATATTTATTTTTTAACTTGAAGTCAACAGTACGGCGCTGCGGTTTGCGTTATTAGATTCGAATTCGTAGAACTTGAGTTCGAATCCTATTAAAGGTAAAAGCGGCTTGATGAGTATGAACCCTGTACTGTAATTATGATTAAGCTCCTGTTGTTCAGAGTTGCATAAATCAATAAATAAATTCGCGAGATTCGAACGAAAGAGCTAGTTTTATTATATTCCAACTGGCTGTAATGAAGTAGAAATCTGACTGGTAAAAGTAATATATAGTAGAAATAAATTTGCAATGAAAATATTTCACAGATATTGACCATAATGGCAATAAGCACTTAAGCAAGATTTCAAGCTTATAATATGGCGATATACATAATGCTGTAATATCTTAGAGCGCGCTATTCTCATGGGATATCGGCGAACATAACGGCGTATGAATTCCATGGGGGGTCTATTAATTATTATTTGAGACAAGCTCACACTATGTCTTCTCATATATTTTCACTGCACTCTAGATATAACTAATGTTGCTACAATTCATAATAGCGTTAAATACTAACTGATTCGTTTTGCTAAACAGGAATGTCAAATTTAATTAATATTATTTTTAATTTACAAGTTTATATTTTTTATATAAAAAACAACAAAGACAAAATTAATTGTCTTTAAATGCTCACTTGGTGAAACTAAGTTTAATAATAAAATATCAAAATAAACACTCGTCCAAGTTTCACAAAATTCAGCCTCCAAGTCACCTTATGAGGGCATGATGAGCTCTAATAAGAGCGAAACGCGTCTATGGTTACCAACTGTGCTGGCCAGCCTCTGACGATGCCCTCATAAGGTGACTTGGAGGCTGAATTTTGTGAAACTTGGACGAGTGTTTATTTTGATATTTTATTATTAAACCTAGTTTCACCAAGTGAGCATTTAAAAACAATTAATTTTGTCTTTGTTGTTTTTTATTTAAATTGCTATTTCGTAGCTTCTGCTTTTTTTCGGTAGATGGCATTACTGGTTCGATAGAACTTCTCATGTCATCTTACCGTTCTTTAGAGATCTTATTCTCTGCTGGCACAGTCCTTCGTCACCAGCTTCTTCACATGAACTTTGTTCTAGGTGAAGAAGTAGGTTATACCATACTGATGAGCTCTAATAAGAGCGAAACGCGTCTATGGTTACCAACTGTGCTGGCCAGCCTCTGACGATGCCCTCATAAGGTGACTTGGAGGCTGAATTTTGTGAAACTTGGACGAGTGTTTATTTTGATATTTTATATATTTTACTTTAATATTATTTGTTGTGAATTTAAATAAATATATCATCACGCCTTTTATCCATTACTGGGTGTGGCATTCTGCCGTAGCAATGTATGTAAGTAAGTGATATATGTGTTCGCGTGAAGTGCGGTTACCAGCCGTCAAATCACGGCCCCCAAAGATATTAGTGGAGGGAGTGCCACAGGGATAGATATAATTTGGTGAAAATTGTTTGTTGGCTGTGGAGATCGAACCAGGGTTCTCAAGATTCACAGGCCGACTCGATACCACTGAGCCACCTGTCCCATTTAATTTAATTAGTATTTTATAAAGTAAATGTGGTCGGTAGTGCAGTGGTATCGAGTTAGTCTGTACGATTGAGAACCCGGGTTTTCATCACGTAAAAAATTATTCCTGTGGCTCCCTCTCTACTAACATCTACAATTGCAACTCTTTTACATAAGTTTAAAGTTACTAATACTTACAATGTTTTACTTTTTGTACAAGATTAATTAAAATGAAAATACAATTAATTAATTTTAAAATCATGAGCGCTCTTGTCCCTTGCCCCCACACATCCCCTGTGAATCGCATATGCGCCCCAAGTGAGGCATGCCTCTTAAGTTGAGAATCCCTGCTCTACAGTAATTTAAATTAGAGATGGGCGAATATCAAATTTCTCGAATTCGAATATCGAATACGAATATTAATCAGAGTACCTCAAATATTCGAATACTCCTAAAAGTTAATTTATTTATTATTAATAATTATTTAATTATGTCCTCTTCATTATTTGAATGAAATTGTTAAGATAAAATAAAATTAAACAAAAAGTACAAACAAAAAAGAAAAAGACGAAAACTTCAAATTTAAGGTGAAACGTACGGGCTGATGTTGGCGAAAAACAAATTTGAAATATGGTACGTCTTCATGGTTTTAAAACAAAATATCTTTGTTAATAAGAACTTCAAAGTATTGTAATAGCTTTAAGTTTATGTACAAATGATAAAGAAAAACATAGTCAAAAATTGAGGTCAACATATGGCGCGATATTCGAGGTATTCGAATGTTCGCTATACTGACGTTAATATTCGAAAATCTCGAATATCGAATAATGTCAATATTCGCGGCATTCGACTATTCGCGGATATTCGCCCGTCTCTAATTTAAATCCAATTACAGTACAAGTAGCCTACAGCTCATGACATCCTAATTAATCAGACATAGAGATGTGCATTTGACCAGTCAAATATTTTTCGGTCAATTGACCGACTATTTGACCGGTCAATTGACCAGTCAATTGACCAAGAAACATTTAATAAAAATCACAATTAAAATTGTAATTTATTTATATAGTACTGTTTATTACATCCAATATTACTGAAAATGAAAAACTAACAACAATTAATAAACAAAACCACATCAAATTCAAAATAAAGGGGAAAATAAAGTAAAATGAAATAATATGTATTTATTTTATTTGTAAAGTAAAGTAAGCAAATTCTCCAGAACCCAGAATACCAAACTAGATATATTCATGTAATAATAGTAAGTAGCTATTTCTTTTGAACAATAGATGTCGTGGCGGTTCCATTTAGATTATTTGACCGTTTTATTTGGCTGTCAAATATTTTTGGTCAATTGACCACGGCACAACCCTACTCAGACAGACTTGATTTTTTTTTGTTTCAATGTTAAGTTTAACAAAAATCATACTGATATTTTATTTTGCTTTAAACTCTCATAATAATATGAGTAATAATTTGTAAAATTTACTTGATAATATTTGGATAGGGTGGCATCGAGTTTTCATGCTTATTAAAAAGAGACATGGTATCGAAAAGGTTAACAAATAAATAAATAGATAAATAAAATGAAAAAATGGGGTAGGTGGCTCAGTGGTATCTAGTCGGCCTGTGGATCTTGAGAACCCTGGTTCAATCCTCACAGCCGATAAACAATTTTCACCAATTTAAATCTACCCCTGTGGCTCTCCCTCCACTAATATCTTTGAGGCCTGTGATTTGACGGCTGGTCGCGAAGAAATAAATCACTTACCGAGATCTACTTAGGCAGAGTGCAACACCTAATAATGGATAAAAGGCGTGATATATTTATTTACTTATTTATATTACTCTGTACAACAGGAACTTAATCCCAATTACAGTACAGGATCCGCACTCACCGAGCCGCAGTGTAGTAGTTTATATATTTTTTTTAGCTTAAGTGAGATTCAAACTCGGGATCTCCGGATTCGAATTCAGTATCGCTATCTACACCACCGTACTGACGGACATGATGATATATTTATTTATTTATAAAATGAAATATTGCCGTTTGATAAATTTCCAAAGTGTTCTCGTCATCCTGTCTGCCTATATCTTACCGTGACGAAAATGCAATTGGTGCTCCAAAAGAAACGCGAGCATTTACTTGTGTTTATAGTTGTTGGAGTTGGACATGACAGAGAGAAAGTGGCAGCCGACGACGAGGACAGCGTGCTGCCGCTGTTTGACAGACCAGCGAAATGGAAAAAGACAGATGTATCAAACAGGAACTGATTGACCATACATAATTATAACAGTATATACACGCGGCGCAAACCACCTTAGGGACTTGACACTCTATTCATAAGCTCCTTTTAAGTAATTTTTAACATATGACTTCGACTGAACGTACAGTAATGAAGATAATTTTAAAGTTTCTGTCATAAAAATTTAACTTTAAAATCCTTTTAAGTACTTCGGAAAGAAATTATGTTTGTTTGGAAATGGACAAAAGCACTAAAAGTAAATAGAGCGACTTGCTCTCGCATTTCAATTCAAAGAAGACATTATTTACAAACCGTACGGAACACGGAAGCCATTTTTTAATTTGTTTATTTGTTACTTAATCCCAATTACTGTAACGCCTAGATGGATAAGTGGTATCAATTTAGACTGTGGATTTGAGAACCCAGATTCGAGTCCCACAGTCGACAAACAATTTTACATTAAAACTACCCCTGTGGCTCCCCCGCCACTAACATATTTGGAGGCCGTGATTTGATGGCTGGTAACAGCACTTATATATCACTTACCGAGATCTACTCCGGCAGAGTCCTACACCTAGTAATGGGTAAAAGGCGTGATGATATATTTATTTATTTATTTTAAAAGTAACCCTGTGGCTCTCCCTCCATTAAAAACTTTGAGGCCCGTGATTTGATGACTGGTAACCAAACTTTTCGCGAGGAAATATATTACTTGTCAAGATCTGCTATGGTTGAGTATATTTATTTTTTTTAGAGATTATTTATACACTGCCTAGGCAATGTGCAAAATTCTAGTTTTTAATAGTAGAACGCATTTTTGGCGAAGCTCGCTTCGCTCGCCCTTCTACAAAACAAATCCTAAGCCTATAGAATACATGTTTCACACATTAAGTCGTTATATTTGATTTCAACTCAAATTATTTCGAATTTCTTATATTTATTTATAAACGAAACTAGTTGAATTGGATGGATTTAGATTTAAGTAAAAACTTTATACATACATAACATCACGCTATATCCCATTAAAAGGGGTAGCACGAACCCCTGAAACATTCATAGAGCATCCATTAAAAGATTCATAAAAAAATCAGTATACGTCAACATTCTCATCCTGACACACGATACTCGATTCGACCACATTAACACTTCCTCCATACGAACTCTTTCTTTCCTCACAACCAAAATCCATCATCACGCAACAAACATCCATCCATTCGCTCCTGTACACCTGTTTCATTAATCTTCACTTACGCCCACTTCTCTAACAACGAATCTATAAAGAAATGAAGGCAGCATCGCCTGCGCTTGTTTAAAAATACATTTAACACAATTGCAGTTAGACACTGTATAGTAAAAACTAAAAATGAAGAAAAAAAAGATGACGAAGGAAGGGAGCAACTATATACGACCGACGTTATTTCTTTGTCCGGGTGATCTTTACTTAGTTCATGCAATAGAATGATCGGTATCTTCTTCTTACAGAAATCAGGGTAAACCTGCAGGAGAGCTACTTCACTTTCGATTTCGCTGAAAATTTGTGAAAAGTTTCCTTTCAGCGAGCAGAATATAGGAAAAATACTAACAATTGGCGGTCGAAATTATTTGACCTTGAAATCGAAAAAAAAACACCAATAACCATGCATTTTTATGGTAAAAAGTAGAGATGGGCGAATATCATCCACGAATAGTCGAATGCCGCGAATATTGACATTATTCGATATTCGAGATTTTCGAATATTAACGTCAGTATAGCGAACATTCGAATACCTCGAATATCGCGCTATATGTTGACCTCAATTTTTAACTATGTTTTTCTTTATCATTTGTACATAAACTTAAAGCTATTACAATACTTTGAAGTTATTAATAACAAAGATATTATATTTAAAATTTGTTTTTCGCCAACATCAGCCCATACGTTTCACCTTAAATTTGAAGTTTTTGTCTTTCTTTTTTGTTTGTATTTTTTATTTTTATTTTATTTTATCTTAACAATTTCATTCAAATAATGAAAAGGACATCATTAAATAATTATTAATAATAAATAAATTAACTTTTAGGAGTATTCTAATATTAGAGTACCTCGAATATTCGAGATCTGATTAATATTCGTATTCGATATTTGAATTCGAGAAATTTGATATTCGCCCATCTCTAGTAAAAAGAAATAAACGTAAAGTAGAAGTGATAAACTGTAAAATAAAACACCCCAAACACACACACACGCACCATAAAAATGCGTTCTGTACTAGGTTAGGCATGGTTATTGGTGTTTTTTTTTTCGATTTCAAGATCAAATAATTTCGGCCGCCAATTGTTAATATTTTTCCTATATTCTGCTCGCTGAGAGGAAACTTTTCACAAATTTTCAGCGAAATCAAAGGTGAAGTAGCTCTTCTGCAGGTTTACCGAAATCAGACGTTATGTCTTGTGCCAAAAACAAATTCAATGACGTAATTGTAAGTCTCTCTGGCACTGAATGTCGTTATTAAAGTGAAAATATTTGAAATATTTCATTACGTTAGAGTTAGATCTGGCGGCGTTTATAATCGGTGGAGTTGAACTCGGTGGAAAGACGTAAACGATTATGCGAGTAATGATTGGTAACACTGCCTTGCTGTGGAATTTCTTCCGGTTTATTAATACGGTATCAAATTAATATAAATGAGTATCGCTCTTTTCTCTCTAGAAGATAATGGCTGTTGTGAAACAAAGCTAGTTCAATAATAATTATATGAGGCCTACAAAAAAATATACAAAACTATTCCACAGGTCATTAATGATCTGATCAATTTAGACATAATTATGTTCTTAGTATTATTTTATAATTTGATTGCTACTGTGAGTTTGCTAATCATAATTATTAAGAATTATTTTTAGAAGATACATGATCGGATTTCAAGTTTGGGGCATCAACTTTTTGCAAACTTCAATTATAATAAGCTACTGATTTTATTTCTTTATCCAACACCCACTACTTATAAAGTCATTATTGTTGTCATTTTAGATTAGTAAAGTGGTTTATAAGTCACACGTGAGTTATAAGTCATAAGTCACGCATAAATTATGACTTGTAACTCACTCTTTAGTTTAAATATAACAAAGTTGAAAAAAGGTTGCAGCTGTAGTATTCGAAAAGGAACTTCTAGACTTTTTTTGTAAAATATCAACAACCGCTTCTTCCGCTTCCTTAATGATTATTTCGGGAATAAAATTCTCGTCTTCCATTTCGAATACTGCAACTACGACCTTTTTTCAACTTTGTTTATTTAAAAAATTTGAGTAACCTAGACAACAAAACAAGAAAGTATGGCTAACTAGAATATTATTTGAAATGTAGACAATTGTGTCAAAATTTATATTTTAATGTCTTAATTGTAGTTGTTGGATAAAATTTCGTATGCCACTCATGTGTTATTACAAATAAGTCACTTCAGAAAATTATTCCCCTCGGCCTGACGGCCTCGTGGACTAATATTTTTCTCGCTTGACTTATTTGTAATATAACACACTTGTACCATAAATAACTATTATTTGTTACTCTACACACGCAGTAAGTGGCTCAGTGATATCGAGACAACTTGTGGATTTGAGAACCCTGGTTCGATTCCCACAGCCGACAATTTTCATCAATTTAAAACTACCCCTATGGCTACTCCTTCACTAACGTCTTTGGGGGCCGTGATTTCACGCGAAAAAATATATAATTTACCGGGATCTGCTTACGGCAGAGTGCCACACCCAGTAATGGATAAAAGACGTGATGATATATTTATTTATTTATTTTATTTGTTATTTTACACAACAGGAACCAGCATTATCTGTTATCGATCGATAAATTAATGATAATCCTTATTTTTTATGATGACTCTATAGATTATTAGAATTTTAACATTTTGTGCTTAATAGTACATTACCTTACTAGATGGCGAGCCTTTCGTCGCCTTTAGGCAGTAGAAATAGTTTAATTTTTTTTATTTGTTACTCATTTGTAAACAGTATTAAAAATTATAATTAAATCCTGTCAGTTAGAGCTGTTAATATAAAATAGTTATTTTTGTATTAAGTGCGCAAAATGAGTGTTGTAATTAAAGAAACCTAACAACAAATTATTTGGGAGCGTACTATTTTGCGCACTAGAGTACAAAATAATGCGCAAAATATGCGTTGTCATGGTAAAGTAAATGATAAAAAATTCACGTACTTCGCGTAATGATATTATTGAAAAAATGAACATTTTTGTCGTTAATATAAATACGTGAAGTATGTGATTTTTTCATCGTTTACATTACCATGACAACGCGTATTTCTCGCACTGTTTCACATCTTATTGCGTAAAATGACTATTTCGCGCATGTCCCCAGATTATTTTGCTTCACGTTCCATTGATTACAACACATCAATAGTACCAAATTCATATTATTTTTGAATGTTTTCCTTCAATTTATTTGAATAATTCTATAGTTATTGTATTATTCTTTTTTGACAATTGTAGAGAAAATATTATTTGTATTTCGTGGGAGAAATTATTATTTTTGGCGCGTTCCAATGACTTACTTGTTTCGTCTAAAATTCACATTCTTACGCGTAATAAAAAAAAACATTAAATTCGCATACTTAATACAAAAATAACTATTAAATATTATCTTATAAATTGGAGTAGGTAGCTAAGTGTAAATTTGATAATAAGTATTATTACTTTGGCAATATATCTGTAGTGCTCATTATTATTTTTAATTTGAAAAACAAAAGAAAAAGTAGGCTTGGGGAAAAGAAAAATGGTTGTTGTTGTTAGTTACTATTTTATAGAAAAATAAACCAGTTGTATTCTGTCTAATTGTATTTATATTTATTTATTTAAATTAATTAAAAACCAATAAGTTGGTTTTTACATTGGTGACCCCTGAATTTCAACGTGTATGATATAATATAAAATAGGACAGATTTTTAATTGTCAATGGAGCAAGTTCGACAAGTATCACTTCCGATATCTGAAGAGGCTACCATATCGGCTATATCTGGATCTTTTAAGTTACCAGAATTCTGGCCGGCAGATCCAGAATTATGGTTTGCCCAAATTGAAGCTCTCTTTACCTCATATAGGGTTACATCAGAATTGTCAAAATTTACAAGACTTGTTGGGGCATTGAATTCCCGATATGCAGCAGAAGTAAGAGATATCATAGTTGCACCTTCTGATGATGTTCCTTATACTACGTTGAAACGTGCTTTAATACATCGCACAGGATGGTCAGATAAGGAGAGACTTCAAAAACATATCTGTCAAACTATCACATATAACAAGTAATACATGTACAGAATAGACGACCCCTGGATACAATTTCGTTGGTATAAAAGAAAGTGATTGCGCTTGAACGATTTGCTATTTTAATTCAAAATATTTATCTCATCTTAGAATATTTACAAAGTTGATGTGTTGTATGCTATCGCACAATGTGATCGATTAGCTAGGTGTCAAACTGACATCATTCTCATTTGACCAATTGTGCAGATCAAATTGATTGAATCGCTGGTCCAGCGTTTGTGATTGTTGTTTTGATGCATGAAATGTTTGTTGTGTTGTAACAGAAATTAGAGTGGAACCTTTCACCCTATTATGAGTTTTGGGTCATATTTAATTCAATATTTTAGAGATTTTTGAGATAATTTGGATAATGGAAATTACAGAGACCGCGGAACCTTTTTTCGAAAGGGGTTGCGAAAATTTTTTGGTTTGGAGTAAAAATAGAACACAGATAAATTTAGGTAATAAAAATGAATAATTAGGTGAGATACATTATATTAATAATATAATTTGTTTTTGTCAATTAATGTAACAGTTTTATAAAGTTTTTAGATCTGTATAAATTGAAAAAGACAATTTTACTCTATTGCTCCGAAAACTGTCATTCGCTTTGCGGTTTTATTGATTAATATTTTCATCACCTTATTTAAATCAATGTCCAATGTTTTAATTTTGTGTATATGAAGAAAAATTAAATGAAACAGTTGTTTTTGTAACATTGAAGTACGGTTCCAAGTCAAAATTCGACGAACCTCGCTGAATGACATTTCGGCTGACGATTCTGAAGCTGGAATTGAATTCGTACTCGTATTTTAATTAGGTATTTTATTTTATTTTTGTGTCCTGAACAGGGGTTGCGGCGCAACCCCCAAAAATGATCAGGGATTGCAATTGCAACCCCTGCAACCCCACTTTCGCGGCCACTGGGAAATTATGAAATTGTAATCTTTGCGTCATGAGAACAGCAGTAGCTGATGATGTCAGAGTCGCGTGGCTGTTATTAGCACTTTTTTTTTAGAAATATTTGCGGTTTGTAAACTGCTTCTGAAATTTGATATAGTTGTTTAGTTGATGATAAATGAAACTGAATTAATGAGAAAAATTTAAATTCTACTGAGAATAAGTTTCACTCAATTTTTGATTTTGATTGAATGAGATTATTGGTGTGAAATATAACACTGATTTTAACTATTTTTTTATGCAACTGTCAATAAAAGTTAATATTTACGTTTGTGATTTTATCGAAGAAGTTTATTTTTCATTATTGGTAACGGGCGTTAAAACTGCAAAACTAAAACTAAATATTTGTTTGGAACTAAATGTCAATACATTTAGAAAACAATATAAAATGTTAAATTAGAATCTAGAAATATATTCGAAAATAATAAATAAATATAAATATATCATCACGCCTTTTACACATTACTGGGTGTGGCACTCTGCCGTAAGCAGATCTCGGTAAGTGATATATTTCTTCGCATGAAGTGCGGTTACCAGTCGTAAAATCACGGCGCCCAAAGATTTTAGTGGAGAGAGAGCCACATTTAAATTGATGAAAATTGTTTGTCGGATGTGGAGATTGAACTAGGGTTCTCAAGATCCACAGGCCGACTCGATACCACTGAGCCACCTACCTCGAAAATGCTTCATATAAAATTGACACATATTTTTTTATTACATTCAAATAAAATAAATATATTATCACACTTTTTACTCATTACTGGGTGTGGCACTCTGCCGTAAGCAGATCTCGGTAAGTGAAATATTTCTTCGCGTGAAGTGCGGTTACCAGTCATTAAGCCACGACCCCCAAAGATGATGGTGGACAGTAGTTTTAATGTGTTAAAATAATTCCAGCTATGGGAATTGAACTCGGGTTCTCAAATCCACAGGCCGACTCGATTTTACTGAGCCACCTACCCCATATATTATATTATATTCGATCTCCACAACCGACAAACAATTTTCACAAAATTTAAACTACTCATGTGGCTCCCCCTCCACTAACATCTTTTGGTGGGTTGTGATTTGACCGCACTTCTCGCGTAGAAATATATCAATTACCGAGATCTACTTCGGCTGAATGCATGAGCGAAACAATGACAGCTATAATTATAGATTTATGTTTGACAATTTTAGAACTGCACAACTTGACAATATCACAAAAAAATATTCCCAAAAAATTTATAAAAAGGAGAATAGCTATTGTTTCTTATTGATAGTTCGATTATTATTATTATTATTAATCCTGTAAGTTCCTTAAGGAACATAGGGCAACACAGGTAGTCCAATGGTGTTTCAGTAGCATAGAAAAAAAACAAGGTTGCTAGTCTTGTTCTGTTTTTCCTTCTTATCTTGAACTTATTTTTGTTACTAATTTTTTACATTCTTCTTTATTCTTTGATTTTCTTCTAATTTCATTCCATGTTTCTCCTATTTCTGTATATTCTTCTTCTATTTATTTCGTCCAAGTTTTTGTTGGTCTCCCTCTTCTTCGTTTTCCTTTAATATTGTAATTCAAAGCTTCTTTTGTGATATCTTCATTTTCTTTTCTGATAGTTCGATACGTTGATCAAATATAATATCATCAATATTAAAATAAATTGTAGGCCGAAAATGAAACTTTCTAACAGAATGATATTGTCTAATTATTATCAAAATTGTTTGGGTCCATGAATTGAAACACCTGACCAAAACTAAACAGTAGGTAGCCATCAATCTTCAGTTAAAACTATAGCAGTCAGCCGAAGGCACTAGAAATTCAACAGTAGAGAAATGATAATAATCTGTGGAGCTCGGAACACTGATATATGTTAACATTAAAGTCATTTTTGTCTGTAATCATCTTGTCAGAAAACTTACAAGACTTAAGCAAATTTTAAAATGAAAGTTAACAATCTATTTAGTTGAATGTGATTGTGAACGACTTGAAATCAAATTGTGGTTTAAATCTTCTAGGGGCTATAACTCAAAAACTAAGCAAGCTATTGATATGCGGTTTGAACGAATGAATTCCCCGTGTCCGAAACTATTTGTATACAAATTTTTAGCTCATTTAAAGCAAATAAATTTTTTGAAATTTTTTAATTATTTTCCTTGGTATTTTTATGATTTTTAAACAAATTGCTCTAAAACTATTTCTCGTACGAATAATGTAACGAAATTTTACATACATATGTATTTCGACGTGCTGAATCCAATGGTGTAATGTTTATGTCCATAAGTCTTATAGTTTTTGAGATAATGGTCAAAAACTGAACGAGAAAAAAAAATTGGCGAAAATTTTTCAGAAAAAAAAAATCGCTAAAAACTTGCCTAGAGGTCAATTGAAACACGGGGAATTCATATCTTGTTTAGTTTTCAGATATAGTCTCGGAAAAGTGCAAAATTTGAAATTTAGACAATTTAATCTTTTCCGGAAGCTATTTCTCAAAAACTAAACAAGATATGAAGATGCATTCAACGGTCTGAAAGAAAATTTAAAGCATTTTTTTAAAATTATTTCCTAACCTTTTGAATTTTTTTTGGAATTTTAGGCGAATTTTGTCTAAAATTCTTAATCGTAGAAATATTGTAACGAAAATTTACATACATACGTATTTTGGTTCGCTGAATCCAGTGGTACAATCCCCAGGTACATATGTCTTCTAATGTTTGAGATAATGTTAAAAAAGTGTTATTTTAGAAAATTTTGGCGGAAAAAAATAAAATCTCTAGTTAATTAGAGCACAAGAATTTCAATGGCGTTGAGGTTTTTATAAATAAATATGACATCACGCCTTTTACCCATTACTGGGCGTGGCACACTGTCGAAGCAGATCTTGGTAAGTGATATATTTCTTCGCGTGAAGTGCGGTTACCAGTCGTCAAATCACGGCCCTCAAAAATGTTAGTGGAGGGGGAGCTACAAGACTAGATTTAATTTAGTGAAAATTGTTTGTCGGCTGTGAGGATTAAACCAGGGTTCTCAAGATTCCCAGGCCGACTCGATACCACTGAGCCACCTACCCCATTGAAAATGTAAAATCTAAAATTTGAGACAAATTGCTATTTTTATTAAAACTAAACAACATATGAAGTTGCGCTCAACGGCATTGAATTCCTCGTGTCCAAATTGATTTTTAGCTAATTTAAGTAATTTATTTCCCTTGTCACACCATTTACATTCATAATACCTTTTTGTCCCGCGTGGTGGCCGCGCGGGTTGAGGGCCTGACTGACGACCATAAGGTCGTGGGTTCGGGTCCCGCCCGTGGCAGCCATACAAAGCACATATCGGCATATGACCTAAGTAGTTGGTCCGATATATAAATTAAAAAAATACCTTTCATAAAAACTTGTCTTATTTTTCGTTCGCGTAACAAACCTTCAATAATATTCATCCTTTTATTCTTTACTCATCTGCGCAAGTACTCACCCTCAATTTTAGGTTTGTAAAGATAGTTATATTTCTGCATCTTTACTGACAGTTGAATGAACCTTTCACGCAATTCTAATTACTAAATTAAGTTTTACAGTAATAAATATTTGTTCTGGACTTGTTGATTTGAACTAAGCCTCCGGTTACAGTAGAACGACTTTAGAGAAGTTGCAAATTCTACGAATGATATAGTTTTTTTTGCCATATAATAGCACACTCACAATCATAAATAACCAGCCCCATGTTGCGACCTATCATAATTATGATCCTGGTGCAGAAATTGATATAGTATGTTCAAAGATACTCCGTTATGGCCCTCTCAGCGGGTCTATTGTTAGGGATTTAAGCTTGATTTATAGGGGTGCAAGGACAGGTATGTATTCAGTATTTCCCAATTTAATTTTATTTTTATATATATTATAATTAGAGATGGGCGAATATCATCCGCGAATATTGACATTATTCGATATTCGAGATTTTCGAATATTAACGTCAGTATAGCGAACATTCGAATACCTCGAATATCGCGCCATATGTTGACCTCAATTTAACTAGGTTTTTCTTTATCATTTGTACACAGGGTTCGTAAATATCATGATATTTATAATAAATATCAAAATATCTGATATATAGGATATATATCAGATAAATATCACTTTTTGGATATTTATTTTTTAATTTTAGTTTTTGTACACATTTAGAAAAACTGAAAAATTCCAAAAATTTCACTTTTCCGGAGGCTATATCTCAAAAACTAAACAAGATATGGAAATGCGCTCAACGGCGTTGAATTCCCCGTGCCAGAATTGACTTATAAGCAAATTTTCATACAATTTTATGCAATTTAATATTTTTAATTATTTCCTATTTCAGATTTTAATTCAATTTTACCAAAAATCCTTAATCGTAGGATTATTAAAACGAAAATTTACATACATATGTATTTTGACCCACTGAATTCAGTAGTGCAATCTTCAAATGGATATATATCAGATAAATATCACTTTTTGGATATTTATTTTTTAATTTTAGTTTTTGTACACATTTAGAAAAACTGAAAAATTCCAAAAATTTCACTTTTCCGGAGGCTATATCTCAAAAACTAAACAAGATATGGAAATGCGCTCAACGGCGTTGAATTCCCCGTGCCCGAATTGACTTATAAGCAAATTTTCATACAATTTTATGCAATTTAATATTTTTAATTATTTCCTATTTCAGATTTTAATTCAATTTTACCAAAAATCCTTAATCGTAGGATTATTAAAACGAAAATTTACATACATATGTATTTTGACCCACTGAATTCAGTAGTGCAATCTTCAAATGCATATGACTTCTGGTTTTCGAGAAAATGTTAAAAAACCGCTTTTTGCGATATTTTTTTGGCGGAAAATTGAAAAAAAATAAAAATCGCTGAAACTATGTTTATAAGTTAACTGAAGCACGAGAAAATTAATGCCGTTGACCGCGTTTTCATATCACATTTAGTTTTCGAGATATAGCCTCGTAAAAGTAGAAAAACTGAAAAATTCGAAAAATTTTACTTTTCCGGAGGCTATATCTCAAAAACTAAACAAGATATGGAAATGCGCTCAACGGCGTTGAATTCCCCGTGTCCGAATTGACTTATAAGCAAATTTTCATACAATTTTAAGCAATTTAATATTTTTAATTATTTCCTAAGGGGTACCCCTTTGGTTTTTTCAGATTTTAATTCAATTTTACCAAAAATCCTTAATCGTAGGATTATTAAAACGAAAATTTACATACATATGTATTTTGACCCTCTGAATCCAGTGGTGCAATCTTCAAATTCATATGACTTCTGGTTTTCGAGAAAATGTTAAAAAACCGCTTTTTGCGATTTTTTTGGCGGAAAATTGAAAAAAAATAAAAATCGCTGAATCTATGTTTATAAGTTAACTGAAGCACGAGAAAATTAATGCCGTTGAGCGCGTTTTCATATCACATTTAGTTTTTGAGATATAGCCTCGGAAAAGTAGAAAAACTGAAAAATTCGAAAAATTTCACTTCTTCTGGGGCTATATCTCAAAAACTATTTGATATTTTTATATAATGGATATATATCATTTCAAAAATATGACGATATATATCAAAATAAATATCATGATATATATATCGATCGATATATATCTTCGAACCCTGTTTGTACATAAACTTAAAGCTATTACAATACTTTGAAGTTATTAATAACAAAGATATTTTGTTTCAAAACCATGAAGACGTACCATATTTCAAATTTGTTTTTGTTTAACATCGGTCCGTACGTTTCACCTTAGATTTGAAGTTTTCGTCTTTTTCTTTTTTGTTTGTACTATTTGTTTTTATTTTATCTAACAATTTCATTCAAATAATGAAAAGGACATAATTAAATAATTATTAATAATAAATAAATTAACTTTTAGGAGTATTCGAGTATTCGAGTACCTCGAATATTCGAGATCTGATTAATATTCGTATTCGATATTCGAATTCGAGAAATTTGATATTCGCCCATCTCTAATTATAATAATGAAATAGAGAATTTTATACAAATATTATTATTGATAATGAAGCAAAAAAAAAATGTTACGTGAAAGTATCATTGTATAACAATTCGTCATTTAGTTAAATAATGCAAATAAACAATAGTGTCATACATAACAATAAATACAAAATATTACACTGCTATACATATGTAATTATTCGACAATATCATTGTCACTATCACAATCCATTTCACTTTCGTACCGGTTTAATTTTGCGAATGTATTATTATTTCAAGTAAATCTGAAATACGTAATTCGCACAGAGATTAGAGTTTCCGAATTTAAATATTTTGCAATCCTACCCTGAGCGCCACCAGGTAGAATCTCTTACTGTGTGCGGTTCAACACAGGCTTAGTAAGTTAAAGCCATAACGGAATATCTTTGAACATTCTATTTAAAGTTATTGATACAGATGATGAAAGACCGTTTTCTTTCACGATGTAAAGTGGTCTTTTCGTGCTAATCGCTCATTAATATAGATGTTGATTTTTTACGATGAACGATAAATCAATTTTAGTTATCGATGAATTTTAATATCGGTAGAATAAAATTATGTGTTTGTTATTCAATACCATAATGGAAAATATTTCATTCTTGGCAAAGAAGAGAAACTCATTTCAAAATAGATAAATCTCTAATACGAACCTAAAAAATTATTTCATCAGCAACACAACAATTAATGTTTATGAGAATATATCCTACAAATTAGAACTAGTTAGTAAACCATTAAAAATATCTCCGAGCTATAAATTATTCTAACCTACCATGGAATAAGTTTAGAATTCTAAAACTAGGAATTATATTCGTACATAAATTCTTCATGTATCGGATTTATAGATCTGTTTACTTTACATGTTACATTTGAACAAGAAAATATATTGCAGAACTACGGGATATTAGCGTAAATTGTGCGATACAGCTTAGATACGCTAACGTTTAGTGTCCGTAACTTGATAAGAACAAATTAACAAACTATTTTAAAAGCTTCATTTGCTACGTCTGTCTTTTAGTAGTTGTGAAATGAATAACTAAATATGCTGTTGAAAGTTAGGATTAAGAGAATTATGCTAGCGGCTTCGGGGAAACTAGACAAAAATTGCCATTTTAATTAGTTATGGGGTAGGTGGCTCAGTGGTATCGAGTCGGCCTGTGGATCTTGAGAACCTTGGTTCGATCCGCACAGACGACAAACAATTTTCACCAATCTAAATCTACCCCTGTGGCTCCTCATCCACTAATATCTTTGAGCGGCGTGGTTTGACTGCTGGTAACCGTACTTCACACAAAAAAATATATTTCTTATCGAGATCTGCTTAGGCAGAGTGCCACACCCAGTAATAGGTAAAAGGCGTGATGATGTATTTAGTTATTTTATTGTATAAAGTTTTTTTTTGCATGTGGAAATATCAATTTAGGTTGAGACAAAATAGTTATTTATGTATTAAGAGCGTAAAGTGATGCTTTGTTACTCGAACACGGTAATTGCAGCTCGAACCGAAGGCGAGAGCTGCAATAGTGTAAGAGGAACAAAGACGCTCGTGATACACACATAATTTTTTCTACGATTGCATCTTAAAATTATTTAAAAACGTATACGTACTGAAAATGAATTCGTTCTGTCAACTGTCAATATGACAAATTTCTGTTTTGTTTGTATCTCTGGAACTATTGAAATAAGAGCGCAATTAATATCTTTTTCGCGTGTTGCCATTAGAAACGCGCGCATTTAACATCTTTTTCGCGCCTTGCCATTGGAGACGCGCAAAAAAGATATTTTTTGATTGTTCCACAGAAAACGTCAACTTTACGATAACAAATGAGAGCGTAATTGTTAACTTTTCATAGCAATCGTAGAAAAAAGTAATTTAAAAGCGCCAAAAATCAAAAAAATATATAGGGATTTCGTCTACGAAAAACAAACAACATTATTTCTACAACTGTCAAAAGAGAATAATACAATAATTACTGATTTATTACAAAGAAAAAAATTATAAATAATATGAATACAAATTTAGATAAGATGAATTATTTTCTTATAGATCTCACCTCAATGTTGCTAATATCAAATCGTATCATTGTTTTCCAGTTACTATAGATATGGTTTACTTTCCTTTCTTAGGAAAGAAAAACATTAACTTTTCATCTAGCGATGAAAAGTATTACTTTCTTTTCTTAACTAAGGTAAGAAAATTAGACTTTCTGATATGATAGTGAAAAATATTATAATTTCTAGGTTATGTTTAATGTCTGAAGCGTAGTTGAGGGCAATAATCACATAGAGGAGGAAATGGTACTTTTCTCTCTAGGTATATATATATGATTTTTTTGTACGATCATTCCTTCATGTCATTTAAATTAAAATTAAAATATGAGTAAATAAATAAATATGTAAGATTGTGCTGACAGTTGATATGAAACCGGCTTGTTACTTTCCTCTCTAGGGAGAAAATATCCAACTTTCGTTCTGCATATGAAGAAAGAAAACCTAATTTTCCGTCAAAGTCGTAGAGTAATAGTTTTTTCTACAACTGTCAAAATAATATTAATACGCGAAATGCGTGACTTTTTCATCATTTACATTACCTTGACAATACGTATTTCACCTACTTCTTTGCACCCCAAAATTAGTATTTTCCCAGGCTCGCATTTTTTTTCACGTTCCATTGGATGCAACATATTAATAGTATCATTTTCATATTATTTTTCTTCAATTAACTTGAATAAATCAATAATTATTGTATTATTCTTTATTATCAGTTATATTCCGTGGACGAAATTCTTGTTCGAATAACTTTTTAATCTCGATTAAAAATGACATTTTTTCCATTCCACATACATTCTTCCTATTTAAACGGTTGTACAATATTGAAATCAGTGAATTTTTGTTGATGTTTGGACCAACCTGCCGATAATAACAACCAGTGATCGATCACAATAATAATATGTCACCGGCTCGTACAACAAGCCGTCACGATCCCTATCTCAAAACGTTTAGACTGAGATCTTAGCAATCGCCTCATGTTTCCATCGCAAGGCTGACAGACAGACAACCAGCCATGTTATAATCAAATGCAGATTGTCACGTCACAAACTGAAGCCAAACCGCGACGTGAAAAGTTGCTCGCTAGAGATACGAGTATATATTAACACTCGTGTTATTCAGTTATGTGGAGTGTATGGGAAGTTTTTTATTTTGGAATTTTTTATGAGTTGGAGTCAATGCTGAATTTATTAGAATTTTTACTGGCGCCATTCACTCTCTTGACTAGTTTTGAATTTTTTTATATTTTAATTGTTATGTAAGTCATTTTTTCGCCTAAATAGAAGGTGAAAATTAAAGAATTTGTTTGTTCTGTATTAGTACAATTATATTGCGAGATTTCAAAATACATAAAAGATGTCTTTATATTTCTGGGTTACACTTTAAGGGTAGATATGATACTATGATATAACGATTGAAGAACAATAGTATGTTATGCATCAAGGGAGGGAAACAAGCGATTATTCCCGCGTGTGAGCCTTCGGCCCTCGCTTACGTCTCGGTTTGTCAACTTCACACAAGGGATAATCGCGCCCTCCCGTGAAGCATATTATACTTTTCGTAACAAGTGCACAAAAATGACTGTCTTATCGGGACAAATGTCAAATATGGGTTGCGTAACTAGTTACCTAGGAAATTCCGCAAACAGCTAATAATCGTAGTCTCTAGGGAGAGAAACGTAATGTTATGTTTCTCTCCCTAGGGTAGAAATGCAGTGTTTCTCTCTCTAAAATTAGGAAATAAGAACATGTTTCTTGTGCATGTGTTACGAAAAAATAATTTCAATGCAACTTAAAAGAACATATTTGGAGGCGGTGATTTGACGGCTGGTAATTGCAGTTAACACGCGTAAATATATCATGTACTATAATTTGCTAACTATTTTTAATAAAACATGAATAAAATAAAATAATAAACGCTGCAAGTAATCACTTATCTAAATAATTGACTATTGTACTGTTTACAATTATGATTTAATTATTAGTATAGTGATACCGTAATCTGATGATTGGTAACTGCATTTCACGCGTATAAATATATCACTTACCGTGATCTGTTATGTCAGACTGTCATAGCCAGTAATGGGTAAAAGACGTGATAATATATTTATTATTTGTACACATCCACATTCCTTCCTCATCTTTTTTTACTTCATTTTCAGTTTTCACTATACAGTGTGTAACTGCAATGTGTAAAATGTATTTTTAAACAAACGCAGGCGATGCTGCCTTCATTTCTTATAGATTCGCTGTTAGGGAAGTGGGCGTAAGTGAAGATTTATGAAACAGGTGTACAGGAGCGAATGGATGAATGTTTATTGCGTGATGATGGATTTTGGTTGTGAGAAAACAAAGAGTTCGTATGGAGGAAGTGTTAATGTGGTCGAATCGAGTATCGTGTGTCAGGATGAGAATGTTGACGGGTTCGTGCTACCCCATTTAATGGGATATAGCGTGATGATATATATGTATGTACATTCATAATTCTTTTCGTCTCATCTTTCATTCACACAACAAACCTTCAATGACATCCAATTATTTCTAGCTCGTTCAAAGCGCATAATAATAGTCCTGACAATTTCGTTATCTTATTAAAACAATAAATAAAAAAAAATTATAAATAAAAATGTATGTCTTTATATCGTTGATGAAACATGATTTAAAGTACATAGATACTAGATATTTTTTAATAAATAAATAATGAGTTTGCCTAATTGAACAAGTCCGTACCACAGTACGCCACCGATTCAGGCTCAAGATCGGAATAATTCGGCGCTTTACCTACATATAGTTCACTGCAAGAGCAGTACCTTCCTCCATTTTATAAATAATGAACATGTGTTTTGTGTGTGTGCAATAAACAGTGTTAAATTCGCGATTTCAAAACCGCTTTTTATATTTAAACAGTGTAAAATGCATGTGTATCAAGTGGTACATAGTTGTAGTACAATATAATAATATACCGCGAGTGCATGTGGCTTAAATCATTGTGTGTTGTGTGTGATTCTGTGACTAATTAGTGTAGTGAATGTGAATGTGAAGTGTGGTGTTCAGCAGCTTGCTCCCGGCTCCAGGACAGACACTACAAGCTTTCATACAAGTATGTGCTGTATGCCATTTAACATCAACCATTTTAAAGTATTTTATTAATATGATTTGACAAGGACGAACAGTATTAATACTATGTAACTTATATTTTATTCTCTGTTGTTTCAGATTGGAGCCCGAAAGCTAAAGGTCAGAATTTTACATATACTCATCTTTTCCAGTTACCATTAATGTAGTTTGTCTAAATTTGAGGACTAAACGTCGCCATTTGCACAACATTTAATAAAGCCAAAATTTCATCTATATATACAGAGTGTTTCACAACTTAGAGCAAAAAATGGTATATTCTGTACGACGTGCTGATTATGAAACAAAAAGAACTTTGTTTAAATTCTTAAAATTAAGGGTTGTTAACCTAAAACATTTTTTGAAGTACTGCACTGGATTCGCTTTCCTATTAAACACAAACAATGAAGTAGGTACAACTACGAAAGAATAATTACACAATTCAATTATTAGCAGTTATTTATAATTGAATTTAATTTAATTAATAACTTTAACATAATCATCCACCCAGTGGCAGTTGCAACGAAAAATGTTGGACTGGGAAACATGGAAAATAGTTTTGCGATTAAAAAAAAAATTCTTTTTGTTTCATGACCAGCACGTCGTACAGAATATACCCTTTAATTGTTTGCTCTAAGTTGTGAAACATTCTGTATAAAATAATTTGAAAATATTATAAGAAAACCAACTTAAAAATAAAATGAAATAGTTAATGATTGATGAACAGACTGATATAAAACGTTTGTTAGGCATTTTTTCTTATTTTCTAGTTAGATTGATTGATGAATGAGTGCTAAATAGATCTACATTTTATTTTTTGTTAAAAATTAATATACTTTTTGTCCTGGTTACAAAATAAAATATTTGAATAGTGAATAGCGTTAATAGAATAATAAAGTTAAACGATTTGAGAAACTTAATTTCACAACATTTTTTTATGCTCTAGTTTGAATAATCTGTTACAATTATGAAAATAAATTTCATTTTAAAATTCTTTGTATGTATATGAAAAGATAAAAGTGTGAACTACCACTTTATTGAACATGCCGCTACTTTAAATTAATCAATAACCACCAATTATTATTAATCAGAAACCAGAGACCGCTCATAACACTTTATGTAACTAATAATCACATATTCAGTCTGATTTCGCGCGAAATTACAATTCGATATATATATTTATGTACTCACGTATGTACGGAATGTGATAAAACAATAAAAAATAATAATCATGCAAAATGAAATCTGGATTTGGATATGATCCAAATAACGTGTAAATCCAATTACTGGTAAGTTGATCTGTCCGTGGTATTACATACACCAGTGCTTCCCAAACTTATGGGTATAAAAAAATATTTTCATATTAAACTATAAAAAATAACGTAAAAGAGTTAAAATAATAAAACATAAAAATTAAATACTGTTCTATGGGCTTAAATTTGTTGTTTTTATATCAAGGGAAGAAAGTGGGATATTTCTTCCCGAAGGTGCCGTTTCATGCCCTAGAAGGCAAGGGATATAAAGCACCTGGAGGAAAATGACACTTTCTTCACAAGGTATACATATAATTTATTTACGCCTCTATCCGAAAGTAAAATTAGAAGTATAATAGTATATTATTTAATGAGCGATTTATAATTGCTATAACATGCTAGTTTCATACTATATTATTTCACGATCATTTTACAAGATCATGCACAATACATTTTAGAGGTTACATAATTAACGACAAATTTTGAAAGTTTCTAAGAAACATGAAGGAAACAATAAAAATAATGAGTGAGCTGTAATCTGATTGGCTTAAAAAGTGTTGAATAATGGTTCATTATTTAACACTTTTCATTGTTTTTCTGCACTCTTATATAGAGCGCCATTTTATCTATCTAGAAACGAACAAATAATAATAAATGTATTAATTATTTTATTATTCTCTGGATAGATATCATCTAAATGTCACTAATTATTTTTAAATCATTCCGTTGATGGAAAAGTATTATTTTCTTCTCTCATTTTTGTTTTCGATTTAAACCAAAAATAAATTTTACTGTCCTCATATGCGGGTCAAAAGTTTGCTATTTTCTCCCTAGAGAGGAAAGTAACTGTTACCCTTCTTAATTAATGTTAAGTTTACAACAACCGTCAGCGTAGTCTTAGATAAATATTTATCCCCACAGCCGACAAACAATTTTCACCAAATTAAATCTACCCCTGTGGCTCCCCCTCCACTACCATCTTTGAGGTTTGTTATTTGACGGCTGGTAACTGCATTTTATTCGAAGAAGTACATCACTTACCGAGATCTGTTACGGCAGAATACCACATTCAGTAATGGGTAAAATATTTATTATATTATAAATTTGTTTTTATTAATTTGCGGCCCCTCAGATGAAATAATGCCCCTTAAGGGGGCTGCGGCACACAGTTTGAGATGCGCTGACATAAAGGACTGACATTTTTATATGCAGGTGGTTATTTATTTATTTTTATTCCAGTTTCACTTTATCTTCATTCTTAAATTCGCTCAAGAAATTAACACTTGTTTATTCTGCTTCCTCGTAATGTATTTTAAAGACGAATTCATGTGGTCGTCTGTAAATACAAGCAGGTTATGCTAAATTTAATTCGAATACTGTATTGACTTATATAATTAATTATTACGCAATAAAATTCTCATTTTTTGTTTGTTTGTAAATTAAACCACATTTCATAGGTGTTTGGAATATTTGTCGCTTGTTGATGTTTTTGTATTCTTTTTTTCTTCTGATGTCGTTAAGTCTTAATTTGTTACTTGTCAATGCTGTAAATTAGTGTAGAAGTTTGTAACTGTAAATTGAGAGCCTAAATCATTTTAAGAAAGTTAGTTTTCTTTATTCTACTTATCTACTTCGATAGTTAATTATTATAATTATGGACCAGGAAAATGTGTGCTAGAAGCGTGAATAGAAAATTAGAAGCAGAATTAATTTGTGTTGGGAAATATAAAATTATATTTAAATTATAAAGTGGCTAAGTGACTAATTATACTAAATAAAGCTATGTTTATTAATACTCTGGATTATAATTAATATATCAACAAATTTTTAGGAAACGCTCGGAATTCAATAAAATTGTAATAATTTCCTGCGGCAATTTTTCTTAATCGGTTTATTTGCATAATGAATGATGTAATTTTAAATATGGTTTCTGTTTGCACGTATTTATATATTATTTTTAATAGGTTCGTTACAATTCACAATTTAGTACAGTGGTCTTTAAACTTTTCGAAGACAATCATAATTATTTTTTTCGGGACTTCTTTACTTTTGTGTGATCAAAATTGAAGTTTGTAATAATGTGAAGCACAACAATAAAGAATGAGGTAGGTGGCTCAGTGGTATCGAGTCGGTCTGTGGATCTTGAGAACCTTAGTTCGATCCCTACAGGCGACAAATAATTTTCACCAATTTAAATCTACCCCTGTGGCTCCCCCACCACTAACATCTTTAGGGGCCGTGATTTGACGGCTTGTACCCGCATTTCACGCGAAGAAATATATCACTTACCGAAATCTGCTTACGGCAGAGTGCCACACCCAGTAATGGGTAAAAGGTGTGATGATATATTTTTATTTATTTAGTTTATTATATTTTAAATATTTTAAGGTTGTTTTACCTTAATTTTTACATATTTTAAGGATGATTTAGTAACTTGATAGCGTGGCCCGTTTCTTTTAATTGAAATAAACATCTCTAAATTGACGTACTAAATTTATTAAAAAAAATAAATTGTTAAAGGCAAAACTATGGAATGAAATGGGTATAATAAGCATTAGTGCAATTCAATGAAGTTGGCCAAGACTGCTCGTAGAAATTGCGGAATTTTCTTGATTTAATTTGTTGCTTCTTTTGCCACAGCAGCAACATCTTCAGGTATTCCAACAATTTCCTCATTACTATCGACTTCCATTTTTACAAAATTGAAAATAAATCTACAGTCAATAATGGGTAAAAGCGTGATGATATATTTATTTATTATTTTATATACGACTAACTAATAATATTATCATTATATATGCGTTTTTTGCTATATATTGCTATATATTAATCCCACCGGGAATAATGAGTCGGGAATAATGGTCATGGCTCGTGAACCAATCAAAATGCTTAAAACATGGATCATTGTTTTATTGTGCCATCGGAACAGTGTTGCCATAGCGACTCATATTTAAATTAAACATGCTCGTTGCTAAGTTCACTGTTTTTTACGAATCGGAAACAAACAAAACGAAATCATCTTTGAGAAGTTGTCAAAAACGGTCTTGCAAATTGTGTTAAATTATTGTGTTTAACTGTAATTGAAAAAATGGACAGTATTACAGAAGACAGTATATCTTCTACATCACCAGAAATAACGAAAATTGCTGATGCTACTACATATGGTTTATTACCGCAAAAGTCTAAAAATTTCTATGACAAAGCATACCAAAGTTTTATGGGCTGGCGTATTAAAATGAAGACAAATTCGTATTCAGAAAATGTATTGTTGGCATATTTTACTAAATTAGGTGAAAAATACAAATCATCTTCATTATGGTCTTTTTACTCCATTTACTCATTTCAATTAGATGTAAATTTATTAGGTAAATAGATGTAAAATTAATAGCTAATAAATAATATAAAAATTGGCTAATTTTTATTAAATTAGTCGTATATGTTAGTCGTATATAAAATATAGTATACAACTCGCTATAATGGCTATTATTACCTCGGATGATTACAACCCTTGCTCGCTCCGCTCGCTCGGGTTGCAAACTTCATCCTCGGGAATAAGAGCATCCATTATAGCGTCGTTGTATAATATACTATTATAAACGGTATTTACTAAATTTAATTTTCTGATAAAATAATAAGGAACGAGATAGTCGGTATTCGGATAATAAAATTCGTTAACGTTTCGGTTAATTTATAACCATCTTGAAGAACTAAAATAATATTAGCATTTCCGCAGAAAATTTAAAATGACCAGGACATAAAATATAGATTAACTTATTTATATACCTTGTAGCAATATACCATTCGATTATCGATTACATAACCGTCTAACCAAAGATCACAAACAAATAAATTCTTTCAACATTATCAGACCATACGTAACTCATACGAAAAACCTGTTCACTTCGGACAACGCAGTAAATAAAATTAATCGTAAAAATTGAACTGATTACTGCACGATAATAAACTTCCAGGACTCCGCCAAGTGAAACTTCTTTATGCTAATGTTGTTATGGACAATTTATTATGCTTGGAATATATCGATCCTGAGTTTTAACTTTGGAAACGAATATATGGCTTTAGGATCCTTGAATACTATTATTTATTTATTGGACGTTTCGATGGTTAACCCATCATCTTCAGCATTTATTACCGGCTGTAGAGTGGTGTGTTTACGGTACGAATCTGAAGATGGAATTGCGTATCTTATTTATGTATTCAATATTATTAGGTTATGTTAGTTATGACGTATCTTATCAGAAAAAAATATTCAACTAGAGCTATTTTTCAATATTATTATCTTAGCTTATATGTCTTAACGAAAATTTTTAAAAGAAATGGTCTTCGTAGGAGGTATAAAAATAAATGCAACCGCTTTATTTATTTTCTTCCTGTAAAGTAATCAGAGAAGCAACGATTCTAGAAAATTCTGTTCGTACTCATTTTGAATGTTAGAATAAAATAAACATAAATTAAAACAAAGGAAAAGAGTATTTTGAAATCCGCCCAAGCATTTGCTTGAAATCAAAGCTTCGAATCTTGGGATCGAATAAATCAAATTATCAATTACGCTGTCAATTAAAATGAACTCGGCGGCACTAATCCGAAAAAACGCTCATAATTAATGTGCCAATCGTCCAGTAGTAACAACAAATTGATTCTTAATAGTTGTCACCTGACAGAGTCTCTGCGGAACAGGTGCGATAATCGGTATTATTGCATGTCGAATTTTATTCAATTAATAATAATGTGCCAACCAATCAAATGAAGAAACTATTTCACAAATAATGAATCTCTCAAATTGCTCTATTTGCTCTCATATATTCATTATTTTTAATTTATTATATAATAAACAGGGCCGGCTTTAGTCAGGAAGCAGAAGAAGTCTTTTGGTTTTGACCAATTTAAATCTATCCCTGTGGCTCTCCCTTTACTAACATCTTTAGGGGCCATGATTTGACGGTTGGTAACCGCACTTCACGTGAAGAAATATATCACTTACCGAGATCTGCTACGGCAGAGTGCCACACCCTGTAATGGGTAAAAGGCGTGATGATATGTTATTAGAGAAGAAAAATTTCTTTGACCAAAACATTTGAATATTCAACCAAAACTACAAAGTTATTCATTGGTATTTTTCGTATAAATATATCATCATGTCATTTACTCATTACTGGGCGTGGCACTCTGCCGTAACAGATCTCAGTAAGTGACATATTTATACGCGCAAAGCGCAGTTACAAGTTGTAAAATATTTGTTCTTCTAGATGTTAGTGGTGAAAATTGTTTGGCGGTTGTGAGAATCGAACCCGGGTTCTTAAATAAAGGGTATCATTTTGATTCATCTTATAGTATTGGTTTTTGATGTATTTTATATGTTTTTAATGGGGTAGGTGGCTCAGTGGTATCGAGTCGCTCTGTGGATCTTGAGAACCCTGGTTCGATCTCCACAACCGACAAACAATTTTCACCAAATTAAATCTACCTCTGTAGCTCCCCTTCCACTAACATCTTAGGGGATCGTGATGTGACGGCTGGTAACCGCATTTCACGTGAAGAAATATATCACTTACCGAAATCTGCTACGGCAGGGTGCCACACCTAGTAATGGGTAAAACGTGTGATGATATATTTATTTTAATATAATTACATCACATATTGATTTGTGTTTGTTTTTGACACAATTTTAATTTAATTTTAGCAGTAATCAAATACGTAATTAAATAGATAAACTCAAAAGTGTAAATGTAATTTTGTAACGATAACAGAAAATTTATTTCCCATGTTACATGCCTTATGGCATAGTTTTCGTGAAACATACTGTATTTTGTAATATTAAATTTTATGTAACTGATCTATTTTATTACTTTAACTTCGTTTCCAAATTTGCGAAAGTTTCATTTAAGTTATAAAACTAATTTAATTTATTTTTACTTTCATCTAAAGAATCTAATTATTGAGAGTAGGTGTATTTTTGCCACAGTAAATGGAATGTGAATAGTATTAAATTATAATTAATTTTTGTGTTAATTGATGAGAACTGAAATATTACATTTGTCGAAAAGTGAAAGAAAATTAATTACTAAATTTAGTAAACAAATTTAGAACACTAATAGTAACGATGCCATTTATATTTTGACTAGTAGTTCTATTGAAGTTTTTTACAAGTTTTTTTTTATGACTGCTTTCGCAAATAGCTAAATAGAAATATGATTAGTATTACTTTCCATGCGAATAGCATAAAAACTGTGCATAAATTTGATGCAATCTTAAATTTGATCTTTCCTTAAATGTGGCAATTTTGATTTAAGCACATCAAATTTAATGGTATAGATGAAAAATCGTGGTATAAACTAAAATTGAATATAAACTGAAATAAACGCTTATAAATTGACATACAATATTTATAAATATTCAACTGTTATATTTAAAAAGAGACAATACGAAGCGAAAGTGCGTGTGTTCAAAACTCAACTTCAATTTATATCTTTGATATTTCGATATTTTTGTAGGTGTCGTTTTTATGATTTTTTATTAATAACATTGGGTTCGATGTCCATAGAAGACAAACAATTTGTCCCACATTAAAATTATCCCTGTGACTCCCCTTCTAATAATATCTTTTGAGGCTGTGATTTGACAGCTGGTAACCGCACTTAACATGCATAAATATATTACTTAACCAAGATCTGCACCAGCAGAGTGCCATAATGAGTAATATGTGTGATGATATATTTATTTATTTTCAAATTTTTATTAAATATTCTGTACAAAATGGGGCTCATGAAAAGGGGCACAACAAAGAAGAATCTATCTGATGTAACCTCAAAATTTACATTTTTATAATTTTGTTGTAAGTTGGCATCCATTTAATAGCTAAATATGGGGAATTTTATAAGTCACGTGGTACCAACTTAAACCATATCTTTACTTAAATTCCACTAAAAGCTGTAGGTCCCCTATACTGTAATTGGGATTAAGTTCTCGGGAATTAGCAGATAAATAAATATATGATCACGCCTTTTACCCATTACTGGGTGTGGCACTCTGCCGTTCAGATCTCAGTTAGTGATATATTTTTCACGTGATGTGCAGATACCAACCGTCAAATCATGGCTACTAAAGATGTTAGCAGACGGGAAGCCACAGGGGGAATTTTAATGTACTGTAAAGTTTGGTCGGCTACTGGAATCGAAGGCGAGCTCTCAAATCAACAAGCTGCACCACACAAATAAAATAAATAAATAAATATATCATCACGCGTTTTACCCATTACTGAGTGTGGCACTTTGCCTAAGCAGATCTCGGTAAGTGATATATTTTTCGCGTGAAGTGCGGTTACCAGCTGTCAAATTACGGCCTCCAAAGATATTAATGGAGGGGGAGCCACAGGGGTAGATTTAAATTGGTGAAAATTGTTTGTCGGCTGTGGAGATCTAACCAGGATTCTCAAGATCCATAGGCCGACTCGATACCATTGAGCTACCTACCCCATAAATATACACAAATATATTATTTATTAAGGAATGAGAAATAAATCATATGAAACTGAATAAATCAAATAATAGCACAATGTGAAATCATGAAATACAGCTTACGTTTATGTTTTATAAATAAAATAAATAACAACAACAAAAAAACAAAATAAATAAAGCATGCCCATAAAAGAACTAATTGGCTCATAAGAAACTCTATTGACGCAATTTTAAATTATCTACAATATTTTCTCTACAAAATAAACACAATTTTTTCATAATCTTCTGTTAACACGGTTTAGAAATGGAACAACTTTTCAAATTAGTCAACATATTCAGCTCGCTTAATTACTTATTCAAAATATACATTATGTTCCGTTATGCAAAAAGCGTACAAGGCGAATTCAACTCCAGTAGCACTGATTATTTAGAGATTAACGATTCGTTTAATTCGGATTACGCATCCACGATGAAATTTGAACAGGCAGATGTAGGGCGTGCCGTCGGCCGTCGCGTCGCATGCTTGCAACACTTTGAAAAATGCTTCGTTGGAGATAAAATGGAATTCGAAAGAGTTCATAAATGTTGTGAGGCTGTAAATGATTATCTTGTTTTATAGATAACGGTCTGCTAAATTGTTTGACCTCTGAACTGGTGAACAGATATTTTAAACGGTAGCTTGTGCTTACGATAAATTAAAGTTAATGGGTTTCTTTTAATTTAGTTCACTAGTTCAGCTATAAATCTACTAAAGTGGATTTTAAATTCTTTGTTAGATAGTTGATATTTTTAAAATTTTGTTTGTTATTCTACACAACAGGTCCTTAATTCCTATTGCAGTAGCTTAATTAATTTTTTCTGTTCCCTTATTTTAATTCACCTACTAAATATGTATTATATGTACAATTTTTTATTACGATACACATTTTCATTATAACACAGATTATTGACCAATAACCGCACAGCAATTTAAAAATCTACCCCTGTGACTTCCCCTCCACTAATATCTTTGGGGGGCGTGATTTGACGGCTGGTAACAGCACTTCAGGCTAAAAAATATATCACTTACCAAGATCTGCTTAGGCAGAGTTCCACACCCAGTAATGGGTAAAAGGCGTGATGATATATTTATTTATTTTAATTTTTACCGCACAGCATTTACTGTCGCCATAGTTTCCATGATTTATTCAATAAAATATACCATTTTTTACATTCAAGAATTACATTTATTTTAATATTATAGATGTTGGTTTTGGTCGTAGAAAAAATACTGTATACAATTCGTGTAGAATAATGGCTATTATAAACTTGTTGCATAATATACTATTATGTTCGACTGCAGTGTAATCATGTGTTTATAATATCATTTGGCGACAATAATGTAACATTTTATGTACTAGTCTATAAAATAGATATTTGTGATACATTTCTTCCTGGAGGTACCGTTTCATTTACTGAGAAAATTGCGAAGAATGACACTTTCTTCATGAGGTATACATATAACTTATATAATAAATTGGAAATAGATTTATTATTTTCTAGTTTGCCTTTACTTTCCTTCCCTAAGAGAGAAGAATTTATTTTCTGCCACAGGGATGAAAAATATCACCTTCTTCTCACAACTGAGGCAAGAAAATTTTACTTTCCGTCGGGGCTATAACAAGTAGTATATTCTCATATAAGAGTATCATTGGAAAGCATGTGTATAAAATGACCTTTCAACACGTGTGTTACATATTATTTTTCCTACGACAATTTCTCATTTTACGCTATAAGAAATTATTTAATTTTTAGTCATTTTTTATTTTTTCATATATTAAAGGTTGTTTCGAATTCATTTTTATATTTATGTTTACCGAAACCAATAATCTCATTCTGTTGACATTTAAATTCAGGAAATAATTATTTTCCGCACGCAAATGAGTGCTGAGAGTTAGTACTTTTTGCCTTGTTGTAAAATATAAAACTTTATATAATATACAACTTGATAACCAGAACAAAAGAAGCAACACAATTCCAAACTATCATTTTTTACTTCCTTGTACGAAGTATATAAGACTACTATAACAATAGAAATAACATAATAGATTTTGGTTAAAATAGACTAACTGGAAGTGATACATTACATGAAGCTGCTAACAGTTTTTCTGGAAAAAAATGGCATTATTTTGATTTTAGAAATAAATGCTGCAAATAAAAGTTTTAGAGAATTAAATTCTGCGTCTAGCACATTAAGAATTATTAAATTAGCATTTTGTATAAGCGAGACATGTAAATTTAAAAATTATATATTTTTTGTTTTTTTTTTAAATTAAGATTAGAACAAAAAATAAGAAAAAAAATTAATGTTAAATATGTGCAATTAAAAAAATATCTATAGTTTAATACGCGTACAAGGAAGTCATGTGGTGTCCACATCAAATTTTTTGTCAAAGTAATGTGTTAAATATAAATGTAATTCTTAGGTTTAATTTTTTTTTTGCAATTTAGTCGAACATAAAGCTTTAAATAAATAAAATAAATATATCATCACGCCTTTTACTCATTACTGGGTGTGGCACTCTGCCTAAGCAGATCTCGGTAAGTGATATATTTCTTCACGTAAAGTGCGGTTACCAGCTGTCAAATCACGCCTCCCAAAGATATTAGTAGAGGGAGAGCCACAGGGGTAGATTTAATTTGGTGAAAATTGTTTGTCGGCTGTGGGGATCGAACCAGGATTCTCAAGATCCACAGGCCAACTATACCACTGAGCCACCTACCCCATAAATAAATAAATTGACAATTTGACAGGTCCCGTGACTATGAGTCACTAAAAATAAAATAAATAATTAAATATATCATCACGCCTTTTACTCATTATTGGGTGTGGCACTCTGCGGTTACCAGCCGTCAAATTACGCCTCCCAAAGATATTAGTAGAGGGAGAGCCAAAGGGGTAGATTAAAATTGGTGAAAATAAATAAATAAATAAAGATTTAAATAAAATAAATAAATATATCATCACGCCTTTTACCCATTACTGGGTGTGGCACTCTGCCTAAGCAGATCTCGGTAAGTGATATATTATTCGCGTGAAGTGCGGTTACCAGCCGTCAAATCTCGGTCCCCAAAGATATTAGTGGAGGGGGAGCCACAGGGATAGATTTAAATTGGTGCTTTGTATATTATTATTGGGATTAAGTTCCTGTTGTACAGCGTAACATAAAATAACATAAATAATAAATATATAATAGAGCTTTACTCGTATCTCCATTGAATTCAAATTTATATACTCGTTACATAAATACGTATTAAATTAATTAGTATTTAGCAGAAAAGAAATAAATAACTTTGATAGGCAACAAATTGAAATTTGAAATAGTAAACAGGAAATAATATGGCTAATTTTATTCAAGCGCCTAAATTTATCTTATCTCAAACGACTGTCAAATTTGGAATGTGAGGGCGTAAGATATGTTATGTAGGAGGCAAGAGGCCAGATCTCTACCAGGATTCGGTGATCTACTTTTTACAGAGAGATTTTTGTTTTTATTTTCTATTTGGCCGGCGTAATTAGTTACTGATTAAAAACCTAATTAAAAAATAATTTCATTTCTGACAGAGACGTTGTGTAGATTTTTAACTATCATTTTAGATCGTTTTTGAGATATGTTGTCATTTATTATCATTTTAATTATTTAGTATTATTAATTTTATCCTGTTAATTTAGAAATTATTAATTAAGTAATATTAGATATCATACTTCGTATATGAATTAATTTTATTAAATTGAATTTCTTAATTAATTACCATAAATTATTATTCAATTATTTTACAAATTATGGTGAAACCTCACATGAATGGACAACATGCTTACAATTTCTGAATACGACTGCATACTAAAGTAATTTTGTTTATCATTTAAAGATTTATGGTTTCACAAAACTTATGGATTTAGACAAAATAAGATTGACAGATGCCACCTGGATGTCACTGATGCATGACTAACTTTATTGAATTGCGGTAACGGTTATTATGGGCGTTTCATTTTATCATTTTGTCTTTTAAATTTTGTTGTGAGTTTTTATAGATTTGGTATGTCAAGTAGTGCTATCTAGTGGTTTTTATTTCAATTAAATGAAAGTGTCCAGGCTTTCAAGTCGCAAAAACAACCTTAAAATATTTCAAAATTTAAATTTATTGGATAAAATGAAATACATTTAATGAAATTTGCGTATTTTATTTTTACATTCAATATTATTACGTTAGGTTATGTTAGTAGGGGGTAGGTGGCCTGTGGATCTTGAGAACCCTGGTTCGATCCCCACAGTCGACAAATAATAATAATAATAATAATAATAATAATAATAATAATAATAATATTTATTTACTGGTACATAAAATGAGACAAGAAACGCCTACAGTCAAGCAAAAAATCAGAATTGTTAAAATGAATAAGTGAGAAAATACTAGATATTTGTTCAGAAGTTTGTATCTGTCATATATTCGTCAATACTATAGTACCCTTTTTTGAGCAGTTTGTTGGTTATAACAGATTTGAATTTACTTAATTTCAGATCTCTTATTTCCTGAGAGAGTTTGTTAAAAAGATTTAAATTTATGCTATTGATTTTACTGTTTCTATATGCCAACTTAGGAGCAATTAGGTTTATATTATTTCTCGTGTTATGTTTATGAATTTCAGCATGAGTTCTGTAATTTTGAATATTTTTCTTAATATATATTAAACAATGTAATATATATTGAGAATATATAGTGAGGACGTTGTTGTCCTTAAAAAGTTCTCTACAGTCGACAAATAATTTTCACCAAATTAAATCTACCCCTGTGGCTCCCTCTCCACTAATATCTTTGGGGGCCGTGATTTGACGGCTGGTTACCGTACAAATATATCACTCACTGAGATCTGCTTACTGCAGAGTACCACACCTAGTGATGGGTAAAAGGCGTGATGATATATTTATTTAGTTATGTTAGTTACGACATATCTCATCAGAGGCGCTAGTTGGCATGCTTGCTCATGTAAAATTAGGAATTTTAAGGACATATGAAACGGCCATAATAAGCATAGCAGAAGTCAATAAAGTTATCCATGACTGATGTCAAATTATATCGTTGTTTTCCAGTTGTTATAGATATGGTTTGACTTTCCTAAGGAAAACTTTGAAAAAAGAAAATTTTACTCGTCGTAGCAGATCTTTGTAAGTGATATATTTTTTCGCATGAAGTCGTCAAATCACGGTCCCCAAAGATGTTAGTGATGGGGGAGCCACAGGAGTAGATTTAAATTGGTGAAAATTGTTTGTCGGCTGTGGGGATCGAACCAGGGTTCTCAAGATCCACTGGGAAACTCGATACTTATAATATATTTATTTATGTTACTCTGTACAACAGGAACTTAATCCCAATTACAGTACAGGGTTCGTACTCACCGAGCCGCAGTGTGATAGTTTATATATTTTTAGCTTGCATGATATTCGAAATCGAGATTTTCGGATATATATAGTATGTTATGCATCAAGGGAGGGAAACAAGCGATTATTCCTGCATGTGAAGTGAAGGCTCGAGCTGAAGTCGAGCTTTGCCTACTTCATACAAGGGATAATCGCGCCCTCCCGTGAAGCATATTATACTTTTTGTAACAAGTGCACAAAAATTACTGTCTTATCAGGACAAATGTGAAATATGGGTTGCGTAACTAGTTACCTAGGAAACGCCGCAAACAACTAATAATCATAGTCTCTAGGGAGAGAAATATCCTACCTAGGGAGAGAAACATAATGTTTCCCTAGGGGAGAAAAGCATTGTTTCTCTCTATAAAATTAGGGAATAAGAAAGTGTTTCTTGTGCATGTGTTACGAAAAATAAATATCGAGCCATTGTCATCTCTAGGGAGAAAATAATTAACTTTCGATCTGTATATAAGGCAAGAAAAGTTTACATTCGATTTAATTTTTGTTATTATTCTAACAAGCGTAAACATTATAATGCTGTTATATTATGCATTATGTAAATTATTATATTTTGACCTAATACTTATGCAAATGAAAAATAATCAAACTAGATTTAAAAATGGGAAATATAAATTGTTCATTTAATTGATACGTAATTATTTGCTATCAGAATCAGGAGAAAAATCCAAAATATATTTGTTCGATTTCTACACAATATTCTGATATATTTAATTTACAGTATTACGTAAACGTACTTGAATAATGTATGCATGTAGGTCGATAATTCCCACGCTACTGTTTTAATTGCACTTGACGACTCGTAGCCAGTTGTTTATGGTTTCTCGAATTTAATTTTATTTACGACATTTTTATGCGTGCACTTCTGTTCGCAATATTCACATCGTCGAATTCATAATGAGATTGGTTATGCTGCATAATAAAATATGTCTGCTGTTATGTTCACTTTATCATTTAAATCATACAGATTATAGCTGTGTTCACAGCTATCCATTTAGTAATTACGATCAGTAATTATAATTATTAATTAGTTGAAACGTCTTAAAACGTGTGATACAAATTAGAAATAATAACTTTATAAGTGAATTAGTGAGAAATTACATTTTAAAGCATGTATCAAACAATTTTCATCACGTTAAAACTACCCCTGTGGCTCCCCATTTAATATATATTCATTTTAAACTGGAGGGATCGACATAAAACGATTAAATTCACCGCAATTACGTTTACAAAGGAACTCAAAATATGACCCGTTATAACTGATATCACAAGGTTCGCACAGGGTTGTACAGCCCCATTCGCCGGTATTTTTAATTGGTCAATCATAGGAAAAAACAAGTATAATTTTAGGCTAAATACGACCATTAAAAATTTCCTGTTGTTACTATCGTTAAGCGATTTGTGGTAGCCGCACTAATAGATTTCATTGTAGTTATATGGGACAGGGACGTTTAATCGTTTTATGCCGATCCCTCCAGTTTAAAATGAAAATAATATACTGACATCTTTGGGGGTCGTAATTTGTCGACTTCACGCGCATAAATATATCACTTACTGAGATCTGCTACAGTAAAGTGCCACAACCAGTAATGTGTTAAATGAGTGATGATATATTTATTTATTATTTTATATAGTCTATAGGTACCGAGCCGTAGTTAGTTTTAGTTTAAATGAGATTCGAACACGGGATCATCGGATTCGTATCGCTAATCTGACCTTCGTACTGCCATGTTGCTATTTATTATTTATGTTACGCTGTACAACAGGAACTTAATCCCAATTACAGTACAGGATCCGGCCTCACCGCGTCGCAGTGTAGTAATTCATATAATTTTTAGCAAGAGTGCGATTCGAACTCGGTATCTCCGGATTCGAATTCCGTAACGCTGTCCACACCACCGTACTGCCATGTTGTTATTTATTATTTTTGTTACGCTGTACAACAGGAACTTAATCCCAATTACAGTACAGGATCCGGACTCACCGAGCCGCAGTGTGATAGTTCATATAATTTTTAGTTTGAGGGCGATTCGAACTCGGAATCTCCGGTTTCGAATTCCGTATCGCTGTCCACACCAGCGTACTGCCATGTTGTTATTCTCGTACAAATGCTATTAAACTGGTAACTATTTAAACGATTTTCCGTATACTTCCTGAAAAGTGTGAATAAATAAACTTATCTAAAAATTCAATCAAACTATAAAATTAATACCATCAAATTTATTACTTCATTAGTTAGCAATAATAAAATTACAAACTAGAATGTTATTGGTTTGAAAGCAGCAATTTTCTATTACAAACGAAAACGATTTCAAATTGACATTTTAACGTGCAAACTACTAGCGGTGCAGCGAATAAAATTAAAATTTCATAACATAATATTTCTCATAGATCCAGTTGACATAATCTGTGTAATTTTATTATGTAGTTTATATATCTTTATTTTTATAGTGCGAAGTATTTAGTTCGCAAAATTCCGAGATATAATTGGCGATAAAATCGATAAGGCAGTGATCTAACTTGACGCCTTGTTCGATTTTGCTTCGGGGTGTACCATAACATCGAGGACGGCGGGTATTTATGCTAAATCATATACCGGGAGTTTTTATTATCAGTAAACATAGGGATATGCCATTACAATAGTTACAGTTACAAAGTTTGACAGCAATGCATTAGAGCGTTTATTTTAAAAGTGAACATAGGGAAAATAACATTGCTGTCATCTATAGTTGTCAAAGTAATAAAACTGTCCTCTTTCAAAATCACACCGGGTTAATAGGGGATCAAATAGTGCGGCGTTTTTATATAAATGGAAATTTAAATGGAGAAAATTATTTAGAGTTGTTACAAGAGAGAGTAATATTGAGTAAATATTGAGGAAGTGTGATTCCAACAAAATGTACGAAATTGTCTGCATCGGATATTCCCCCAACGATGGCTAGGACGAGGTGCAGAAGTGGAGTGGCCTGCAAGGTCACCAGATCTTGCGCTAAACGATTTTTTTTTTGGGGCCACTTAAAAAGTAAATTTTATAATGGTGGAAGAATGAGATTCCTCCAGAGCAAATAAATAATGCTATAAATTCATTTTATAATCTTTTAGGCTATTGTTTACAGGTAAATGGGGGTTATTTTGAACAGTTATTGAATTAAAATTCCTATTTAAAACTAAATACCTTTTTCTTTTTTGGTAGTTGTGATTTTGCAACTGGTTACTGTACTTAACGGCTTAAAATGTGTAGTTTATTAGGATCTGCTATTGCAGAACTGCCATGGCCAAGAATGACCAGAATTTTGACATATAAACATGCAGATGTGAATTTCGGGTTGAACCAGTTCAAAAAGTCAAAATTTTTATTATATGTTTCTATACAGTACAGAGCACGAGAAATACACTCGTTCAAACCGCATTTCAATATCTCTTTTAGTTTTTGAGTTACAGCGATTTTTGACTTTTTTTAAAGCTCAACTTTGAAAGCCCATAACTCAAAAACTAAAAGAGATATTGAAATACGGTTTGAACGAGTGTATTTCTCGTGCGCTACTTAACTTGTACATGTATTTTGATACATTTTTTATTACAAAAAATCGAAAATGGCCGTTTTTTGAAGATTTCTTAAGGGGTTAGCCTTAAGATTTTTACGATTTTTGGCCATTTTTTGTTTTTTTTGTAATAAAAAATGTATCCGTGCGAATTTTATTCTGAAATTTTGCATACTTATGTATTTTCACGCCAGAAATTCACTGGTGTTTTCAGATTTTTATTATCTTTTCAAGTTTTTAAAATATTGAAGAAGAAAAATTTTGAAAAATATTGAACTGTCACTCACCGATTTAAATGAAACTTGGCACACTAATAGAACTCTAAAATATATTGAACCTCAATTTTTCTCTTACGGAAGTTGTTTTTTAGGGAAAGGTGTTAAAAGCAAGAATCGCCATAAATGAAATTAAATAATACCAAAATATTTCGCGTTCAACATTGATTACCCAGGGGCAGGGTTCGTAAATATCATGATATTTATAATAAATATCAAAATATCTGATATATAGGATATATATCAGATAAATATCACTTTTTGGATATTTATTTTTTAATTTTAGTTTTTGTACACATTTATTATCACAATAGGAAATACAAAATAAATTATTACTCCTAAATAAAAAATTAATATAGGTAATGAAAAAAAGTAAATATACATTGAATGGATACACAAATATTATATAGTACTAAGAATAGTAAGAATATTTAAATAATCCTATATCCTAAATAGGGGCAAATCATCATCTTCTGATGAACTTCCTGAACATAGCGTTGCAGATAGAGACTCACTTGGCCAAATCCAATCTAAATTAGTTTTTTTTTTGTAGTTTCTTTTTGGTTTAAATATTTAAACATAAAAACTAATTTACCGGTTTTGTCGTTACCGAGACGATTGCGTAATTGAGATTGGACAATGCCAAAAGTGGAGAAATATCGTTCCAGCCCTGCTGTGGCTGCTACAGCATTGTGTAACTGTTCACATAGTTCAATAAATGTACTTTTATTTGGCCACTCTGACTCATTGATAGTTACACTTTTCCACCATATTAAAGGATTTGTATTTCTAAAATGAGTACCAAATAAAATTTTAGAAATGGTTCAGACTTTGCCGTTAATGACATCACAAATGGCACACAATTTGGATTTATGTCGTTGATGTGAAGTTAGTCAAAAGCTAGTAAAGTAAGAATTATCTTTAGAATATAATTTTAACAGAATTAATGAAAGTAATAATGAGAGGTATACTGTATTTATTATAGACTATTTGATATTTTTATATAATGGATATATATCTTCGAACCCTGTTTAGAATTCAATTTTCCCAAAAATCCTTAATCGTAGGATTATTTAAACGAAAATTTACATACATATGTATTTTGACCCACTGAATCCAGTGGTGCAATCTTCAAATGCATATGACTTCTGGTTTTCGAGAAAATGTTAAAAAAAACGCTTTTTGCGATTTTTTTGGCGGAAAATTGAAAAAAAATAAAAATCGCTGAAACTATGTTTATAAGTTAATTGAAGCACGAGAAAATTAATGCCGTTGAGCGCGTTTTCATATCACATTTAGTTTTCGAGATATAGCCTGGGAAATGTAGAAAAACTGAAAAATTCGAAAAATTTCACTTTTCCGGAGGCTATATCTCAAAAACTAAACAAGATATGGAAATGCGCTCAACGACGTTGAATTCCCCGTGTCCGAATTGACTTATAAGCAAATTTTCATACAATTTTAAGCAATTTAATATTTTTAATTATTTCCTAAGGGGTACCCCTTTGGTTTTCTCAGATTTTAATTCAATTTTCCCAAAAATCCTTAATCGTAGGATTATTAAAACGAAAATATACATACATATGTATTTTGACCCACTGAATCCAGTGGTGCAATCTTCAAATGCATATGACTTCTGGTTTTCGAGAAAATGTTAAAAAACCGCTTTTTGCGATTTTTTTGGCGGAAAATTGAAAAAAATAAAAATCGCTGGAACTATGTTTATAAGTTAACTGAAACACGAGAAAATTAATGCCGTTGAGCGCGTTTTCATATCACATTTAGTTTTTGAGATATAGCCTCGGAAAAGTAGAAAAACTGAAAAATACGAAAAATTTCACTTCTCCGGAGGCTATATCACAAAAACTATTTGATATTTTTATATAATGGATATATATCATTGCAAAAATATGACGATATATATCAAAATAAATATCATGATATATATCGATCGATATATATCTTCGAACCCTGCCCAGGGGTAACCTCGAAAATATATTCAGCGTCCCCAAAAATTCCAAAGTAACTAGTTTTGAACCTAAAACTCTATTTCAGTTGAATATCGTAATTTCATCCCCCCATCCCCTTTTTAACCCTTTAAAACAGTGCATATGATCAAAATGACTCCGAAAATAGATTTTGGCGATCTCAAAAACAGGAACAGGAACTTAGTCCCATTATAGTATCTGAATACAATAAGTAAAATTAAATGTATTAATTGATTTTGGAATTTAATTCCTAATAACTTTTTTTCGAAATCTTTCCTTTTAAATAATCAGAGAAGTAATTGTAATGGAAAATTCATTTGCTTTTTTAATTTGCCGATGGCTCATTTTTTATATATTTTGTTGATACATTTTAAAATAACTTTTTGTACGCCTATGTTTAGAATGTTTTACTCGCTCGTTTCTTAGTAAAAGTTCAGTGCTTTCCTATTGTAAAGTTAATTGTTTTTCGATTTTTTTAAGTTGTAGGTGTTCTGTTTTTGAATACAAATTGATTTATGTGTTTATCTGTTTATGCATCTCGTGTTTTCTACTGTTACACTTCGTGTTTCATAAATTAAATTTATGTTTGATTGAAATTAGAATCAAATAGAAAAGAAAATGTTTTATTATACTCTATAAATTTAAAGAGAAAGCACTTAGTTTAAGAAATTAATGTTTTCTTGAAATAAAATTCTAATTATACTTCGAACTAAATTGTTAAATTTTAAATTGATTTCTGAAATAAATACATATATGCAAGCGTCCGTACAAATATGCTTTGTTGGTTGTAGCAAATTAAGATTTCAATGCTGCGTCAAGAAACATACGTTTTTAGCTGTCATAACTAGAGATGGGCGAATATCATCCGCGAATAGTCGAATGCCGCGAAAATTGACATTATTCGATATTCGAGATTTTCGAATGTTAACGTCACTATAGCGAACATTCGAATACCGCGAATATCGCACCAGATGTTGACCACAATTTTTGACTATGTTTTTCTTTATCATTTGTACATAAACTTAAAGCTATTACAATATTTTGAAGTTATTAATAACAAAGATATTTTGTTTCAAAACCATGAAGACGTACCATATTTCAAATTTGTTTTTCGCCAACATTTGAACCTTAACCTTAAATTTGAAGTTTTCGTCTATTTCTTTTTTGTTTGTTTTTGTTTTAATTTTATTTTATCTTAACAATTTCATTCAAATAATGAAAAGGACATAATTAAATAATTATTAATAATAAATAAATTAACTTTTAGGAGTATTCGAATATTCGAGTACCTCGAATATTCGAGAACTGATTAATATTCGTATTCGATATTCGAATTCGAGAAATTTGATATTCGCCCATCTCTAGTCATAACTCATAACGAAATATATCTCAGATTATATAATTTAGGACAATAAATATTTTCACTGCTTCTAAACTACTTTGTAAATGAATATATGGCATTAGATACAACAAAGACAAAATTAATTGTCTTTGAATGCTCACTTGGTGAAACTAGGTTTAATAATAAAATATTAAAATAAACACTTTTTTTGTGAGACTTAGACAAGTGTTTATTTTAATATTTTATTAATATGGCTTTAGGATTCTTGAATACTATTATTTATTTATTGAACGTTTCGATGGTTAACCCATCATCTTCAGCATTTATTACAACAAAAATATTTTCCAATTCTAATACATATCTGTTTTTTACATTGTCAATTTTTAAAATACAGGGTGTTTCAGGGCTAGTGTAACAAACTTTAACAGCTTATTCCTGAGGTCATTTTGAGCCAAAAATGTCATATGAACAACTTCTTGTATTTTGGTAACTAGAAGGAATAGGACCTATGTTCATATGACATTTTTGGCTCAAAATGACCTCCGGAATAAGCTGTTAAAGTTTGTTACACTAGTCCTGAAACACCCTGTATAGCTGGAATTAGCTTCACGGATGAGCAACTGTCATAAACGTAAAAAGTAACGTCACTTGTGAATTTAACAAAATAAACCACATGTGAAAAAACATATTTAAATCGGTGATATTTTGCACGTGTATACTGTTAAGATGGCCGACAGAAAATGAGAAACTGGAAACTTTTCCATCGTCCTATATAAAGTGATTATTCCTAATGGTATTAGAAATTATTATTTACAAAAGTATGTGAAGTTGGCAAACTGAGACGTAAGCGAGGGCCGAAAGCTCGAGCTGAAGTCGAGGTTTACCAACTTCACACAAGGGATAATCGCGACCTCCCGTGAAGCATATTATACTTTTCGTAACAAGTGTACAAAAATTACTGTCTTATCGGGACAAATGTCAAATATGGGTTGCTAACTAGTTACCTAGGAAACGCCGCAAACCGCTAATAATCGTAGTCTCTAGGGAGAGAAACATGCTACCTAGGGAGAGAAACATCCTACCTAGAGAGAGAAACATAATGTTTCTCTTCCTAGTGCAGAAAAGCAGTGTTTCTTTCTCTAAAATTAGGGAATAAGAACTTGTTTCTTGTGCATGTGTTACGAAAATGTAGTATTGTAGTTGCCACTGGTTTGTTTCTTTTTTTTTATTTAATGGAATGTTAAGACTATAATAATCATTTCTTTAGCATCGGGACTAAAATACTTTATTCCCATCGTTATTGGCAACGATAAATAAAAGCATAACAGGATAAAAATCTTTGTGTTTCATGGCACGATTTAATGTCATTTTTTTATTCATCCTTTATAATAATAAGTAACAAGTAAAAAATTGTATTTGCAAATGAATCGTTCATCAGCATTATAGGAAATAAAACCAAGATATAAGAAGGTGAATAAATCATTTATTTACAAACATAAAACACAGATACAAAACTTAAACTAAGTAACAGTCATGAAAGATGAGCGCGCGATAGATGACAATGATCAATACATTCCTTTATTCCATTTAATGTAACCCTAATCCAATGCTGCTATACGACACCGCTCCCCCATGTCCACCAAGACTAAGAGCCACGGGCGCAGCATGCGCCACCAGAGGCGTCAGCACCTTGTGGACCACGGGCTGCACCACCTTGTGGACGATCTGCGGGTGTGCGGCATGTCCCTTGCGTTCCACGATGGCGTTGAAGCCGTTCTTGTCGTCCGCGGTGTACTTGACGATGCGGATGGTGCCGTCGGGTTCTTGGAGAGAGTATTGGCCTTGGACGACGTCTCCGTGGCGGACCTCGGTTTGTTCTTTGTTGTCGCCGGTGTGGTGGTCGCTTACTCCGTATTTGAATTCGTATTGTGCTGGGGCCTAAGATTATTAGAAAATATGAATATGATTGAAGAATTATTATATGAACAAAAAATACGAGAATATTCAGTGATTGTTTCAATAGTTCGTGCTATTCCATTTGATGGAATATATATAACTAGAGATGGGCGAATATCATCCGCGAATAATCGAATTATTCGATATTCGAGATTTTCGAATGTTAACGTCACTATAGCGAACATTCGAATACCGCGAATATCGCGCCAGATGTTGACCACAATTTTTGACTGTTTTTCTTTATCATTTGTACATAAACTTAAAGCTATTACAATATTTTGAAGTTATTAATAACAAAGATATTTTGTTTCAAAACCATGAAGACGTACCATATTTCAAATTTGTTTTTCGCCAACATTTGAACCTTAACTTTAAATTTGAAGTTTTCGTCTTTTTCTTTTTTGTTTGTTCTTTTTGTTTTAATTTTATTTTATCTTAACAATTTCATTCAAATAATGAAAAGGACATAATTAAATAATTATTAATAATAAATAAATTAACTTTTAGGAGTATTCGAGTACCTCGAATATTCGAGATCTGATTAATATTCGTATTCGATATTCGAATTCGAGAAATTTGATATTCGCCCATCTCTAGAATATATATATATATAACATTTATTGAATTTATAAATGGCATAAAATTTGTTTTATTTAGAAATGCCGAAATGATAAAAAAAGAGAAATAAAACAAGCATAACATTTCTTATGCCACAAGAAAGTATGAATATTATTGAAGGATTGTTTTGTGAACGAAAGATAGATAAGTTTGTAAGAAAGGAATTCTGAATGTTAATCTTTATCGAATATTCAATGAATGTTTCAATAGTTCGTGCTACTGCATTTGATGGGATATAGCATGATGTTATGTACTCGTAAATTGAATTACATTTATTGAATTTATAAACGACATACGTTTTGTTTTCTTGAGAAATATCAAAAAGTTAAAAAACATAAATAATAGTATGTTATGCATCAAAGGAGGGAAACAAGCGATTATTCCCGCGTGTGAAGTTGGCAAACCGAGACGTAAGCGAGGGCTGAAGTCGAGGTTTTCCAACTTCACACAAGGGATAATCACGCCCTCCCGTGAAGCATATTATACTTTTCGTAACAAGTGCACAAAAATTACTGTCTTATCGGGACAAATATCAAATATGGATTGCGTAACTAGTTACCTAGGTAACGCCGCAAACAGCTAATAATCGTAGTCTCTAGGGAGAGAAACATCTCTCTAGGGAAAGAAACATAATGATTCTCTCTCTAGAGGAGAAAAGCAGTGTTTTCTCTCTAAAATTAGGGAATAAGAACGTGTTTCTTGTGCATGTGTTACGAAAAATAAGTGTTACATGTCTTACATGAAATTATTCAGTGATATATTTGCCAAGCAACTTAATATGGTATTTTGCAAAAGATTGAGCTCGAATTAGGAATTTATAGAACTGCCTGTATAAATAATGTGGAATGATTATAAATAATCTCACACATTTCAACAGAACTGGTAGGTAATGAAGCAAATTTATGTTTCTGTAGCAGGCAATAGAAGTAACAGGTCAGAGTATAAATTGCATATGAGTTGCTTTCGTTTCAAGTAGAACATTTAACATCTATATTCTCCAATGTAAAACGTTATTAAATTAAATCAAATTAAATTATAAAAAGGGAAACTGAGACATTGCCAGGATTTGAACCTCGGATGTATGAACTCCGGTCATATACTTTAAACTAACTAAACTATGGTCACCTGTGATTTAAATCTGATTTTATTCCAATTTTGATCTTTATTTTTGTTATGTGTTTAAAAATGCTAATTAAATATTTGTACTAAATTATTTTAAAGAAAAATGATTTAAGTAAAACATATGAAGGATTAAGTAATGTACCAGTTTTATTTGAACTATTTGTCTTTAAAAAAAATATAGATACGTTTATTAGTGAAAAATTTACGATGATGATTGAAGTTATTTTGAAAATGTTGTAATAAGTTTGAAATAAAAAGACATCAAAAATTAAAGTTACTTACATAGTAATCCTTAGTAATAATTTCGTGTCCATGTCCTCCATATAATTGAGCAGAAGCATAAGCTACAATGGCAGCAAGGACCAAAAACTGAAACAAAAATTGCAATAAGTTATTCAATTTCTGTCCGTCGGTACGGTGGTGTGGATAGCGATACGGAATTAGAATTTCACTCAAGCTAAACATTTATACAAACTACTACAATGCGGCTCGGTGAGTGCGGACCCTGTACAGTTATTGGGATTAAGTTCCTGTTGTACAGCGTAATATAAATAAATAATATTTGGATCAAGTATCGTTAATTTGTTTGTCAGAGTATGAAAAGAGGGTTTTTGGAAACACTGAATCTAACAAAATAATATCATCACACATTTTACCCATTACTGAATGTAATACTTTGTTGTAGCAAATCTCGGTAAGTGATATATTTCTTCACCCAATATATCTAAAAACCTCTAATTCAAGAAAAAAATTTGAGTTCCATAATTAAAACAATTTTTGCTTAAAGTTCTGTGATAATTCATTAAATTTCGGTACACTAAATGTTCATCTTCGTCACGAAAAGAATATTAATTAATTAAACATGAATTTTCATATTTCATATTCAGAAAAAATGTATTAGTAGTAGTTAGTTATGAGGAGATTCTACCCAGATTTAACCTATTAACTCTTGAACGTAGAAGAACAAATTCTGATATGATTGTACTCTACAAAATATTAAACAATATTATTAATACGGAATTGTTAATTGAAAATATTGATTTTTGTGTTCCAAATAAAATAACAGGAAATAACAACTTATTTTACACTCCTTCTATTAAATCGAATTCATATAAAAACTCGCCGTTAATAAGAACAATGATGAAGTACAATAATCATTACCAACATTTGGACTTCTTTAGTTTAAGTTTAAGCCAACTTACAAATCTGCTTAAGATTTAGGTAAATATAATCAAATTTCGTTATCACTATTATTATTTATTACTATTTTTGTGTCACTTTATTATCTTATTTCTTTTCTCTAATTATGTAATAGTAACTCTGTAAATAATATTTTGTCTCTTTTGTATATTTGTTAATGTATTATCAAAACGTGGAAGCTCTTTATTGGGTACCCGCCAGCTTCCCTTAATGTAAATAAATTAAATAAATTTAAAAAAATAAATAAATATTTGATTAATTTCCAACAACTAAAGAAACCCAAAATTAGTGTTAATATTAAATTTTACTTTCGTGTTTTTCCACTGGTTATCAAAAAACTCCTTTACTACTTACTTTCATAACCATGTTGATAAGTTAGGATTATAAATAATTATTAGTCGAGCAGTTGAATTGAACTGATTTCACACCAAAATCTGTTGGCTTTTATATGAAATCACGCACTCACCACCAATGCACCGCTAATTTATCATAACTCGCGCTTAATTAAACGAAATGCAGTTTTGAAAGTGTTCCATATGGCCTGAGTAACTAACTGCAGAACAGAGTGACATATCTTAGCCGTTGAACTAGATCAAATCTGAAAAAATATCTATGAATTTTTAGCTAAACTTCCTGCTTTGCATGTTGTTGTTTCAACAACTAACCGTATTTGGATCATATTCTGATTTTGTCAATGTAGAGTATACTATTCATTTAATTATTTTACATATAATCGGTAAAAAATGTTAACTTTATAACAACAAAGACATCGCTCTTATTAGAGCTCATCGGTAGATGGCATGGCCTGTTCCACAGAACTTCTCATGTCATCTTACCTGTTTGTTAGAGATCTTATTCTCTGCTGGCACAGTTCTTCGTCACCAGCTTCTTCACGTGAACTTTGTTCTAGGTGAAGAAGTGAGTTATACCATACTGATGAGCTCTAATAAGAGGGAAACGCGTCTATGGTTACTAACTGTGCTGGTCAGCTTCTGACGATGCCCTCATAAGGTGACTTGGAGGCTGAAGTTTGTGAAACATAGCCAAGTGTTTATGTTATATTTTTTATTGTTAACTTTATTCTTATCAAAATCATTAATTAAGAGGATATTATCCGAGACGAAAAATAAGCTATTTTTCTGGAACAAATTCTGACTGTATAACAGCACATATTTTATTAATTTTTTTTATGTAAATAAAGGATGGAAATAGTGCGATAACTCTGATTTTTAAAACTTTTCATTCCTGGAAAATTGCTGTATACAATTAAAAATTCATCTATTTTTGATATTAAATTAGCACAAGAAAAAGTAAAATATTGTGCTTCATTATTTACCCAGAGAATTAAAAATTATTTTGGTAAACAACGAATTTTTCCGTTTCTATATAAAATGTTATATAGAACACGTGACTAAAGTAGCATTATTAGCCTGTTCCGCTATTAGGATTCAATCGTCATTCTCAATATATAATGACAAACTTTACCCCTTTGTGATATAATCTACTATTCTTATTATTAAATTTATCTTCTGAATTAAGAAGGTAGTTAGTAGCAAAAAATTAAATTAGTTCGCAAATCTGCTTAAATTAGAAATTATTTATTTATTCGATCCTCACAGCCGACAAACAATTTTCACTAAATTAAATCTACTTCTGGGGCTGCCCCTCCACTAACATCTTTGGGAGCCGTGATTTGACAGCTGGTAACCGCACTTCACGCATAGAAATATATCAGTTACCAAAATCTGTTTCAGCAGAGTGCCACACCCAGTAATAGATAAAAGGTATGATGATATATTTATTTAATTTATTAAACTAACATAACTAAATAAATATAAATAAATATATCATCACACCTTTTACCTATTACTGGGTGTGGCACTCTGCAGTAGCAGATCTCAGTAGGTGATATATTTCTTCGTATGAATTACAGTTACCAGCCCTCAAACCACGGTTATCAAAGATGTTAGTGGAGAGGAAGACACAGGGGTAGTTTTAACGTGGTAAAAATTGTTTGTCGGCTGTGAGAATCAAACCTGAGTTCTCAAATCCATTGGTTGGCTCGATACCACTGATCTACCTAGCCAGGGGCGGATCCAGGGGTGGTCATGGGGGTCATGACCCTCTCCCTAAGCCTTGATATTTTTAAAATGTTGTCCCTAATACATAATAATGATGTCATTATTTACGATTTGTTAAACAAATTAAATATAAAATATTATCTAAGAACTTGAAATTTTAAGATTATTAGCAACTATTGTTTGATTTATTATTCTAATAAATAGCCAAAAACCAATATTTTGTGGGGATATAATTTCGACCCGCAGATGGAAGAGGTATTCTATTTAAGACCTAGTCAAGTATGTGACTACCGACATTTGCACTTAGAAAATCAACTTCTAATTCAATAATTTTTGTATTCTATCGAAGAACCGTTTTTTATATTTAGAAGATGGACAAAACCCCTCCTCCCCGAGGCAAAATTCAGTCTATAACTCCTTCTAATTCGAAGTCTGGATCCGCCCTTGCTACCTACCCCAGTGAAATTGTAGTGTTATTTGTTGTTTGTTAGATGAATAAATTTACTAGAAACATTCTTTTTTCCATCAATCGCAAAATGCTTAAATTAAAAGATACAGAAAACTAAATTTTCTAGCATATTCACGATGTTTTGATAATATTAAAAAAATATTCCAGTTGTAATGTTGTTGCATTTGTTTTGTAACTATTTTAATATTAGTTAATGTCAGTTAAAGCTTTCTCGCATACTTAGATCCTTTCTATTTCGGTATTTTTAAAGTAGCCGTGAAAAACATGACGTCCAGTGCATAATAAAATATATTGTTTGTGAGCAAGAGCCTGTATCTCGATTTTTTGCAAATTAATTGCTTGTATAACACGTAACTTTCTATTTAGTTCAATAAGAACATTTATGATACTATATTTGTTTTGATCAATATATCACATTTTTATATAACACGTTAAGTAATACAGTTATCATAGAATAATGTTTCTATTTACATTTTTAAAACGATTTCCCGTTTTTAATATATCACAGTTTCTTTATTGCAAAATAAAAGTTTGTTTCTATCAATCAAATTATTATAATTACGAGAGTTTTAGCTTAGAACAGGTTTTGAACTTAGTTGAAATGCGCATTTATAATTCAAAATGCTTAAATTAATTACAGCTATAAAGTTTTGTTATGCTCTAACACCATTAAGAAAAACTATAGTGTTCAGAATTTCGTGAAAGAACAATTGTCAGTATACAAACCGTCAGTACGGTGGTGTGGATAGCGATACGGAATTCGAATCCGGAGATCCCGAGTTCGAATCTAATTCAAGCTAAAAATTATATGAACTACTACACTGCGGCTCGGTGAGTGCGGACCCTGTACTGTAATTGGGATTAGTTCCTGTTGTACAGCGTAACATAAATAAATAAATAAATAAATAAATACAAATCAAATAAGATTAAGAAGGATCGTGAAAAAATAAAATAATTTATCAAACAAGGGTTCTCAAGATCCACAGGCCGACTTAATACCACTGAGCCACCTACCCCATTACAATACTTGTGAAAATGATATTTCCCTCGCTCAATTAAATTGTGGTAGTACATATGAAGATGCACCTTTCGCCATTCGATTTCTCGTGGTCTGAATTATATAGAACCACATTTTAATAATTTTCGATTTTTGAACTGGTTCAACCCAAAATTCTCATTATTTTGTATGTACGAGTTCTTAAACGAAGAATTTGCGAACAAACCTCTACACAAAAGAACTTTTGGATTGTTTTGAGGTTCTAAATTTATACCTAACGTGTAGTTAATGTAATTTAAAGTAATTCAAATTCATTTAATTTGTTTAAACTTAAAATGTTTCTTTTAGACTATAGACCAGGGTTCGAAGATATATATCGATCGATATATATCATGATATTTATTTTGATATATATCGTCATATTTTTGCAATGATATATATCCATTATATAAAAATATCAAATAGTTTTTGAGATATAGCCTCCGGAGAAGTGAAATTTTTCGAATTTTTCAGTTTTTCTACATTTCCGAGGCTATATCTCGAAAACTAAATGTGATATGAAAACGCGGTCAACGGCATTAATTTTCTCGTGCTTAAGTTAACTTATAAACATAGTTTCAGCGATTTTTATTTTTTTTCAATTTTCCGCCAAAAAAATCGCAAAAAGCGGTTTTTTAACATTTTCTCGAAAACCAGAAGTCATATGCATTTGAAGATTGCACCACTGGATTCAGTGGGTCAAAATACATATGTATGTAAATTTTCGTTTTAATAATCCTACGATTAAGGATTTTTGGGAAAATTGAATAAAAATCTGAAAAAATCAAAGGGGTACCCCTTAGGAAATAATTAAAAATATTAAATTGCTTAAAATTTTATGAAAATTTGCTTATAAGTCAATTCGGACTCGGGGAATTCAACGCCGTTGAGCGCATTTCCATATCTTGTTTAGTTTTTGAGATATAGCCTCCGGAAAATTGAAATTTTTCGAATTTTTCAGTTTTTCTACTTTTACGAGGCTATATCTCGAAAACTAAATGTGATATGAAAACGCGGTCAACGGCATTAATTTTCTCGTGCTTCAGTTAACTTATAAACATAGTTTCAGCGATTTTTATTTTTTTTCAATTTTCCGCCAAAAAAATCGCAAAAAGCGGTTTTTTAACATTTTCTCGAAAACCAGAAGTCATATGCATTTGAAGATTGCACCACTGGATTCAGTGGGTCAAAATACATATGTATGTAAATTTTCGTTTTAATAATCCTACGATTAAGGATTTTTGGGAAAATTGAATTCTAAACAGGGTTCGAAGATATATATCCATTATATAAAAATATCAAATAGTCTATAATAAATACAGTATACCTCTCATTATTACTTTCATTAATTCTGTTAAAATTATATTCTAAAGATAATTCTTACTTTACTAGCTTTTGACTAACTTCACATCAACGACATAAATCCAAATTGTGTGCCATTTGTGATGTCATTAACGGCAAAGTCTGAACCATTTCTAAAATTTTATTTGGTACTCATTTTAGAAATACAAATCCTTTAATATGGTGGAAAAGTGTAACTATCAATGAGTCAGAGTGGCCAAATAAAAGTACATTTATTGAACTATGTGAACAGTTACACAATGCTGTAGCAGCCACAGCAGGGCTGGAACGATATTTCTCCACTTTTGGCATTGTCCAATCTCAATTACGTAATCGTCTCGGTAACGACAAAACCGGTAAATTAGTATTTATGTTTAAATATTTAAACCAAAAAGAAACTACAAAAAAAAAACTAATTTAGATTGGATTTGGCCAAGTGAGTCTCTATCTGCAACGCTATGTTCAGGAAGTTCATCAGAAGATGATTTTTATTTTTTTTCAATTTTCCGCCAAAAAAATCGCAAAAAGCGGTTTTTTAACATTTTCTCGAAAACCAGAAGTCATATGCATTTGTAGATTGCACCACTGGATTCAGTGGGTCAAAATACATATGTATGTAAATTTTCGTTTAAATAATCCTACGATTAAAGATTTTTGGGAAAATTGAATTAAAATCTGAAAAAATCAAAGGGGTACCCCTTAGGAAATAATTAAAAATATTAAATTACTTAAAATTGTGTGAAAATTTGCTTATAAGTCAATTCGGACACTGGGAATTCAACGCCGTTGAGCGCATTTCCATATCTTGTTTAGTTTTTGAGATATAGCCTCCGGAAAAGTGAAATTTTTCGAATTTTTCAGTTTTTCTAAATGTGTACAAAAACTAAAATTAAAAAATAAATATCCAAAAAGTGATATTTATCTGATATATATCCTATATATCAGATATTTTGATATTTATTATAAATATCATGATATTTACGAACCCTGCTATAGACTATTACACTTCAATGTATTGCTGAAAATATTATTTTCCCTATGTTTACTTTTAAAATAAACGCTCTAATGTATTGCTGTCTAACTTTTTAACTGTAACTATGGTAATGATATATCCCTATGTTTACTGATAAGAAAAACTCCCGGTATATATATATATGAAAGACTAATGTTGCTGAATTCAATTTGCGCAACATATTAAAATTTTTTATTAATTGATTGTTGAAATCACAATCTTCCTTTGTTGTTATTTTCGTCATCATCATTGTTGTAATTTTCATTATTGTGATTTTTCATTGTAGGAATGTTTATTGTTGCAAAATTTCATTGTTGGATTTTTTATTGTTGTAATATGTTGTTACTGTGTAATAGTTTTTCTTTTAAAATATATAATATTTAATATAAAGTCGACGTCTGTAAAAATAAAGAATAATATAATATTTTAATTATAGAATTTATTTGCAAAAATATAATTTATCATTACAATAGATATATGAATAACAATAAGAGTAAGGAATTAATAGAGAATAGAAGAAAAGAAATTCATAAGAAAGAATAAAAGTAGAGAAAAAATAAATATATGAAACAATTAAAACAAGTTAATAATGATGTCCATGGCTAACAGCATGCAGACCACCATTAGCATACGACGAAGCTCCCCCATGTCCATGGGAATAGTACGCAGGTGCAGCATGATGGACAGCGTGTCCAACGGGGTGGTGAGCATGTCCGGAGCGAGTGACCACAGCATTGAAGCCGTTGTGCTTGTCAGCCGTGTACACCACCTTGCGGATGGTGCCGTCAGGTTCCACCAGGGAGTATTCACCCTTGACGACGTCTCCGTCGCGGTGCTCGGACTGCGACTTCTTGTCGCCGGTGTGCGGGTCTTCTACTCCGTATTTGAACTGGTAATGCGGGTGAGCCTAGTGCATAAGTGGACTTAGTGGAGCACGCCTTTGATATAGAGGAATGTGTTTGCTTTTGAGCGTTTCAGGTAAGCATACTTTTAGGATGTTGCTCAAAACTTATTCAGCTTTTACTTAGACCTTAGATCATGCAAATATTAGAATGTTCAACTTCTACGTCTTCTAATAAAAGCACATTATAACTGAACTTTTAAAGATTTCTATTTTGCTTTATTTAATCCCAATTAAATTGCAGGGATCTAACATATATAGTGAATATACTCAGCCACAGATGTATCTGTTCTGTTCCGTTCTTTTAGAGATACATGGCGGGCCCTAGAGCCAATCCTGGTTTATTTACATTCTGCTAAGTATTGAATAATAATGATTCAATATCCGAACAGAATCGCCAGGCCGGACCATGCACCCTAGACATAAAGACAATACACTACACTCCGCGCAGTTTCTGGCAAGAGCTGGACTGACAAATCAGCCGACGCCACGATACACAAAAAAGTTTAACGTCCAGAGGACTCAACAATTTCAAAGTAAAATGTCTTTTTTAACGTGGGATTCTACCACACTTTGTTGCTTCTTTCCAAAATGCAGTGCAAGTTTAGGGCTGGCTTACTAGTAGTTGAGTTGCTTTCCCAATTGCTGTTGGATATACTCTGCCATAGACGTATATTTTAAAAACAAGTTTGGTGTCGCTGAGATGATGCTGAGACTAATCTCAGCCCCCTAAGGGACTTATTTTCATTATATGAATATTTTCATAACTAATATAACAAGTGATATGATAATATTTTGACATGAATTTTGAGTTGATAGGACAATGAAAATATAGCGAGCTGTATTTCCTATTTCTCTAACAACGAATGCAATTTCATGTCAAAATATTATCTAACAATTATTATGTTACGAATTATATTTTGCGTTAGAATTTAACAAGTAAATATTTCTTCTACAGAAGCAGTTCCTCATCGAGAATTTACCATTTCGATCGTTTTTTTATTTTTAGTTGACTTTTATGATAATAATATTTATTTTATTGGTAACCAAAGAGATTTAATTACACTTATTAATTTCACTAGTAGAAAACTATCAAAAGAGATTTAATTTCATTGCTTTATTTTCAAACAAATTCGTGATTCTATTGGTTGGAATACGAGATAGAAATTAGATTGAAGTACAATTTGTTTGTCGAAACTTTAGTATTTACTTACATAGTAATCAACATGATGGTCTTCTTGATGGCCGCCATATCCATGATGATACTGTGCCACTGCAATGCTGGCTAAAGTGGCAAGAACGATGAACTACAAACAAAATATCCATTAATTGCGGGAATGACCTAGGAATATAGAGATGAATATGATTCAAGAGATTATGAAAGGAATTATTTATGTGAGTGGTGTGCCAGTATAAGGAATGTTTGGTGAAGATAACACATGCACAAGAAACACGTTCTTATTCTCTAATTTTAGATAGAGAAACACTGCTTTTCTCCCCTAGGGAGAGAAACGTAATGTTTCTCTCCCTAGAGACTACGATTATTAGCTGTTTGCAGCGTTTCCCAGGTAACTAGTTACGCAACCCATATTTGACATTTGTCCCGTTAAGACAGTAATTTTTGTGCACTTGTTACAAAAAGTATAATATGCTTCACGGGAGGGCGCGATTATCCCTTGTGTGAAGTTGGCAAACCTCCCTCCCTTGATGTATAACATACTATAACATACTACCCCATTTGATTTATTAATATTATTCACGTATTTCTTTTTTTAAAGTAACTTAAATTATTTTAATTTTAAATTAATCATTGCAACTAACACCAAAAGATATAATTTGCATCGCCAGAAGTTAAATTTTGAACTTGGTTCAAATTAATAAAACCAAATCAAATGTTTATCAGCAATGCAATTAATCCGCTTTGCTTTTATTTATTTAAACCAAGTTTAAAAGTAACTTCATTTTTCACCTGCTGATGAAAAAGTAGGCTTTATGCGTTCACTCTAACATCAACTGTAGATAAAGTACTTCTTTTACAAAATAACAAAACATCGATCATTGCTAACACGATTACAATTATTATTTATTATTTAACAGCTGATACGAGAAAAAAAATTAATATACGCGACGATAAAGAGTCTTTATCGACTCGTGAAAGATAGCACACTCGATTCTTCATCGCTTGGTCACTTGTCGATAAAATATCTCTTTATCATCTGGTATAATAAATATAGTTATTTGTGTATTAAGAGCGTAAAGTGATTCTTTGTTACTCGAACACGGTAATTGCAACGCAACCCGAAGGCGAGAGCTGCAATAGTGTAAGAGGAACAAAGACACTTTATGCTCGTGATACACACATAATTTTTTCTACGATTGCATCTTAAAATTATTAAAAAACGTATACGTACTGAAAATAAATTCGTTTTGTCAACTGTCAAAATGACAAGTTTCTGTTTTGTTTGTATCCCTGGTAACGCGCATTTATAATCTTTTTCGCGCGTTGCCATTGGAACGCGCGTATTTAACGTCTTTTGAAAACGTCAACTTTACGATGACAAATGAGAGCGTAATTGTCAACTTTTCATAGCAATCGTAGAAAAAGATATATTTCGATTGTTCCATAGAAATGTCAACTTTACGATGACAAACGAGATCATAATTGTCAATTTTACGATGACAAATGAGAGCATAATTGTCAACTTTTCATAGCAATCGTAGAAAAAATGATATACACGACGAGAAAGACTATCGATTCTTCGTCGCTTGGTCACTTGTCGATAAAATATTTCTTTATCATCTGGTATAATAAATAACTTTTTGTTGATGCAACTAGCCTTCAAAGATGCACATTGCAATAACTTTAATGGTCTAATTAACAAATAGAATCGAAGCACAATCTTAAAGTTGTTCTTACTTTGAACATGTTGATAGAAGGTGTAATAGTCTTGTAGGCTCAAACTGAACTGATCTCTGTAATGAACCGAGTGTGTTTTATAGTTCTTCGTCCAAGGAAAGAAAAAGTGCAATAGGTATGTCATGTTTCGTTGATTACTTAAACAAATTTCGGCAATACTTCATGAAAGTGTATCATTAGGTCTTTGTCAGTTGGGTACAATAGTAATCATGTGGGCTGTGTGCGTGCCCGACCCGGAGTTATGTGCGTTATGAGGAATTTTACACTTGACTGATCATGAAGTTTGTTTTTCTGATCGTAATTTAAAATATGATGTAGTAATAACATTACTATTAGGAAGTATAGCATTGATAAAATTGTTTGTAAATTATGCAACTTTGATTTTGTTGATATACAGGGTGATTCTGGAAAGACGAACCCTCTCTTAACTTTTTATTATAAGAAATAGAAAAAAGTTTTAGTTTATTAAATATACTATTTTATGACATATATAGAAATTGTTTATAAAGTCAGGTTTACATGATACGACTATCAACTTTTATTTTTCAAATGGGAACCTAAAATTATTTTATTAAAATAAAAACCGCCATTTTTACTTCCTTGTACGAAGTAAAGGAAGTATTGTTATCGCGAAAATTTTCGGTTCTCAGATTTCAGTGGAAATACGCATTTTGGCCCTCCCTGAGTCCATTTTGACTAATTTCGTCGTGACGTCTGTACGTACGTATGTATCTCGCATAACTCAAAAACGGTAAGCCGTAGAAAATTGAAATTTTATATTTAGGACTGTTATAACATCTAGTTGTGCACCTCCCTTTTTGGTCATTATATAACTTCCGGAAGTGGTACTTTACTTGAAGCCTATAATAGATTTTCATGAAAAACTATATTCAAATATAATTTAAAACTTTCCAAATTTGGTATATAAGACTACTATATCAATGGAAATAATATAATAGATTTTGGTTAAAATACACTAACCGGAAGTGACACATTACATGAAGCTGCTAACAGTTTTCCTTGAAAAAAATGGTATTATTTTAATTTTAGAAATAAATGCTTCAAATAAAAGGTTTAGAGAATTAAATTCTGCGTCTAGCACATTAAGAATTTTTAAATTAGCCTTTTGCATAAGCGAGATATCTAAATGCAAATAGTATATATTTTGTGTTTTTTTTTTAATTAAGTTTGCTATGGATTAGAACAAAAAATAAAAAATAAAGATATTATGTCAAATATGTGCAATTAAAAAAATATCTATAGTTTAATACGCGTACAAGGAAGTCATGTGGTGTCCACATCAGATTTTTTTCTCTTTGCAACGATGTATTACTTGTCATAAATGTATATGAAAAAAATCGAGATAAATAAGATAATTGAGAAATGTCAGAATTTATTTTTATTCAACTATTCTAGGTGGCTAAGCGAAATTAAACAATATGTAACAAGGTCAAATTAATGACAACAATGCAGATATTTATTTGTTAGTTGTTTCACGTGTTTTGTCATTCATTTTACCTTGTTACATTTTGTTTAATTTCGCATTGCCACCTAGAGTAGTTGAATAAAAATAATTTCTGACATTTCTCAATTATCTTATTTATCTCGATTTTTTTCATATACATTTATGACAAGTAATACATCGTTGAAAAGAGAAAAATATGGCGGTTTTTATTTTAATAAAATAATTCTAGGTTCCTATTTGAAAAATAAAAGTTGATAGTCGTATCATGTAAATCTGACTTTATAAAAATTTCTATATGTGTCATAAAATAGTATATTTAATATACTAAAACTTCCATTTGAAGAATTTTTTTTATTTCTTATAATAAAAAAGTTAAGGAGGGGGTTCGTCTTCCCAGAATCACTCTGTATTAAATTGTATTTTTCTTATCTCGGATATTTTTAATTTGTAAGTTGTATTAAAAAGTCTAATACTGATACTGTCAACCCGAGTATCTGACATAATTTAATATTTTTTATTAGGTAACTAAAAGTTTTTAATATTGTTTTCTGTTCTGGATAACTTAGATTGACATGTTCATGTTCCTTGTATTACTGCATTGAGTAATAGAAATTTAGATTTTTATCTATGTAGATATCTACGTGTTAAAAAGACAATGTTTTGCCTGTATGTTCAGTGACGGACTGGCTCAGAAATTCTTACCAAGGAACATTCATATATTATGAAGGAACTTAGGTAATTGAAATATCAGTCTAATTTATTTTTAAAATATTACAATTCCTGTAACATTTTAAAAATAAATTAGATTGATATTCCAATTATCTAAGTTTCTTCATTATTAAAACAGTCGATCATCGTATTTACTATTCATATATTATATTTATTTTTTACTTTGCACAACAGAAACTGAATGCCAATTACAATAGGAGCATCTTAGACAATATATACATTGCACAAACAATATACAAAGTTTTAAATGCAAAAATTGAATTTCGTTAACTAAATTGTGCGTATAAATGTCAACTTTGTTTGACAGTTGTGTAAAAACACTTAAAAATTATCCCTGTGGATTCTCCTTCACTAATATCTTTGGACTTCGCGCGCATAAATATATCACTTACCGAGATTTGCTACGTTAGAGTGTAACACTCAGCAATGGGTAATAAGTAAATGATAATAAATAATAAATAAAAATATATCATCACGCCTTTTTACCCATTACTGGCTGTGGCACTCTGCCTAAGCAGATCTCGGTAAATAAGTGAAATCACGGCCCTCAAAGATGTTAGTGGTGGGGGAGCCACAGAGGTAGTTTTAATTTGGTGAAAATTGTTTGTCGGCTGTGGGGATCGAATCAGGGTTCTCAACATCCACAGGCCTACTCGATGCAAAGCGTAATGATATATATATATATATATAATAAGAAATAAAATAATAATTTGTTTATTGCGTCTAACATTATTTGACATATTGGACCAGAATAGGAAGCTTACTCTAAATTATTTATTTATTTATTTATTCGAGCATTTAATTTAATAATAAAATTAATTATAGCAACTATTATTTTCTTTTTTCTACAAAATCTAGACAAATAAATACTTATTATTAAGTTATCTAATTTGTTTTATTTCTCATGGCACTCTGATGATTGCTTTAAAGCGTCTATTTTCTTTTGCTTCTAACTCGGACATAAAAAATAATTTAACAACAAACTTATACTCTATGAATGCAGTTTTTCATTATGAACATTTTTCTTCAGTACACTTTTATTCTTAAATTAATAGGTAAAGAGATATCACTAAATCAAAATTTTAACATTCGTTCGAAAAAAAAAGTAGACGCCCGGTATATATATATATATATATATATATATATATATATATATATATATATATATATATATATATATAAGTTGAAGTCAGCAGAGATTTGAAAACAGGATCCTTTGCTTAAGATACAATTTTTATTTCGTTTATCTCCACTGGGCTACGTTTATCTATATTACGAGTCCTACCCTGTGTTGTCTACTTGTTTGTTTTATAAAATTATGAAATACCAGTGTATAAAAAGCTGTTTCATTTATATATTTCAATATATTGCAAATAATTATAATTTTTTAAATACTATTCAAAATGTTGAAACTACAGGTTTTCTATGCATATTTTTCTGTGAAATAGAAAATAACTTATTAAAATTGTATGAAATATAAGACAAATTAGCAAAAACGGTCTCATTTATAAATTCTGATATGTTGCATAAATTTACTAAATGTTTTAATAGCGGTTTTCATGGCTGGAAATTATTTGCAAAAGTGTTGTTTTATTTAAATGCAATTGAATTATTTATTTTCGTTTCGCTTGCGTAAATATCCACCGGTGCCACACGAACTTGACTCTCTATAAACTTGGAATTTGCGTACAATTACGGATTTGGTTATTTTGTTTTAATTAGTTGGTAAATTGCTTAATAATGATCGTAAATTCTTTTATTTCGGAAGTTTTTTGACAGAATAAAAGATACTATGTATGCAAATTGTCAAATAATTGTGGAATTTGTAGGAAATTTTGTTAATTAATGATATCTTGCCGTTTCACTTTTTATATTTAACAAATCTATTATAATTAGCTTTCAGATATTAATATTAATATAAACATTTTCACTTAATTATATTTTAATTTTATGAGTTATAATAATGCGATTATTATGTTTTCTATAATTAAATTATAATAGTTTATTATAGCAATTAGACATTCAAAAAAAATTCGTTTAATTTTAAGAAATTATAACTGCTTTCAAAATAATCATCATCCGCGGCGCTACAGTCCAAATCGGGCCTGGGCCTACCGGACACACCGAACCGCAGTTTTTACACTGCCGTACTGCCGGTTTTCGTAGTCAAATGCTACATTATTTAAAGCGTATAAGTGACTAGCTTATAGCGCCCGATTGTGAGAAATACATGTAACTGTATTTTATATTTTATGGGGTAGATGGCTTAGTGGTATCGAGTCGGCCTGTGGATCTTGAGAACCCTGATTCGATCCCCACAACCGACAAACAATTTTTACCAATTTAAATCTACTCCTGTGGCTCCCTCTCCACTAATATCTTTGAGGGCCGTGATTTGACGACTGGTAACCGCACTTTACGCGAAAAAATATATCACTTACCGAGATCTGCTTAGGGGCTTAGGCAGAGTGCCACACCCAGTAATGGATAAAAGGCGTGATGATATATTTATTTATATTTTACGACAAATCACACATTGTGGACAGGCGGATTCGAACTGACGAACCTTGGTCACAGTATGTTAAGAGATGTGCCTTAACACGCTCGGCCACCGCGCCTGTAATTCAAAATAATAAAAACTATTTTCTTTGTAGCCCTGTAAGAAAGTAACATTTTCCTTCTTCAATTACGTGAAGAAAATAATTCTCTCTCCCCTAAGGAAGGAAAGTCAAACCATGTCCATGGCATCCGAAAAACAACAATATGATTTAACATTAGTGACATTCAGGCCAATAAGTTACAAAATCGATCAAAATCCTATCAGCCGAGATGACAAATTCGGCAACATTATACCTTAAAAGCCTACGATTACAAATTAACGTAACATGATAAGCGCCACTCTTTTTTCCAAGTGAACGTAAATTTCGGATATAAAAGCCGTCGGATCCCAAATCAAGTCAGTTCACTCACCGCTTCTAGCAGCAACAGATTCCAGTTTAGCACCAGCAGTACCATGTTCAAGTTCATCGTGCTCCTCGCCGCCGTGGTCGCCGCCTCAGCGCAGTACCACCAAGCCGCTTCCCACGATCAACACCACGTCGACTACTACGTGAGTGGCTTGCAGCCTCGTCTCCAGCAGGCAACAGTCACATCCTTGTGTTGATTTTGTTACAGGCTCCTCCACACTACGAGTTCAAGTACGGCGTAGATGATCCCCACACCGGCGACAAGAAGTCCCAGTCCGAGCACCGTGAAGGAGACGTGGTGAAGGGCGAGTACTCCTTGGTGGAGCCTGATGGCACTGTCCGCAAGGTGGAGTACACTGCTGATAAGCACAACGGTTTCAACGCTGTGGTGACTAGGACTGGTCATGCTGCTCATCCTGCTGGACACGCTGTCCACGCTGCGCCTGTGGTGCACCACGCTCAACCTGCTTACTACTCTCAAGGTGGACATGGGGCCGCTTCTTCTTACTCTAATGGCGGACTCCATGCTGTTGCTTCCCATCATGGTCACTACTAACTTGTAGACTCTTTGTGTTCCTGTCTTTGATATTGTTATTATTGTGTTATTTAATGTACATAGATTTTTATAAGAATGTTGTGAAATATATTTAAACAATTTGCAAGTATTTAACTCTTTTTTTTTCTATTTACGAATTACTTCAATTGATGTGCTCTATCCTTAGACATTTATTCACCCCTTATATCTTTAATTTATATTACCAATTTATTAAATATCTGTAGCCTAATCGTAGCGATTTATTTTTGATAGAAAATAATGAATAATATTGTTCCTAATACGTACAATTAATAATGTTGTATATTTGTTTTTTATTACTGTAATATATATTTTGATGTTTAATGAATCAATTTTCAATGTGGACTCCAGAATTTATATTTATATTTACTATATGAAGAAAACCATACCTTATTTCATATCTAAATACTTTAATTAGGAGAATATATATTGGCACGACAAAAAATGGTAAAATTAGTGTATCCGAAGGATAAATGTAAATACGACAAAAGACAATTCAATTCCAATCTAAAAATAAATTTCAGTAATACCGAAGTATGAAGAGTAAATTCAATGGATTTTTATTTTTGCCGTTACTTTATAAATTTAGAACTTTAAAAGAATTTCAGAATGTTTAAAAATACTTCGTTTAAGACCTATTATAACAGACCAAGATAAATTTAATGCCATTAGAGCCTTATGGACAACCTCATTTAGTCTTTAAATTAGACCAATTTTTATTTATAATAAATTTTAATTCTAAAAACTCATATCTATAAAATTTAAATAAAATCTAAAAGCGATTTGAACCCGTATATTTCTTGTGCCAGAATTAATTTAAATATTGAATATTTTATAATATCTTTTTTCAATTTTCCCTTGTTACAATAAAAAAAATTGACAAGCTATTAAAAGTATCTATAAACGCAAATTGAATTCTAGCGAAAAAATACATAGTTATGTAAACTTTTACTAAAAAACTAAAAAGTTTGGTAGATTTTTTTAAAGATACCTAATTTGCATTATGATTTCTTCGATTTTCAAACTTATAAATCTAGTGACTCTTTTATTTTTGTTATTGTGTATAGAAAATAATATAGTACAATATTCATTTGACGATAGTTTATTAATTCGTCTAAAATTTTAAATCAAATATATTGTATTCTCAAAATAAATGCAAAATAATAGTATTCGGGAAAGTATGTACAATATTATTCATTTTCTGTGATTATGTCCTTCATGACATTACAAGCTAATCAGAATGCTTCATTTGCACCAAGAGGACGATTTTACAGCGATAACATTTCGATAAAATTCCTGCATCGGTAGATGGCATTACTGGTTCGACAGAACTTCTCATGTCATCTTACCGTTTGTTAGAGATCTTATTCTCTGCTGGCACAGGTCTTCGTCACCAGCTTCTTCACATGAACTTTGTTCTAGGTGAAGAAGTGAGTTATACCATGCTGATGAGCTCTAACAAGAGTGAAACGCGTCCATGGTTACTAACTGTGCTGGCCGGCCTCCGACGATGCCCTCATAAGGTGACTCGGAGGCTGAATTTTGTGAGACTTTGCCTAGAGTTTTATTTAATATTTTTTATTATACCTAGTCTCACCAAGTGCATGAATGACAATTAATTTTGTCTTTGTTGTTATATAAAAATTTAATACATAAATTCAGGAAATAATCAACCGAATATAACACGAGCCATGAATTTATTTGATAAATACTTCATAATTAAATAGTAGAAACGGTAACTCGTGTAAAAAATGACACTTAAATCCCTCCAGCTCCACTGCGTTTCTATATAACAACTATTAGATATTTTACCGACACATTTTTAGCTCTCGGTATATTATTTATGGTAAAAATAAATGTCAAAGCAAAGACATTTAAATCAATCGTAATTGGTAATATAAATTAAATATATATGGGGTAAATAAATGTGTAAGGATAGGGCACTTAAATTTAAGTAATTCGTAAATAGAAAAAAAAAGAGTTAAATACTTGCAAATTGTTTAAATATATTTCACAACATTCTTATAAAAATCTATGTACATTAAATAACACAATAATAACAATATCAAAGACAGGAACACAAAGAGTCTACAAGTTAGTAGTGACCATGATGGGAAGCAACAGCATGGAGTCCGCCATTAGAGTAAGAAGAAGCGGCCCCATGTCCACCTTGAGAGTAGTAAGCAGGTTGAGCGTGGTGCACCACAGGCGCAGCGTGGACAGCGTGTCCAGCAGGATGAGCAGCATGACCAGTCCTAGTCACCACAGCGTTGAAACCGTTGTGCTTATCAGCAGTGTACTCCACCTTGCGGACAGTGCCATCAGGCTCCACCAAGGAGTACTCGCCCTTCACCACGTCTCCTTCACGGTGCTCGGACTGGGACTTCTTGTCGCCGGTGTGGGGATCATCTACGCCGTACTTGAACTCGTAGTGTGGAGGAGCCTGTAACAAAATCAACACAAGGATGTGACTGTTGCCTGCTGGAGACGAGGCTGCAAGCCACTCACGTAGTAGTCGACGTGGTGTTGATCGTGGGAGGCGGCTTGGTGGTACTGCGCGGAGGCGGCGGCCACGGCGGCGAGGAGCACGATGAACTTGAACATGGTACTGCTGGAGCTAAACTGGAATCTGTTGCTGCTAGAAGCGGTGAGTGAACTGACTTGATTTGGGATCCGACGGCTTTTATATCCGAAATTTACGTTCACTTGGAAAAAAGAGTGGCGCTTATCATGTTACGTTATTCATAAGATTTCGTATGTTTTGTAGTGCGTTTCGCATGTTGGATTAAAGAATTTGTTTATTTTTATACTTTATTAATGCTGTGTTGCAAGAAAATAATACCTTAATTATTATACAACTTGAAATTGAATTCACGATTGACATATTTAAGTCTGCACGAATTTGTATATATTTCTTATCTGTATCTGTATTACATAAAAAAAGCAAGGCTGCAATTTATATTACGTATAACTTGTAATATTGATTTGATATTAATAAATCTATGAATATCAAAAATAAAATTATCTTAACTTAAATGACTTAAACTCTAGGGACGTCTGTTAGCCTCTATCTATATTTTTTTACACGATCCTATGGGAAGGTACAATTTTCGTTCCTTAATTGAGAGGAGATGGTGATACTTTGTATATCTAGAGAAACATAAACTGGCAGTACAAGCTCTGTTTTTGGGTGTTTTAAGAGCACGGTTTTAACATGTTAGAGATAGCTAAAACACCCAAAAACACTGCTCTTAAAACAGGCAAAAACAGAGTTTGTGCTACCAGCTATTGTTATGTACTTAATACGACTTGAAAGTGATACTTTACTGTGCGAGAAAATCGTAGGCGAACTTTGGAAGCTTAAAAGCCCATAAAGATACATTCAAAGTTTGTTACATTTATTTGGCAGCCATCAATGACAAATTATTTAATATTTGAAAGACGATTGAATAATATTGTGTAAAATAAATAAAATGATTATTATGGAAACATACATTTTCTGATCTCTTTTTGCAATATAGGTATCGCTAAGTTTTATTGAGGTAAGTAGTACTTTTCGATCTAGATCTGAAAAGATCGATTTTCCGGTTTAAAAAGTGATCAGAAAGTACTACAGTAAGTAAAAAAATAAAATTATTTACATAATAAATAAATAATTTAATTTACTACTTATTAATAATATTTTTGTTCTATAATTAGTATATCAAATTATATGTTTCTAATTATACATAATTTTAAATTTTGTGCATAGGTATAAAACCATTCTGTATAAAAAGCTATAGACTTCTTGTAGTGTAATTGGAATTAATTTCCTACTATACAGAATAACAAATAAATAAAACCAGGCTATATTATCGGCACATTTAAAAATTAATTAGTTTTTCGTTATCATATTGCTTCTCTGATTGCGTATCGGGTGGCTAATTTATTTACACAAAATTGTAACCGTTTATTCTACTACAAAACTTCAAATTGGGATAAGTGGCTCAGTGGTATCGAGTCGGCCTGTGGATCTTGAGAACTTTGGTCCGATCCCCACAGTCGACAAACAATTTTCACTAATTTAAATCTACCCCTGTGATTTCCTCTCCACTAATATCTTTAAGGGCCGTGATTTGACGGTTAGTAACTGCACTTCACGCGAAAAAATATATCACTTACCGAAATATGCTTAGACAGAGTGCCACACTCAGCAATGGGTTAAAGGCGTGATGATATATTTATATTTATTTTATTTTAAAACTTCCAATGTTTGATAGCAATGTCAATTATTCCATATGACCAGGGGCGGATCCAGACTTCGAATAGGAAGGGGGTCATGGAGTGAATTTTGTATCTGGGGGGAGGGGTATTGTCCATCTTAAAAACATTTGTATTTGCTCATACTATATTCCTGCTTTAAATAATTTTTACAATCACATTAAATTGTCTTTGGAATCGCATTAAATCACAATAAATCATTTTTTCACCTCAAAAATTACCTCTAAGAACGCCAACACTTTTTAAATCATAAAGTTTCAATATCTAAACGATTCTTCGATAGAATACAAAAATGATTGAATTAGAAGAAGATTTTCTAAGTGCAAATGTCGGTAGTCACATACTTGACTAGGTCTTAAATAGAATACCTCTTCCATCTGCGGATCGAAATAATATCCCCACAAAATATTGGTTTTTGGCTATTTATTAGAATAATAAAACAAACAATAGTTCTTAATTATCTTAGAATATTAAGTTCTTAGATAATATTTTCTATTTAATTTGTTTAAATAAATTCAGATTCATTAAACATCAAAATATATATTACAGTAATAAAAAAATATATCACTTACCGAAATCTGCTTATACAGAGTGCCACACCCAGCAATGGGTTATCTTTTATTGTCCATCTTAAAAACATTTGTATTTGATCATATTATATTCCTGCTTTAAATAATTTTTACAATCACATTAAATCGTCTTTGGAATCGCATTAAATCACAATAAATCATTTTTTCACCTCAAAAATTACCTCTAAGAACGCTAACACTTTTTAAATCATAAAGTTTCAATATCTAGACGATTCTTCGATAGAATGCAAAAATGATTGAATTAGAAGTAGATTTTCTAAGTGCAAATGTCGGTAGTCACATACTTGCCTAGGTCTTAAATAGAATACCTCTCCCATCTGCGGATCGAAATAATATCCCCACAAAATATTGGTTTTTGGCTATTTATTAGAATAATAAAACAAACAATAGTTCTTAATTATCTTAGAATTTTAAGTTCTTAGATAATATTTTCTATTTAATTTGTTTAAATAAATTGAGTTATCGTAAATAATTAGATCATTATTATCTATTAGGGCCAACATTTAAAAAAATTACATGCTTAGGGGGGGTTGGTCATGACCCCCATGACTCTCCCCCTGGATCCGCCCCTGCATATGACATATAATTATATGCTTTTATTTATCTAAAACAATTTTAAAATTACAGTTTTGTTGAACCACTTATATTATTATTTAAATTAATTTATGTTTATATAATCGTGCCGTTGCACTGAATCATAATTGTAGAAATTAAAAATTAAATACATATTTATCAAAAACAAAACATATTTAAATAAACAAATACTTATTTACGGTCTTCTACACAGAGGTACAAAAAAGTAAAAGAATTAAAAAGTATTAATTTATAATACATGCACGATTTCGTCTTATATTTATTTCAAGCAGCAATTTAAATGCGTATTAAATTTATAGCTACGCAATTTAAAAATAAATTAATCAATCCGGGAAGCGTGTGAACAAGTTACAACATGTTTAGGATGTTTCATATGAACCATAATTTCTTCCACATTCATTTCATTGTCAATTAATCAATTTCCACCTGTAAATGTAATAAAATATTTTACTGCTTCCTGAATATTCATTTATAACTACTATTAGCTGCTGGTTTATGTAAATTAATGGATTAAGTTATTTAATTTTGGCTATAAAAATGCGTTTCGCAAGTGTACGCAAAAATATTTGCTCTACTTTTTAAAATTATTACTAGAGCATACATAATTAGAATCAAACTCGATTTGGAGATTGTGTAGGTACCGCCTACACGAGAGGTTTAGCTGGTTACTTAGTTTATGGAAATGCTACCGGAGTGCTGCTTGTTCCCAGATGCATTTTAAGGATTACTGAATACTTTCTAGCATATTTGTTACATAATAGAAAGTAGGTATCTGTATTACTTTAGAATTAAAAACAAAATATACATAACTACGTATGTCTTTTGGTACAAATGATATGTATTACATTTTTATAAAATATTTTCTGTGTAGTAATATTATAATTGTACTGCAATTTAAAATATTTTTAATATTCTAGTTTTGATTAACTTTAAGTTAGGATAATTACTTTAATTTTGTGTCATTAATTTTATTAGTTAGTATTGTCTTTGCATATTTCGTCCATTTTTGTTATAACGAATCTAAATATTCAATTAATTATTGATCAATGTTTTTATCGAAAAATTGGCTGTCTTAAGATTAAATAAACAAATAAATAGCTATATGTATAATTTGGAAGGATATGATACATTTCTCCAGAGATCTACATATTATTTTTATGTCAATTAAATAATATCTTTGGGGGCCGTGATTTGATGACTGGTAACCGCACTTCACGTGAAGAAATATATCATTTTCCGAGATCTGCTTAGGCAGAGTACCACATCCAATAATGGGTAAAAGACGTGATGATATATTTATTAAATTGTGATTTAAATAAAAAATTCTTACGATATTTGAATAAATAAATATCTAAATTTGTGTTGACAGTTGCTTTAAAACTACAAATAAGGGAGAAAACCAGCTACTTTTCACCCTAGAGAGGAAAAACTCGTATATAAAGGAAGAAAAACCTACATTCCGATAAAAATAATACATTTTAAATTTCTGTCCTGTTGCTAAAAGCGACGAGACTAAAAAGGGGGTTTTCTGACCTTTTTAATAACCACAAGAGAAAATAGTAATTTTTGTATTAAGTGCGTGATTGTTTGTTGCGCATGATTGTCGAGACCGCTAGGTCGAAACAAAAAAATCATTCGCCCACGAAATACATACAATATAGAGTAAATAAATAAATAAATATATCATCACGTCTTTTACCCATTACTGAGTGTAGCACTCTGCCTAAGCAGATCTTGGTAAGTGATATATTTTTCTCGTGAAGTGCGGTTACCAACCGTCAAATCACGGCCCCTAAAGATATTAGTGGTGGGGAAGCCACAGGGGTCGATTTAAATTGGTGAAAATTGTTTGTCGGCTGTGGGGATCGAACCAGGGTTCTCAAGATCCACAGGCCGACTCGATTCCACTGAGCCACCTACCCCATATAAAGGAAGAAAACCCTACTTTCCGATGAAAATAATAAATTTTAAATTTCTGTCGTGTTGCTAAAAGCGACGAGACTAAAATGGAGGTTTTCTGCCCTTTTTAATAACGACAAGAGAAAATAGTAATTTTTGTATTAAGTGCGTGAAATGAGTATCACTTTTTATCAAGACCGCTAGGTCGAAACAAAAAAGTTATTCATCCACGAAATACATACAACTAAGAGGTTCAACGTTATAAGAATTAAGATCCTCATGAATTAAATTAAAGTCGTTTATTTTTAGCAATATTCGTAGTTAGTTAACCTTTTATATTAAATAGAATCAATAATTTTTAATTTCGGTTTTTGTAACAATTTCTGTATTAATTTAATATCGATTGAATTATGATCGATTGATGTATGAAGCCTCTGATTAAGATACAAGTGAGTGAGAAAATAAAAGAATTGTGACTTAATTTTAAGTACGAGTAGATTGAAATTATTCATGAATACAAATAATAACAAACAAAGAAGATGAATACAATATTATATAAAAACCATAAAATAATTTAATTTAAAAAAATATTTATTTATTTACAACAAAACTACAATAGAAAAAAGCATAGAATAATTTACAAAACAATCAAAATTTAATAATGTCCATGTCCATGGGAAGCAACAGCATGGAGTCCACCACTAGCGTAGGAAGAAGCGGCACCGTGTCCATGACCCAAAGAGGCAACAATCGGCTGAGCGTGGTGCACAGCAACGAGAGGCTGAGCATGATGGACCTGGACAGCTGGAGCAGCGTGGACAGCATGTCCAGCAGGGTGTGCAGCGTGTCCAGACCGGGTGACCACAGCGTTGAAGCCGTTGTGCTTGTCAGCAGTGTACTCCACCTTGCGGATGGTGCCATCAGGCTCCACCAGAGAGTATTCGCCCTTGACGACGTCACCGTCGCGGACCTCGTGCTGGGAATGGTGGTCACCGGTATGAGGGTCTTCTACTCCATATTTGAATTCGTATTTGGGTTCAGCCTGAATACAAATCACTCTTTAGTGCCTTCTTATTCTAGGATTTATTGTAGATGGTGCGTTTATTTGATTCTTGTGAAGATGATATTGGTTTACTTACATAGTAGTCAACGTGGTGTTGACCTTGATGACCTTCTTGTCCATGGTGGTACTGGGCGAGGGCAACAGCCACAAGAGCGGACAAAACAACGAACTGGAATAAGAAACATAATCAATTTATTGGCACTTTTATTTCAAGCATTTAATCGTAACAACAAATAACTATGAACATTTGACATTTTACAGATTTGAACATTTGGCATTGTTTATTTGGCTCATTTAAATATTTTATAGAAAAATTATTTGAAACATTTTCCTCTTAAATAACTGAGAAACAATTAGAAGGAAAAATATAATTTGCCAAATATTAAAAATAATTTGAAAATTTATTTATTCTTCTGAGTTTTTGTTTGGTTTACTGCTTACTTTGAACATGATTGATGTTTGTATGTTGACTGTAAGTGAGTGAACTGATTTTTGACTGGCGCTGCGCACTTTTATATTCGATTTGACGCTCACTTTAACGTATGGTGTGTCTCGTTGCGTTATTGGTGACAATGAAGTTATATATTTTTATTTATGAAATTTGAAAGTGGTTTTGTTTCAACCCATTCAGGTGAAATTTTGTGTTAGATATGCTGCATTATCATTATAGAGGTTGTTTGAGGTTTAATGTATAAGCTAACAAAAAGTATTTGATGATATGATAACTTCCAAAACGAATAAGAATCGAAATAATACGCTGCCAAAAATATGTTAACATTCCGACAAAAATACTTCCAAAAGTTTTTTATTTTTTTATTCAAATTCCTACAAATCTGCAAGCTACAAATAAGGACCTTTAACAGAAAATTTACTTGACTGTATTTTTTTAATTGAATCCAGTGGTTTAAATCGATTGAAATATTATCAGATTTGAACAAAAAATTAAATAGAAACATCCATTTGCGTTTCAGCAAACATGTGTCCAAAATTTATTATATTTTGCTTAAATACTTTACTCTAGAGGTGTATATATGATTTTTTCTACGAGTATGTCTATTTTTCATGTTAATAAATAAAAATTCTTACGATATCTGAATAAATAAATATTTAAATATGTGTTGACGGTTGCTGTAAAACCAACCAGAAATACAGAAAAAAATGTTGTTTTTAAGAATAGCCTAGCATTGATTAAACTTGTAGAACAAATAAAATTTCTCCTCAACCGGAAGCAATATACGGTTTCTTTGGCATCAAAATAATACATTTTAAACCTCTGTGCTCTTGCTAATAGCAAGAGGAGTTTAATGATTTGTTTTTTAACTTGCTGATAAGGATAGGAAAAAATGTCTATTTTAGTTTCAATGCTTAAAAAAAATTACTCCCGTTGATAACGAAAGAGAAAGTAAAACAAATTTCAGTCGCCCTTTATTTATTTCAATTTTAATATTGTAAGTATTCGTTGAAAATACCAGTATTATAGTGGAAAAAAATATATTTCCACTTCATGAGAGAAGTGCGAAATTTACTTATATTTATGGTCTACTAAGATATCTGTTTATTTTATAGTTGTGGTTGCTATGGAAATATATATTATACACAACATATTCATATCTCTCAGTTTCTATATGATAACATGAGAAATGAATGTAAAATTTCACGGCTTGTTACGTTGCTAGGATACTAATTTAGGATTGTTATATTGGAATAATGAAATCGGAGCAAATTTATTAAAATATAAATTAACAGAACTCATGGTACAAATTTTCATACACGTGCGAAAAGAGTACCATTCCGTTCTCGTTGTATAATATATTATTGTCTATAATTAATTTTTTACCCAAATTTTATTTTTAAATCATTGTGTTGTTATTTTTTTTTGTGTAATTTTAACATCGTTGATTCATATATTTCTTTAAAGAAAATAGATGTTAAATGTTATATGAAATGGCGACTTCATGAATAAAAGTTCCTTAATCTTAACAATATTCTTAATTATTTGATTTTCTATATTAATTAAATGTTGTGTTCTTCTTTTCCTATACAAAATGAAGCAAATAATCTTTAATTCTCATTGTATAACTATTTATGTATGTAGTTTAATGTCACATGAATTATGATCGATTGATGTATGAAGCCTCTGATTAAGATATACATATGTCTGAGAGAAAATAACAGAAGTGTGATTTCATTCTGAATAGGAGAGTAAACGTAAAATGAAATCACTCGTGGATTCAAATTGTTTTAAAATAAGAAGATTATAAATATAATATTTGAAGAAACCACAAAAATAATTTAATATGAAAATATTTATTTATTTACAACAAAACTACAAAAGAAAAAAGCATAAAATAATTTACAAAACAAATCAACAAAACAATCAAAATTTAATAATGTCCATGTCCATGGGAAGCGACAGTATGGAGTCCACCACTAGCGTAGGAAGAAGCAGCACCGTGTCCATGGCCCAAAGAGGCAACAATCGGCTGAGCGTGGTGCACAGCAACAACAGGCTGAGCATGATGAATCTGGACAGCTGGGGCAGCGTGGACAGCATGTCCAGCAGGGTGCGCAGCGTGTCCAGACCGGGTGACCACAGCGTTGAAGCCGTTGTGCTTGTCAGCAGTGTACTCCACCTTGCGGATGGTGCCATCAGGCTCCACCAGGGAGTATTCGCCCTTGACGACGTCACCGTCGCGGACCTCGTGCTGGGAATGGTGGTCACCGGTATGAGGGTCTTCTACTCCATATTTGAATTCGTATTTGGGTTCAGCCTGAATACAAATCACTCTTTAGTGCCTTCTTATTCTAGGATTTATTTTAGATGTTACATCCAGATATTTATTTGATTATATTGGTTTACTTACATAGTAGTCAACGTGGTGTTGACCTTGATGACCTTCTTGTCCATGGTGGTACTGGGCGAGGGCAACGGCCACAAGAGCGGACAAAACAACGAACTAGAATACAAAACATTCTTAATTCATTGCCTATATTTATTTAAAAAGCTTTTAATAATCGTAACAACGAATAACTATGATACGATAAAATAATTTTACAGTTTTGAACATTTGGCATTACTTGTCATATTTTTACGAAATAATTTGTAATAATTACTTTGTTTAAAAAACTAAAAAGCATTTGACAGGGTTATTTATAATGTGCTAAATATTAAAGTTATTTGGAAATATGTTTTCAGTTTTTCTTTGGTTTACTGCTTACTTTGAACATGATTGATGTTTGTATGTTGACTGTAAGTGAGTGAACTGATTTTTGACTGGCGCTGCGCTCTTTTATATTCGATTTGACGCTCACTTTACCGTATAGTGTGTCTCGTTGCGTTATTGGTGACAATGAAATTATATATGTTTTTTTATTTATGAATTTGAAAGTGGTTTTATTTCAATCGATCCATATGAAAATTTGTGTTAGATAAGCTGTATTATCAATACAGATATTGTTTGGGATCTAATGTATAAACTAAAAAAAGTTTTTAATAATATGATATCTTTCAAAACCCATATGTATGAAGGCATCATATTTAATGGTTTGTACGGGTTCAAGTTTTGTTGGAATTAGGACAAAAAATAATACATTTAAAAAAAATACTTCTAAACGTGTTTGATTTTTTTGTTTAAATTCCGATAAAATTGCAAGGTACAAATAAATACTCTTAACAGAAAATTTACTTGTTTGTCTTTATTTTTAAATCAATTAAATGATTTGATTCTACTGAAATATTGTCGAAATTTGAAAAACAAATTTAATATAGATATGAAATAAAGTTCCTGCAAAAATACTTAAGTCTATGTTGATAAAATAAAAAGAACAAATAAATATATCATCACGCCTTTTACCCATTACTGGATGTGGCACTCTGCCGAAGCAGATCTTGGTAAGTGATATATTTCTTCGCGTGAAGTGCGGTTACCAGCAGTCAAATCACGGCCCCTAAAGATATTAGTGGTGGGGGAGCCACAGGGATAGATTTAAATTGGTGAAAATTGTTGTTGTTGTTGATGGCTGCTATAAAACCAACCACAAATAAGGTAGGGAAGCAGTTACTTTTCTCTCTCGAGAGAGAGGAAAATTATGTTTTTAAGAAAAGCCTATTTTCATTTAAACTAATAGAAATATAATATGATTCCTTAACTGGAAGCAAAGTACGTTTTCAGTGGCATCGAAATAATACAATTTTCACATCTGTGCTGTTGCAAATTGTAACAAAAGTTAAATGGGTTTTCTCCACTTGCTAATAATGACAGGAGAAAAGGTCTACTTTAGCCCTGTTGCTAAGATTATTTTACTTCCGTTGCTAAGGAACGAAAAAATAATATAAATTTCAGTCGTCTTTCAGTCATTTCAATTTTAATATTGTAAATATTCATTTTAAAAACTGTGGAAAATAGTATGTTTAAGCAACAAGGGAGGGAAACAAGCGATTATTCCCGCGTGTAAAGTTGGCAAACCGAGACGTAAGCGAGGGCTGAAGTCGAGGTTTGCCAACTTCACACAAAGGATAATCGCGCCCTCCCGTGAAGCATCTTATACTTTTCGTAACAAGTGCACAAAAATTACTGTCTTATCGGGACAAATGTCAAATATGGGATGCGTAACTAGTTACCTAGGAAACGCCGCAAACAGCTAATAATCGTAGTCTCTAGGGAGAGAAACATAGTACCTAGGGAGAGAAACATGCTACCTAGGGAGAGAAACATAATGTTTCTCTTCCTAGGAGAGAAAAGCAGTGTGTCTCTTTCTAAATGTAGGGAATAATAAAGTGTTTTTTGTGCATGTGTTACGAAAATTATATTTTCACTTCATGAAGAAAGTGCGAAATTTACTCTTTCTTATGGACTACTAAGATATCTGTTTATTTTATAGTTGTGATTGCTATGGAAATATACTTTATACACAATATTTTTCAGTTACTGTAGACAACGTGAGAAATGAATGTAAAGTCTCACGGGTTGTTTTGTTAATGGATTCTCATTTAGGATTGGAATAGTGAAATCGGAACCAACTTATTATTAAAATATAATTTAATAGAACAACAATATCGTAGTCTTAAAACTAATTGTACAAATTTTTATGCTCGTGCGAAATGAGAACCATTCCTTGCTCGTTGTTTAATGTACTAAATATAAATTAAATGTTCTATTAAATAGAGACTTCATATATAAATTACGTGCCTTAATCTTAGCAGTATTCTAAATTCTTTGATCGTCTATATAAATTAAATATTGTATTAATCTTTTTCTATGCAAACTGATGGAAATAATCTTTAATTCTAATTATATAACTATTTCTGTTTAATATCGAATGAATTATGATCGATTGATGTATGAAGCGTCTGATTAAGATACATGTTTGTGTGAAAATAAAAGAAGTGTGACTTCAATTTGTGTTCGAGGATAAACGTAGAATGAAATATAGATACACTATTTTATAGAAACCACAAAAATAATTTAATATGAAAAATATTTATTTATTTACAACAAAACTACAATAGAAAAAAGCATAGAATAATTTACAAAACAAATCAACAAAACAATCAAAATTTAATAATGTCCATGTCCATGGGAAGCGACAGCATGGAGTCCACCACTAGCGTAGGAAGAAGCAGCACCGTGTCCATGGCCCAAAGAGGCAACAATCGGTTGAGCGTGGTGCACAGCAACAACAGGCTGAGCATGATGAACCTGGACAGCTGGGGCAGCGTGGACAGCATGTCCAGCAGGGTGTGCAGCGTGTCCAGACCGGGTGACCACAGCGTTGAAGCCGTTGTGCTTGTCAGCAGTGTACTCCACCTTGCGGATGGTGCCATCAGGCTCCACCAGGGAGTATTCGCCCTTGACGACGTCACCGTCACGGACCTCGTGCTGGGAATGGTGGTCACCGGTATGGGGGTCTTCTACTCCATATTTGAATTCGTATTTGGGTTCAGCCTGAATACAAATCACTCTTTAGTGCCTTCTTATTCTATTTGATTCTTGTGAAGATTATATTGGTTTACTTACATAGTAGTCAACGTGGTGTTGACCTTGATGACCTTCTTGCCCATGGTGGTACTGGGCGAGGGCAACAGCCACAAGAGCGGACAAAACAACGAACTAGAATACAAAACATTCTTAATTCATTGCCTATATTTATTTAAAAAGCTTTTAATAATCGTAACAACAAATAACTATGATACGATAAAATAATTTTACAGTTTTGAACATTTGGCATTACTTGTCATATTTTTACGAAATAATTTGTAATATTTAATTTGTTTAAAAAACTAAAAAGCATTTGACAGGGTTATTTATAATGTGCTAAATATTAAAGTTATTTGAAAATCTGTTTTGAGTTTTTGTTTGGTTTACTGCTTACTTTGAACATGATTGATGTTTGAATGTTGACTGTAAGTGAGTGAACTGATTTTTGACTGGCGCTGCGCTCTTTTATATTCGATTTGACGCTCACTTTAATGTATAGTATGTGTCGTTTCGTTATTGGTGACAATGAAATTATATATTTGTATTTATGAAATTTGAAAGTGGTTTTGTTTCAATCCATTCAGATAAAATTTTATGTTTGATATGTTTTATTATAATCACAGATGTTACTTAGTATTTGATTTATAAGCTAACAAAAAGTCTTTGAAGATATTTTAACTTTCAACACGAATAATTATGAATGAAGGAATCGGGATTTCAATGGCTTGAAGGTATTCAAGGAATTTAAATACAAAATAAAATACTTAAATATTATATTAATATTTCAGCAAAAATACTTCCAAAAGTATTTTATATTTTTTCCAAATTTCAACAATTTTTGCGCTTTATATTTTTTTATTCCAATAGTTTAAAAGTATCGGAATTTTGATACAAAATTATACACTTTTCAAAATATATTGATTGTTTTATAATTTAGGTTAAATTCTGACAAAACTTCAATCCCTAAATAGTTACACTTAGCAGAAAATTTACTTGTTTGTATTTTTTTAAGGCATTTTTTAAACATCGTACAATTCTGTCTATCATAGACTGTGGGTTCAAATCCCATCCAGAGCACAGATGTTTAAATTTGTAAAACGAATCAATAAAGAGAAAAAGTAATTAAATCATCTATTCAATATATATAATATCTTGAATATAATATTTCCAAATTGTTTTGGTTAGGTAACTGTTTGCCCTGTTTGCCAATAACCTGTAAACCAAAAAGGGTTTGTCTCCCAGTTTGATAAACGGTAAATTAAAATAAGTTTATAAAATGTTTGACACAGCAACAATTTAAAATATGTAATCAATTTCAAAATCTTTGATACTAAATACATTTTGAATTCGATACGGCTTTAATTAATTTTTTTCTTAATTTATGAAACGATTTTAATTATCGTTTCTTGTCTTGAAAAGTTTAACACTTTAGAAAACGAATTAGGTGAACTTGACTTTCTTATTAAGTAAGGCGAAATTATAACATAGCGCGTTGCGTAATATCTTCTGATCTGGATAACTTGAAACGAAAATGACACATGTTACGAAAATATTTTAATTCGTATTAAGTATTTATGATAATTAGATCATTTTAATCTATGTCAATTTGTTTCAAATTGCTTCTAAAATCAACAAATATATTTTAATAATAATTCAATCTATATACAGGGTGTTTCAGGACTAGTGTAACAAACTTTGACAGCTTATTCCTGAGGTCATTTTGAGCCAAAAATGTGATATAAACATAGGTCCTATTCCTTCTAGTTACCAAAATACAAGAGGTTGAAGTTCTATAAATAACACGACATTTTCAAATTTTTGTAATCAAGATACTTTCGGAAAACAAGAATTTTATTGAAAAGTCATACCTTATTTGTCTTAATTAAAAATTGTTGTACTTTTGATTGTATTATTGTTTCATAATGGATGGTTATAGTACTGCTGAATATGCAGATATGATTTTTATTTATGGATTATGTAATGGTAATGCCCGTTATGCGTCCAGAGAATACCAAGACAGATATCCAAATAGAAGCCAACTTCCCATCCTCTATTTGCGCGCATTTTTGTTTTCCGAAAGTATATTGATTATAAAAATTTGAAAATTTCGTGTTATTTATAGAACTTTAACCTCTTGTATTTTTGTAACTAGAAGGAATAGGACCTATGTTCATATGACATTTTTGGCTCAAAATGACCTCAGGAATAAGCTGTTAAAGTTTGTTACACTAGTCCTGAAACACCCTGTATATATTTTGTTGTTAAATGTTTCTGAATTACTTTTTAGCAAAATACTTCAAATAAAAGTTATAAAAATTTAAAATATCTATTACTTTTATTTGAAGTATTTTGCCCTAAAACACTATACAAAGGATTTAAAGAACAAATTCGTGGAGACTTGAACGATCGGTAAAGACAAAATGTTATAATTTTTGTGGTAACGACCAGTTTAATAAATATATCATCACGTTTTTTATTCATTACTGGATGTGCTACTCTGCCGCTGCAGTTATATATTTATGAGAGTAAAGTTGAGCTACCAGCCGTCAATTCACCCTCTCCCTTTTCTTCAAAGATGTAATTTTAATGTGGTGACAATTATTTGTCAGTTGTGAGAGTCGAATCTGGGTTCTCAAATTCACTAAATATACAGGGTGTTTCAGGACTAATGTAACAAACTTTAACAGCTTATTCCTGAGGTCATTTTGAGCCAAAAATGTCATATGAACATAGGTCCTATTCCTTTTAGTTACCAAAATACAAAAGGTTGAAGTTCTATAAATTATACGAAATTTTTATACTTTTGTAAACAAGATACTTTCGGAAAACAAGAGTTTTATTGAAAAGTCATACCTTATTTGTCTTAATTAATTTTATTTATTAATATTAACGAATACGATTTAGAGAACAAAACATAAAATGACACAATTAAATAGACACAGAACAACATAACCAAACATGGAATAGGTTTACACAATATGAAATAAGATAACAAATTTAAAAAATATTACAGCAAGTTTTCAAAATGAGCGCCTTGAACTCGTATGCATGTTAATATTAATAAATAAAATTAATTAAGACAAATAAGGTATGACTTTACAATAAAACTCTTGTTTTCCGAAAGTATCTTGATTACAATAGTTTGAAAATTTCGTGTTATTTATAGAACTTCAACCTCTTGTATTTCGGTAACTAGAAGGAATAGGACCTAAGTCCATATGACATTTTTAGCTCAAAATTACCTCAGGAATAAGCTGTTAAAGTTTGTTACACTAGTCCTGAAACATCCTGTATACAGGGTGAGTCTGGGAAGACGCCCCCCCCCCCCTTAACTTTTTTATTATGAGTAATAGAAAAAAATGGTTCATATGAAAGTTTTATTATTTTAAATACTATTTGATGGCAGATGTAGATATTTTTTATAAAGTCAGGTTTACAAGATACGACTATCAACTTTTATTTTTTAAATAGCAACCTATAATTATTTTACTAAAATAAAAACCGCCATTTTTTTCTCTTTTCAACGGTGTATTAGTTTTTATTAATGTATCTGAAAAAATTCGAGAAAAATAAGAAAATTGAGAAATACTAGAAATAATTTTTATACAAATGTTATAGGTGGCTATGTGAAAATAAACAAAATGTAACAGTGTTATACAACTTAACAAACTAAAGCAACAAATTCAGTAACAAAAACAACTTAAAACAAATTATTTTCACATAGCCACCTATAATATTTGTATAAAAATTATTTCTAGTATTTCTCAATTTTCTTATTTTTCTCGAATTTTTTCAGATACATTAATAAAAACTAATACACTGCTGAAAAGAGAAAAAAATGGCGGTTTTTATTTTAGTAAAATAATTATAGGTTGCTATTTAAAAAATAAAAGTTGATAGTCGTATCTTGTAAACCTGACTTTATAAAAAATATCTACATCTGCCATCAAATAGTATATTTAAAATAATAAAACTTTCATATGAACCATTTTTTTCTATTACTCATAATAAAAAAGTTAAAGGGGGGGGGGGCGTCTTCCCAGACTCACCCTGTATAAATTAAAGATATTATTAATAGAGATAATTTAAAGTTAAAACAGAAATATTAAGCGTGATAATTTATTGCATCAATGGGAAAGGAAGAGCAAAGTGTCTTATGTAATATCAAAATTGACGGAAACAAATTAGTTGTAGCTTTAATAAAATATTCACACGGCTATCAAAAATTCGATCGAACTAATTCATCATACGTGATCAAACAAAATTTGGTATAGTAGTCAAATATGTAACAAGAACTTAATGGACTGTAGACTTTTTAACTTTTAAGTGAGCGTGAATTTGAGTATAAAAAGAATCGGGCCACCCGAGTACTTCAGTTCACTTCTTGCTTTCAACGAACGCACAGCTAACTAACTTCACAACTATGTTCAAAGTAAGCTGTCATTCTCTACTCATAAAACAACTTGTTTATTCATTATTAAGGATAATGTATTAATTTATAGTAGCCATTTCTTTACAAATACTCATTAAATTATTATTTAATATGTTAACGACATTATGTAAAAAATATAGTATGATTTAATTTGTAGTAACTAGTTTAAGCTAATTTGCCAAACATTTTAATATATACAGGGTGTAGAATTGAAATGTGGCGTATAGGGATTTCAATGTTATTTTTTAAATATTGCTGTATCTCTTTACCTATTCACGCAAAAGCGTAAATACAAAAATTGTTCAGATATTAAAAACGCTTCCTATAAAGTAAATTTCATTACATAAATGTGAATAGTTCACGAAATATTAATTAAATGGAATTCAAAATTTATTTACATTTTTTGTAGATTGCGTTGGAAAATTAAACAAATGAACTGACTATTTGACATATATATTTCAACACTGTAACAAACAAATGTCAAACTCTTTTAAAATAAAGCGTTTTTAATTTCTGAACAATTTTTGTATTTTCGCTTTTGCTCTAAAGTGAATAGGTAAAGAGATACAGCAATATTTAAAAAATAATATTGAAATCCCTATACGCCACATTTCGATTCTACACCCTGTATATAAATTTGCTGCACCAAATAACCGATATAAAAATGCAAAATAGTCCTGTTATATTACATACGTAATTTGTTATTGCAATGAAATGCTTTTTAAATAAATGTAGGCAATGAATTAAGAATGTTTTGTATTCTAGTTCGTTGTTTTGTCCGCTCTTGTGACTGTTGCCCTCGCCCAGTACCACCATGGGCAAGAAGGTCATCAAGGTCAACACCACGTTGACTACTATGTAAGTAAATCAATATAATCAAATAAATATCTGGATGTAACAAGTACAATAAATCCTAGAATAAGAAGGCACTAAAGAGTGATTTGTATTCAGGCTGAACCCAAATACGAATTCAAATATGGAGTAGAAGACCCTCATACCGGTGACCACCATTCCCAGCATGAGGTCCGCGACGGTGACGTCGTCAAGGGCGAATACTCTCTGGTGGAGCCTGATGGCACCATCCGCAAGGTGGAGTACACTGCTGACAAGCACAACGGCTTCAACGCTGTGGTCACCCGGTCTGGACACGCTGCACACCCTGCTGGACATGCTGTCCACGCTGCCCCAGCTGTCCAGGTTCATCATGCTCAGCCTGTTGTTGCTGTGCACCACGCTCAGCCGATTGTTGCCTCTTTGGGTCATGGACACGGTGCCGCTTCTTCCTACGCTAGTGGTGGACTCCATGCTGTCGCATCCCATGGACATGGACATTATTAGATTTTGTTGTTGATTGTTTAAATGTTTTATGGAATTGTTATTTATGCTTTAATAAAATTTATTTTTATTTATCTAATTTCTGTGTTATTAAATTTGTGACTATATTCAAATATCATTTTCACCAATTTCAATAGATTATTTAACTATTCGAATATTATAATCCGTCGACACTTAGATATAGGGGATGTTATAAATTAGTGATGACAACAGCACTTAAATTAGAAACGCTCCGATTAAACCTTAAGTTTAGCAAAACTTTTAAAAACTACTTGATGGAAATATATTTTCGTATTCCATCTTTTCTCTTATAATTCAAATTGATAAAATATTATTTGCCAAAATAAATGTACAAAATCTAAGGCTAAGAACTAACTATGGGGTAAGTGGCTCAGTGGTATCGAGTCGGCCTGTGGATCTTGAGAACCCTGGTTCGATCTCCACAGCCGACAAACAATTTTCACCAATTTAAATTTACCCCTGTAGCTCCCGCTCCACTAATATCTTTGGAGGCCGAGATCTGCTTAGGCAGAGTGCCACACCCAGTAATGGGTAAAAGGCGTGACGATATATTTATTTTTATTTTAAGAACTAACTAACAAAGAATGTAACCCCTAAACCTTAATAAGAAAGAATCAAATCTAGATACGTATTTCGAGAACTAAGTTCTCATTCTCAGTAGAAAAGGGAAAAATCCAGATTACACGACTTGTGAACCAAAACACTGGTCAAGATAGAATCCAATTTGCCCAAAAGGGGACCAAGGATGTGAACTTAGTTCTCGAAATACGTATCTAGATTTGATTCTTTGTTTATTAAGGCTTTGGGGTTAAATTCTTTGTTAGTTATAATTTGCCACTGAATCTTAAAACCTACAAAATTTATTTTCATTATTCCTCTTCCTCAACTAATTTTACTTTAAAGGGTAGTGAACAAAGTTATGTGTAAACTTCGTGAAGCAAATGAAATTATTCATTTCATTACTAAGAGAAAACCGTCCACTATAATTTTTGGCAACATTTACACCCTGCAAACAACAGCTGTCGTTGTAATTATCTTTTTTGTTATAAGTTTTAGGTTTCAATATGTGCTATGAAAAACAAAGATTAGATCTAATAAGCGTGTCTGAGTTAACTACAATCGGTGACATTTTTCGTTGTTAATTATGATACATAATTACCTAATTAATTTCAGACATTTTATTCCACGATTTCGTGCCATTTTTTTCACCCTGTATTAGTTGGTAGTTTTCTCAAAGTATTTTAATTCATTTCTCTAGTAGTGAAATGAAAATATAACATTTATATTAAAGAAGATGTACGATGTTCAATTTGGTAACAAATTATTTGCCGAACACTTTTGATTGACAAAAAACTGAATTCTTTATGTAAAATAAACACAAATAAAAAAATTATAGATAGATATATAGTTTTATGTACGACTGCATTATAAAATACTGATTATAATACAATTATGCGGCTATAAAGCACCTCTTTATAATAGTAGTAAAATAAAGTAACTTATTTTACTAGTAATTTAAAGTAAAATAAAGGTCCTGTCAGTTGTCAATCAATGTCAAAATATATTTATTTCAATTTACTAATTTTTATTATAATAATAATTTACATTTATTTATTTTGAGAACCCTGGTTCGATTCCTACAGCCGACAAACAATTTTCATCAATTTAAATCTACCCTTGTGGCTCCCCCACCATTAACGTCTTTGGGAGCCGTGATTTGACGGCTGGTAACCGCACTTCACGCGAAGAAATATATCACTTACCGAGATCTGCTTAGGTAGAATGCCATACCCAGTAACGGGTAAAAGGCGTGATGATATATTTTATTTTATTTTATATTACGCAATTACTAGAAATATTCATATTGGCAATTCCGTTTCTGTTCTTTACTTCTCTCAAAATTGTTGAGTTTTTATTACGCTTTATATGTTTCTTCGTACAAATGTCTGGATTTTAATGGTAATAGGGAATCTTTGACGGTAGCAGCAATATTTTTATTTTCTCAAATATTTCTTTACTAGATTTGCATTTTGCTTCAAATACAATTTTCAAACAAACAACTTGGTAACCAATGAATAGAAACGGCAACTTTTGTTAGATATTAAATTTGAATTTGTCATTTGTCAAATGTGTCATTATGTCATTATAAATAATAGAAAATCTTCTGTCAAACATAAGCCTTGTATGGAACTCGTACATAATAGTTAATTTATATTATGACGGAAAAATTCTGATGACGCCTGGATTCGAACCAGGGACCTTCCGCATACCGGGCAGAGATGCTAACCGCTACACCTGTGTTCGAAATATGGCATCAACTGAATTTTTCTGTCACAGTGTCTAAGCGTAGCTTCGTTCAGAGAGACTCCTATATAGGCATTGACAACCGGGTTCGTCTACAGTGACACAGTTTTTGATTTTAAGGGAATCATACCCAAGCTTAGAGCTAATATTATTAAGTTGTGTGATTATTAAAGGTAATCATACCTATAGTTTTTGACTAAAGTTAATTTATATTATGACAGAAAAATTCTGAATTTTTCTGTCATAATATAAATTAACTTTAGTCAAAAACTACAGGTATGATTACCTTTAATAATCACACAACTTAATAATATTAGCTCGTACATAATACTTATTTATTAGCCTCGCTATGTCATAAACTTCGTCTCGTCAAATAAAGTCCTACATTATGTACTTGTTACATAAATAGCTATTTCCAAAACAAAATGAAATATTTATTTATTCTTGTCGAAAGTTGTTTTGAATGAGGCCCAATTATTTGTTCTTTTATATTTCTGTTGTTTTACTTTCTCCATTTGATTCAATTGTTAGGAAACATTTAAAATACAATAAATTTAACAATACATTTTTTATTTATTTTTCATTTTGTATAAAAATAATGTAACTTTACCCTACATAAATATAAAAATATAATCATAACAATATTTTCAACAATCAACTCCAGTTTGTAAATCTTAATGATGTCCATGATGTACTGGTGCATGATGTGCCACAACACTAGCATAAGAAGTGGCGTGTCCATGTCCATGAGAGGGTGCAGGTGCAGCAGCAACCTTCAACAGAGGCGCAGGCTGAGCGTGGTGCAGAGACAACACAGGCGCGTGGTGGACCTGGACAGCAGGAGCATGGTGGAGCTGAACAGCAGGTGCAGCATGGTGCACAGCATGACCTGCAGGGTGCGCGGCGTGTCCGGAGCGGGTCACCACAGCGTTGAAGCCGCTGTGCTTGTCGACGGTGTATTCTACCTTGCGGATGGTGCCGTCAGGTTCCACTAGAGAGTATTCGCCTTTGGTTACGTCGCCGTCGCGGATCTCGTGCTGGGAGTGGTGGTCACCGGTGTGATGATCATCGACACCGTATTTGAACTCGTATTTGGGATGAGCCTACAAAAAAAACAAAAGTGAAACCGAAAATTTTGAGATTTTTTAATTGTTAGCCTGTTGATATGAACTGTAATATTGGTGTTAAATAAATAAATAAATAAATATCATATCATCATGCCTTTTACCCATTACTGAATGTGGCACTCTGCCTAAGCAGATCTAGGTAAGTGATATATTTCTTCGCGTAAAGTGCGGTTACAAACCGTCAAATCACGGCACCCAAAGATATTAGTGGAGAGGGAGCCACAGGGGTTGATTTTAAATTGGAGAAAATTGTTAGTCGGCTGTGGGTATCGAACTAGGGTTCTCTAGATCCACAGGCCGACTCGATACCACTGAGCCATCTACCCCATGTTGGTATTGAGTGCGTAATTGTATATTGGTTGATTGTACTGATCAAATTTAAATTTTAAACCTAGTTTAAATTAATAAAAGCACATCGCAATTACATGTAAATTGGATGTTTAAAATTTAATCTTTGTTGGTGCAACATGTAAAATCATATTGTTATAATTTCCTGTTTCCCTGATTATTTTACAGAAAAAAACTTCAAATAAACAAAATTTAACAAACGATTCACATTTTATCTATCAGCAGAAAAATATTTTTTATGTCATGAATTTATTGCCAGTAGTTATTTATTATTTAATTTATGTGAATTACAAGAAAAAATGGTGGTAATTAGTCTATTAGTGAAAGAAATTAATTTCTTTTACTGCAATTTATCATGAAAATTAATATTACAAAATTAATTTTTAACGCGAAAAAATATATCACTTACCGAGATCTGCTACGACAGATTGCCACATCCGGTAATAGGTAAAAGGCGTGATGATATATTTATTTATTTATTATTTACTTTTTTGTCTGACAATTTTGTTTCATTTCCAATACTATCCCTATTTGAAAGTTAATTTTCAATATTTTAAATTTAATTTCTGTCGTTATAACGCATGCAAAATTAATTTTGTTTATTGATTTTAATGTAGAATTTCATGCTTGAGAACATTTATTTGAATATTTTTTCTCTAAAATAATAAGGGAAGCATGAAATTATAAAAATATGATTTTAAATATTAATCTCCCCTGTCATGTAATGTGTAAAAGAAACACATTATCGATGAAATTTATACAACCGAGTCTACAGCAGGTAGAGAAGTATACAAGCCCGCATTTCGTCTGAATGTAGCGGGATTGTATACGCAGAGGGTTTTAAGGGGCTCAGCAGGAAAGAAAATTTGTTGCTGATCGCCGAACTGCGATGCCGAGTGACGTCATGGCGCCGTTCGAACTTGTCATTTAGGATATCGCGGTTCACGTTTGTACTATCTATTTTAATTATATAGTTTTCACGCGATAACTACAATTAAAATAAATATTATTTTATAGATCCGAAATATTACTATCTATTTCAAAAATATTAGTTGAAAATTTTAAAAATTAATTATGTCTGTAATAATTGTTGCAAACGAATGAAACAAACCTCAAAGGGTTTAGTATACATTTCTACACATGCCTAATCTGCAATTGCCGATTACAGCAGTTACAAATCCATAAAGTTAGTTTGAAAATTTAAATAATTTATTTTTAATAACTAATTTGTTAGATTACATATTAAACTACCTTTATATTTATTTTTGGTAAAATTTGTATAATTTAATATCTATCCTGTATGTTTAACAGTCGTGATTGATGGATATGATTAAAAATTTATTTTTTCTACGATTGCTATGAAAGGTTGGCAATTACGCTTTCATTTGTCATCGTAAAGTTGACGTTTTCTGTGGAACAATCGAAAAATATCTTTTTTGCGCGAAAAAGATATTAAATGCGCGCTTATTTCAATAGTTACCAGGGATATAAACAAAACAAAAACTTGTCATAATGATAGTTGACAGAACAAATTTATTTTCAGTACGCATACGTTTTTTTTAATAATTTTAAGATGCAATCGTAGAACAAATAACGTGTGTATCACGAGCGTAAAGTGTCTTTGTTCCTCTTACTCTATTGCAGCTCTCCCCTACGACTCAATCTGCAATTACCGTGTTCGAGTAACAAAGAATCACTTTACGCTCTTAATACACAAATAACTATTTTTGTGCGTCTTCAATGACAACGCGCGAAGAAGATATTAAATGCGCGCTTATTTCAATAGTTACCAGAGATATAAACAAAACATAAACTTGTCATATTTATAGTTGACAGAACGAATTTATTTTCATTACGCATACGTTTTTTAATAATTTTAAGATGCAATCTTAGAAAAAATAACGTGTGTATCACGAGCGTAAAGTGTCTTTGTTCCTCTTATTCTATTGCAGCTCTCGTCTTCGGCTCGCGCTGCAATTACCGTGTTCAAGTAACAAAGAATCACTTTACGCTCTTAATACACAAATAACTATTTTTGCTTGTCTCCAAAGACAACGCGCGAAGAAGATATTAAATGCGCGCTTATTTCAATAGTTACCAAGGATTTGAACAAAACAGAAACTTGTCATATTGACAGTTGACAGAACGAATTTATTTTCAGTACGTATACGTTTGTAATAATTTTAAGATGCAATCTTAGAAAAAATAACGTGTGTATCACGAGCGTAAAGTGTCTTTGTTCCTCATACACTATTGCAGCTCTCGCTTTCGTCTCGCGCTGCAATTACCGTGTTCAAGTAACAAAGAATCACTTTACGCTCTTAATACACAAATAACTATTTTTGCTTGTCTCCAAAGACAACGCGCGAAGAAGATATTAAATGCGCGCTTATTTCAATAGTTACCAAGGATTTGAACAAAACAGAAACTTGTCATATTGACAGTTGACAGAACGAATTTATTTTCAGTACGTATACGTTTGTAATAATTTTAAGATGCAATCTTAGAAAAAATAACGTGTGTATCACGAGCGTAAAGTGTCTTTGTTCCTCATACACTATTGCAGCTCTCGCTTTCGTCTCGCGCTGCAATTACCGTGTTCGAGTAACAAAGAATCACTTTACGCTCTTAATACACAAATAACTATTTCTGTGCGTCTTCAATGACAACGCGCGAAGAAGATATTAAATGCGCGCTTATTTCAATAGTTACCAGGGATTTAAACAAAACAGAAACTTGTCATATTGACAGTTGACAGAACGAATTTATTTTCAGTACGTATACGTTTGTAATAATTTTAAGATGCAATTGTAGAAAAAATTATGTGTGTATCACGAGCGTAAAGTGTCTTTGTTCCTCTTACTCTATTGCAGCTCTCCCCTACGACTCACTCTGCAATTACCGTGTTCGAGTAACGAAGAATCACTTTACGCTCTTAATACACAAATAACTATTTTTGTGCGTCTTCAATGACAACGCGCGAAGAAGATATTAAATGCGCGCTTATTTCAATAGTTACCAGAGATATAAACAAAACATAAACTTGTCATATTTATAGTTGACAGAACGAATTTATTTTCATTACGCATACGTTTTTTAATAATTTTAAGATGCAATCTTAGAAAAAATAACGTGTGTATCACGAGCGTAAAGTGTCTTTGTTCCTCTTATTCTATTGCAGCTCTCGTCTTCGGCTCGCGCTGCAATTACCGTGTTCAAGTAACAAAGAATCACTTTACGCTCTTAATACACAAATAACTATTTTTGCTTGTCTCCAAAGACAACGCGCGAAGAAGATATTAAATGCGCGCTTATTTCAATAGTTACCAAGGATTTGAACAAAACAGAAACTTGTCATATTGACAGTTGACAGAACGAATTTATTTTCAGTACGTATACGTTTGTAATAATTTTAAGATGCAATCTTAGAAAAAATAACGTGTGTATCACGAGCGTAAAGTGTCTTTGTTCCTCATACACTATTGCAGCTCTCGCTTTCGTCTCGCGCTGCAATTACCGTGTTCAAGTAACAAAGAATCACTTTACGCTCTTAATACACAAATAACTATTTTTGCTTGTCTCCAAAGACAACGCGCGAAGAAGATATTAAATGCGCGCTTATTTCAATAGTTACCAAGGATTTGAACAAAACAGAAACTTGTCATATTGACAGTTGACAGAACGAATTTATTTTCAGTACGTATACGTTTGTAATAATTTTAAGATGCAATCTTAGAAAAAATAACGTGTGTATCACGAGCGTAAAGTGTCTTTGTTCCTCATACACTATTGCAGCTCTCGCTTTCGTCTCGCGCTGCAATTACCGTGTTCGAGTAACAAAGAATCACTTTACGCTCTTAATACACAAATAACTATTTCTGTGCGTCTTCAATGACAACGCGCGAAGAAGATATTAAATGCGCGCTTATTTCAATAGTTACCAGGGATTTAAACAAAACAGAAACTTGTCATATTGACAGTTGACAGAACGAATTTATTTTCAGTACGTATACGTTTGTAATAATTTTAAGATGCAATTGTAGAAAAAATTATGTGTGTATCACGAGCGTAAAGTGTCTTTGTTCCTCTTACTCTATTGCAGCTCTCCCCTACGACTCACTCTGCAATTACCGTGTTCGAGTAACGAAGAATCACTTTACGCTCTTAATACACAAATAACTATCATTTAAATAATTGCAGCATGAACTGAAAGAATAATAGTTCATTGAATGTTTTTATTCTACCCATTTGATGGAATATACTGTAATGTATAGAGAAATATCTTACATAATAGTCGACGTGCTGTTGCTCTTGATGGCCATGGTGGTACTGAGCAGCAGCCATGGCAACGAAAGCGGCAACAATAACAAACTGGAATTTACAAAATATATTAATTACCTCAAATTCAATTTTATAAATTTCTTTTTCTTACTTTGAACATGTTGAAGGAATTGATAAGTTGACTTCAGGTAGCTGAACTGAACTGATTTCTGTATTAGTCCGTCCGGTTTTTATATCCGAAATCAAACAGGCTTAGAAAAGGGAAAGAACTATGTGTCAGGTTACGTTACGTGTTACTGAACATATTTCGGCAAAGTATAACATCGCTCCAGGCTAACTTTGTTGTTTTTCCAAATTAGATAGAAAATTATTTAAATTAGTTGTGACAAAAGTTTTAGATTGTGTTGTAATGAATGTGATATTAATGGTAGATAAGTAAAAGTGGTTTCTGCAGCTTCTTGTGTTTGTTGGAAGTGTTGAAGCGATGTGATTGCTGGATTGCACATCGTGTTGTTCTGTCAAGGTTGTTTGTTTTCCGTTGGACTTGAACTAGAACTTTAGAAGCGTTTCTTCCTGATCTTAATTACATGTTCAAGACATTTCGAAAATGTATTTCTGTTATTGTTCAATTGAACTTGAAACCATTTGTTTGTCAGTACGGTGGTGTGGATAGCGATGCGGTATTCGAATCTGGAGATTCTGAGTAAATCAATTTGGAAAATGATAATATTGCGTGGGAATTTTTAATTTGTTAATTAGATTATGAAAAATATTTTTTTTTAAGTTTTATTTACATAGTCAAGAAACTGAAACAAATTTATACAGGGTGTTGCTTTTAAAACAATCAGTGCTTTTTTAGTCGAACTTATGAGTTTTTAAGAAGAATATCAAATACGTGAAATGATCAGAGATTTATCAGTAATAACAAACCAGTAGTTCTCAAATAGTTATTTTTGTATTAAGTGCGTAAAATAAGTGTTGTTTTTGTTGCGCGTGAAAATGTTACTTTTAGTCGAGACAATAAAAGTGGTTCGAACGCGCCAAAAAACTAGAATTTTGCCTACAAAATACAAACAACATTTTTTCTACAACTGTAAATAAAACATAATACAATAATTATTAATTTATTTAAGTAAATTGAAGGAAAACAATCAACAATAATATTAATTTGATACTATTGATGTGTTGTAACTAATGAAACCTGACAACAAATACTTTGGGAGCGTGCGCGAGATACTCATTTTGCGCACTAGAGTACGAAACAGTGCGTAAAATACTCATTTTGCGCACTAGGGTGCAAAATAATGCGCAAAATACGCGTTGTCATAGTAATGTAAATGATGAAAAAATCATGTACTTCGCGTATTGATATTAGTGAAAAAAATGAACATTTTTTGACAGTTGTAGAAAAGGGTATTTTTAATGGTAATTTATATATTTTTTTTTCTCCATTAGATAGAAAATTGTAACATAAATAAATAAATAAATAATATCAAAATAATCGGAAATTTTTCATTACTTGACTTACCTAAATTAAGAAATGGCATTTTTTTCGTGTCAAAAAAGTTAGTTTAAATATAAAATATTTGATCAGTTTAATTCAAAATTTATTATAGATTTGTTTGCATATCTTTTAAATTATTTCCAAATTAATAAATTAAAAATTATTGATCAATTTGGAAAATGAGAATATTATGAGGGAATTGTTAATTATCGACTTAGGTTATAAAAATACTTGTAAATTTTTTGTGTTATATTTCTAAACCACATGTTCATGTTAAAATTTATTAGATATTATGCGTATTTTAAGAATGATTGCTATCGAAATATTTCAAATTTCACTATAGGTAGCCTAATATTATTTTAATTGAGAACTTGCATAACTTTGCTCTAATTTAATTAATAAATTCCTAATCCAAATCTGAATTTATTATAAAACAATTTCATTGCTAAATCATACATGAAAATGTACATATTTTTTAAATATATATATATAAAAATTTCATAATCTTATTACTTAACACTTAATGTATTAATTATCAAAATCTGTCATTGTCACTAACACCGATATTTTGACAAGCGGTTGTATTTCAAATAGTGCGTGAATGTTTGGTTCTAGTGAACTAAATTAGTTAAGATATGTGGATCAAATAACTTCAAGCAGCGGCATTTTTTCCTGAACTTATGTAACCTCAAAAATCGTTCTCTATGTTAATTTTTATTTCGTGTAAATCAAGTTCATTTACAGCAAATTTTCGAAAGCGTGTAAGAGAAATGAAAAATGTACTTACTAATTGAAATCGTTAGTTTTAATTGAAAATTTAAATCTTGTTGAGGAAGATACTTAAAGATAACGGAAGTTTAGTATTTTTTTATTAATCTTAAATTTATTACGTTAGTTTTAAGTGAAGTTTAATAACACATTAAGAAAGTAACATTTCCGGAATTATTTTACATTGCAAATATGTAATATAGTTTAGTTGATTTACATAAGTTTTTTAGTTTAGTTTCGTCCAGTTTTTGTAGCAAATTTTAATTCTTGTTTTATATAATAGCATAACGAAAAGTATGTTATAGTTTTTATCTAATTACACACTGCAATATTTGTTGCAACTTTTCATATGATATTTTGCAGTTTGCCAATATTTTTTCAATAGTTATTTAACCAATAGAATCATAACTTTCTTTGGAAATGAACCAATGAAATTAAACCTATTTTGATAGTCAAATTGGATCTTGAGAACCCTGGTTCGATCCCCACAGCCGACAAACAATTTTCACCAAATTAAATCTTCCCCTGTTGCTCCCCCTCCACTAACATATTTGGGAGCCGTATTTCACTTAACGAGATCTGCTTAGGTAGAGTACCACACCCAGTAATGGGTAAAATACGTGATGATATATTTATTTAAATTAATAGGTGGTATACCATACTGATGAGCTCTAATAAGAGCGAAACGCGTCTATGGTTACCAACTGTGCTGGCCAGCCTCTGACGATGCCCTCATAAGGTGACTTGGAGGCTGAATTTTGTGAGACTTAGACAAGTGTTTATTTTGATATTTTATTATCAGAATATAATTCGTAATATAATAATTGTCAGATAATATTTTGACACGAATTTAAATACGTTGTTACTGAAATAGTAAATACAGTTCATACTGTGCACTCGCTATATTTTCATTACCATAACAACTTATAATTCAAATAAAAAACAACAAAGACAAAATTAATTGTCTTTGAATGCTCACTTGGTGAAACTAGGTTTAATAATAAACATTTTTGTGAGACTTAGACAAGTGTTTAGTTTGATATTTTATTACTTATAATTCATGTCGAAATATTATCAGCAATTATCATATTACTTGTTATATTAGTTATAAGTTTATGGTTTATTTATAAACGATCTATTTATACATATTATTATTTGATTGAGATATTAATATATTTTATATATACTTGTAGATCAAGTTCAGTATAACTAGATGTGTACATAAAAAGTCTTGTCAATGACATTGCAAAAAAATCTGAATTATGACATTAAGATGATGCATCATAAACTTGTTTCGCATGATGCAAAAAATTGTTTATTAATTTAATTTTATCCTTTTTCAAGTTTATTTTACTATGGGCTATATCATAGTTTTAAATAAATGGGTTGTTCATCTAATATTCTACTTTTAGAATGTCTGAAATTGCGGGTTTATAATATTCTTTCCCTGATTACTAAACAGGAAAAAGTTTTAAATGAAAGCTGTAGAGAATTAAATTCTGCATATAAATTTAACGCACATTTTATTTTAATTATTTTATTACTGTTTAAATTAATTTTTAAAGTTGTTAAAAATTATATTATTTACATAGTCAAGAAACTGGAACAAATATAAACAAATATATACTGGGTTGTTTTTTATCAGTTTAATTCTAATTTTTTTTTGTATATCATTTGTATATTATTTCCAAATTAATCAATTAAGTATAGTAGATCAATTTGGAAAATAAGAATATTAAGTGGGAAGTTTTAATTTATTAATTAGATTATGAAAAATATTTTTTTTTGTAGTTTTATTTACATAGACAAGAAACTGAAACAAATATATACAGGGTGTTGCTTTTAAAACAGTCACTGCTTTTTTGGGCGAACTAATGAGTATTAAGAAAAATATCAAATACGTTATATGTTTAGAAATTGGGGGTTAATTTATTAGCAATAACAAACCAGTAGTTCTGAAACAATATTTTTTAATGGTAACCTATATAATTTGTTAGTTCATTAGATAGAAAATCGTACGACACTAATTAACAGCTAATAGAAACATTGTATTAAGTATGGTTACCATGGTGATATATAAATATCTTAGGAATTTTTCATTACTTGACTTACCTAAGCAAAATTAATAAGTAGATATTTTTTCCTGTCAAAAATGTCAGTTTGACATTTAAATATGTTTATTTTAATTGTCATTTTTATTTACTTGATACAAATTGTCATGGATATATTATTATATCGTAGCTATTTTTAGGGGCCGTGATTTGACGACTGGTAATCGCACTTCACGCGAAGAAATATATAACTTACCGAGATCTGATACGCCAGAGTACTACACCCAGTAAAGGCACGATTGTTTTTTATTAGTTATTTTAAGGAAGCTAAATTATTTTAACTTTTTGTGTTTTATTGGTATTGTTACAATTTTCTTACTGTATCTACCCTCAAGCATTAATTCATATGCGGGAAATTTTTTATCGTGCATTCCAACAACGTAAACTGCACTCCTGTTCCACTCGTGCTGATTAATACGGTGTTGAAATGCACTCAAAAACATATCCGGAAAGAATCAATGCCTTAGGAAGATTATAAAATAACAATTTACTTTCCATATCAACGAGATAAATATTGTATCGAGTTATATGATAATTATTTTGAGAAGAATGTTATTAAAAATTGTAAATAATGTTATAATATTGAAGTAGGTTGAAGTAGGTATGTTCATAGGGTAAACAATAATTAAATAAGTGAAATAAAAATAAAAAAGACTGATTAAGAATCAGAATTTTATTCTGTACAACTTTTATTTATTTTTTGTAACACATGCACAAGAAACACGTTTTTATTCCCTAATTTTAGAGCGAAAAACACTGCTTTTCTCCCCTAGGGAGAGAAACATGATGTTTCCATAGGTAACATGTTTCTCTCTGTAGAGTGATGTTTTTCTCCCTAGAGAGATTAGCTGTTTGTGGTGTTTCCTAGGTAACTAGTTCTTCTTCTGATGGCACTACAGCCCAAATCGGGCCTGGGCCTATCGGGCACACCGAGCCCCAGTTTTTACATTGCCGTACTGCCGGTTTTCGTATTCACATGCTACATTATTTTAAGGCGTATAAGTGACTAGCTTATAGCGCCCGAGTGTGATAAATACATGTAACTGTATTTTTATATTTTACGACAAATCACACATTGTCGACAGGCGGATTCGAACTGACGAACCTTGGTTCGGGTGACGTCACAGTATGCAAAGAGATGTGCCATAAAACGCTCGGCCACCGCTTGTTAAACAGATCTCGGTAAGTAACACTGCTTTTCTCCCCTAGGGACATAAACATTATGTTTCTCTCCCTAGGTAGGATGTTTCTCTCCCTAGGTAGCATGTTTCTCTCCCTAGAGAGATATTTCTCTCCCTAGAAACTACGATTATTAGCTGTTTGCGGAACTTTCCTAGGTAACTAGTTATGCAACCCATATTTGACATTTGTCCTGGTAAGCCAGTCATTTTTGTGCACTTGTTACGAAAAGTATAATATGCTTCATGGAAGGGCGCGATTATCCCTTGTGTGAAGTTGGCAAACCTCGACTTCAGCTCGAACCTTCGGCCCTCGCTTACCTCTCGGTTTGCCAACTTCACACGCGGGAATAATTGCTTGTTTCCCTCCCTTGATGCATAACATACTATTATTTATTTATTTATGTTACTCTGTACAACATGAATTTATTGGAATCTTTGTCTTGTAAAATAAGGAAGCAATGAAAAACGTATTTCCCATGTTATTCATCTACGACTTAGTTTAGGTTTTCCAATTTGCTAGAGATAAGTGAAACTATCAATTAAAAAAAATATTAAGTAATAAAACAGGAAGTCGGAAAATGAAGATCGCTCTAGTTTTTAAAATTTATTACCATCAGACGATTGGTTCTCATATTCAGGATATATATCAAATATTTCTATAATCGAAAAATCTAAAGTGCTTGAGGCAGTTTTCACGCGTTGCCGAAATTCGTTTAAGCGTTTAAGTTGTATGGATAACGTAACTTGTCTTGCTTTTCTTGAAGTGAACGCAGGTTCACTATAAAAAGACACGGCCGGTTACCAAAATCAGTTCAGTCTTCTGAAATACTCCTGTCTATTCACACAACATGTTCCAAGTGAGTTGCAACAAACATTGCTTTTGTCATTTGCATATTTCAATCATTTCTAATAAAAATAAATATATCATTACGTCTTTTATCCATTACTGAATCTGAATCTCTTTTCTGAGCAGATCTTAGTAAGTGATATATTTTTTCGCGTGAAGTACGGTTACCAGCCGACAAATCACGGCTCCCAAAGATAGTAGTGGAGTAGTTATAATGTGATGAATGGTTGGAAATCGAATAATTAATTTGCTTTTTATGTTTGTTAATTAAAAAAAAATCTAGTTTCTATACTCTCATGTGTGTAGATTGAGATATTTATTGCTAGTTGTTGTATGTAATAATAATTATTTGTTTTAATTATGGCTAATTGCATCTTCTTAAGTAGAATGTTAAATAAAAGCAAATCGAATATTTGACATCAACATCATTTATTCAATTTATTCACTTAAATAAAGATTAACCGTGAAAATTATATTTTAATGTTTGTGATTATGGGGTAGGTGGCTCAGTGGTATCGAGTTGGCCTGTGGATCTTGAGAACCCTGGTTCGATCCCCACAGCCGACAAATAATTTTCACCAATTTAAATCTACCCCCGGTGGCTCCTCCACCACTAACATCTTTGGGGGCCGTGATTTGACGGCTGGTAACCGCATTTCACGCGAAAAAATATATCACTTACCGAGATCTGCTTGGGCAGAGTGCCACACCCAGTGATGGGTAAAAGGCTTGATGATATATTTATTTATATTTTTTATTAAACACAGATTAAAATGTAATATTTGACGGTATAACTAGTCCTTAACTAATAAATTCTGTACTTTAATTTGTATTTTATTAAACCCATAATAATTTAGAAATGTACACTTAAATTCGATTTCTAAACCCGATAAATTTTTTCACCACATTAAAATTATTCTTTACGAACATCTTTGGGTGCCGTATTTGACGACCGGGATCCACGCGCAATAATATATTATTTTCCGAGATGTTCTGTACCAGAATGCTACATCCACCAATTCCTATAATTATAGCTTTATAGTTCCTCCATTATTCACATCTTTGGGGACTTGATTTTGACATCCAGTAATTAAATTTTACATGTAACAATGTATTTGTTACAACAGAGTGCTACACCCAATAATGGCTAAAGTAGTTTGATACTAAAATTTAATCTTTTTAATTAAATCTTTGGGGGCCGTGACTTGACATCTGGTAACTAACCTTTACACACAAAAATATAACATTTATCAAGATCTGCTATAACAGAGTGCTTCATCAAAAATTAGATAAAATGGCGTGATGATAAATTAATTTTATTTATTAAAATCTAGTTGGTGGTTATCGCTGCTCTGGCCGTAGTTGCCTCTGCTCAACATCAAGCCTATGGAGGTCATCAAGATCACCACGTCGATTATTATGTAAGTAACGTAACACTTAACACTACGCACTCAAAAAAATGCAAAACGTGTAAGTTTTTTCCTCAAGAATTCCAATGGAAAGAAAGTACCGTAAACGAAACTGAAATTACTTTTAGTTTTGAATGAATTGATCTGGTGCCCCGAGGCATTAACCTACTTTGCTACTTTTTACACAAACTAGATCATTTCTTGCGTCGTCAACCAGTTTGGCTTGCTCGTAGAGGAATAGTCTAATTTCTTGATGAATAAACAAAATTTGTTAAACTCTTTGCTTCCTGGTATAAACAATGATTAGGCTTACCATCTTTCAGAATATATTTTTTTTTCATGATGCTATCAGAAAGGTACATTTTCTTCTCTCAATTTCAAGAAGGAAGTGATAGTTCTTATCTCTAGGCAAGAAAATCAATTTCTCGTAACACATGCACAAGAAACACGTTCTTATTCCCCAATTTTAGAGAGAGAAACACTGCTTTTCTTCCATATAGAGAGAAACATTATGTTTCTCTCCCTAGGTAGCATGTTTCTCTCCCTAGAAACTACGATTATTAGCTGTTTGCGGCGTTTCCTAAGTAACTAGTTACGCAACCCATATTTGACATTTGTCCCGATAAGACAGTAATTTTTGTGCACTTGTTACGAAAAGTATAATATGCTTCTTGGGAGGGCGCGATTATCCCTTGTGTGAAATTGGCAAACCAAGACGTAAGCGAGGGCCGAAGGCTCGAATAATCGCTTGTTTCCCTCCCGTGATGCATAACATACTATTGCTGAAAATAACTGAAAAAAAAATTATGCTTGAATGATTGTGAATTTCTGAAGGCTCCTCCTAAATACGAATTCAAATACGGTGTCGACGACCATCACACCGGTGACCACCACTCCCAGCACGAGATCCGCGACGGCGACGTAACCAAAGGCGAATACTCTCTAGTGGAACCTGACGGCACCATCCGCAAGGTAGAATACACCGTCGACAAGCACAGCGGCTTCAACGCTGTGGTGACCCGCTCCGGACACGCCGCGCACCCTGCAGGCCATGCTGTGCACCATGCTGCACCTGCTGTTCAGCTCCACCACGCTCCTGCTGTCCAGGTCCACCACGCGCCTGTGTTGTCTCTGCACCACGCTCAGCCTGCGCCTCTGTTGAAGGTTGCTGCTGCAGCTGCACCCTCTCATGGACATGGACACGCTACTTCTTATGCTAGTGTTGTGGCACATCATGCGCCAGTACATCATGGACATCATTAAATGCTTGTAGTTATTGTCATTCATCTCTGGTTTTCATTGTTATTTCTTCATATATTTAAAGTTGTTGTGACGAGTTATAGTTTTATGTTAAAACATGTATTTTTTTATAAATAAATCTTAATGCACATTATCATCATAGTTTTAATAATTATGTATTTAGAAGATATCGGTTTATTATAAAGTGCAAATTAAAACGTAATATACAAAAAGGAATGAGCAACGAAATGAACAAGGATTTTCCATGCTTCTCAAATTTTTACGGTAAAAAACGGAGCGACAATTAAATCACCTGAAAATAGTTATTTTTCTACGATTGCTATGAAAAGTTGACAATTACGCTCTCATTTGTCATCGTAAAGTTGACGTTTTCTGTGGAACAATCGAAATAGTTATTTGTGTATTAAGAGCGTAATGTGATTCTTTGTTACGGCAAAAGCTGCAATAGTGCAAAAGGAACAAAGACATTTTACGATCGTAATACACACATAATTTTTTTTCTACGATTGCATCTAAAATTTATTAAAAAACGTATACGTACTGAAAATAAATTCATTCTGTTAACTGTCAATATGACAAATTTCTGTTAACTATTGAAATAAGCGCGCATTTAATATCTTCTTCGCGCGTTGCCATTGGAAACGCGCACATTTAACATATTTATCGCATGTTGCTCATTGGAGAAAGGAAGGTCATATCCAGAGCAACTGGAAAACAAACAATATGAGTTGATATTAGTAACATCCAGGTGGCATCTGTCAAGAGAATAATACATTTTATCTAATTTTTCATTTATTTGTAAAAATGTGACTTTCTAGTAAGGTAGTGAAAAAAATATATGTATACCTCGTGAAGAAAGTACCATTTTTTCCTCAGGTGTTTTGTATGAAACGACATCTTCAGGAAGAAATATCTCACTTTCTTCCTTTGGTAATATTTATAATTATTTAATATTACTTGTGAAAATGTCATTTGCCTTACTCAATTTACTTGTGTTGGTACCCGTGTTCCTCACTAGTGATGAGAGCAAATAACTTCCCTCACTAGTGAGGAAAACGGGTACTATCACAACTAAATTGAGTGAGAGAAATATCATTTGACATGGTGACCAAGGACATGTGATGTGCTTTTACGAATACAACTCCTTTGATTTATATAAAATAATTAATACATTTCTTATATCGCAAACATAAAAAAGTTATTTTCACATTTAATGTTGAAAAAAATAGTATATCACACACGTGGGAAAGGACCATTACAAAACTCTTTTCTCACTAGTATTACAATATACTATAATTGATAGGTATTTTGAGCATTAAAGTTTTTTATATGGTTACTGTGGAAGACATTAAAAATATTTCAAAAACATTTAAATGTGATTATAGCTATTTATGAAACTAGTAAGGAAATGAAGGTAACAACCTTATTTCCTTACTAGTTTCATACAATATTTTTTCTACTTCCGTTCTAATAAATACGAAAGAGCGTTTTTGAAATTATGAAATTTTGACATATACCTCATTATTTCACTAGTTAAATAATGCAGTTCATTACCTAACTCAAATAAGTAATGTTGATGTGACGTCACTCTGGTTTGAATTATTGTAGAAGACGAACTTACTTAAATTTTTTAAACTTTCTACAGTTTAAGAAAAAAAGCATTCCATTTTTGAAGCTCGTCTTCGCATAATTTCTAAACAAGAAAGAGACAAATAACCTCTACTAATAATACATTCAAAAAACAAAATATCATCACTCCTTTTACCCATTACTTGGTGTGGCACTTTCCGTAGCAGATCTCAAAAAAATTAAACAAAGTATGGTTATGATGATTTATTTACAAAAAATTCTCTTTACAATACAATGAAAATGATATGATTTCCTTCACACTTCTAATAATGTCCATGATGTCCTGCTTGTCCCCCAGCACTGTACGACACAGCTCCACCATGTCCTCCATATCCTGCAGCTACAGCAGGCTGCGCATGATGAACAGCGTGTTCAGCAGGGTGCGAGGCATGTCCAGACCTGGTAACCACAGCGTTGAAGCCGTTGTGAGGATCAGCAGTGTACTCCACTTTGCGGATGGTGCCGTCGGGTTCCACCAGGGAGTACTCGCCTTTCACGACGTCTCCTTCGCGGTGCTCTGACTGGGTTTTGTGGTCACCGGTGTGAGGGTCTTCTACTCCGTATTTGAATTCGTATTTTGCTGGCGCCTGAAGGAATTATGTTTTTAGTATTTGTTAAACTAATTTGAAGATAGTAACGATTGTAAGTTTTAATTAGCTATTGAAACAGTAAACTTTAGAAAACTACTAGCGATCAGGTCGGCTTTGCCGACCTTCAGCTAGGCTCCGCAGCCCTTGAAGAAAAGTATTTTTCAAACTTGTTACTTTATCGAGTTGATATTGTAAAAATTTACTTTTGATACATTTTTATAAAATGATTTGCTTTCAACTCGTTTTGATTCATTTTTCATGTTCTCTTCGACCTTTCATGAAAACTGAAATAAGTATACTTTCTATAATTTTTAGGTCAAAACAATTGACAATCAATAGATTACAATTTTTGGCTTCTATATCTCCTCATAACTTCCAATTTGATACCAAACACAATATGTTTCTAACGACTTTAGAAATAAACAATTGACAATCAGTTGACCTAATGTTTTTTATGCCTGTCTTTAATATGTCTGTTCGAAAGCTCTCTTTAAACCTTTTAGTTTGAACCAAACTCGATAGATTTTTAAAGACTTTTAAGAAAAACAATTGACAATCAGTCGATTATAATTTTTGGCTTCTATATCTCCTCATAACTTCAAATTTGATACCAAAAACGATAAGTTTCTAACGACTTTAGAAATAAACAATTGACTATCAGTTGACCTAATTTTTTTTTTAATATTTCTGTTTGAAAGCTCTTAGTTTGATACCAAACGGGATAGATTTTTAAAGACTTTTAAGAAAAACAATTGACAATCAGTCGATTATAATTTGTAATTATTCTGCTCGAAATCTCTTTTCAAAACATTTAATTTGATACCAAACACGATAGATTTCTAATGACATTTATGAAAAACAATTGACAATCAGTTGATTACAATTTTAATAATTCTGTTTCAAAACTCTCTTCAAATCCTTTAGTTTGATACCAAACACGAAGCATTTCTAAATAGTTTTAGGAAAAACAGTTGACAATCACTCGAATATAATTCTTTATTATTCTGCTCGAAATTCCTCTTTAAAACATTTAATTTGATACCAAACACGATATGTTTCTAATTACTTTTAGAAAAGAAAAACAATTGACAATCAGTTGATTACAATTTTAATAATTCTGTTTAAAAACTCTCTTCAAATCCTTTAGTTTGATACCAAACACGATGCATTTCTAAATAATTTTAGGAAAAACAGTTAACAATCACTCGATTATAATTTTTTATTATTCGGTTCGAAATCCCTCTTTAAAACATTTAATTTGATACCAAACACTATATGTTTCTAATTACTTTAGAGAAGAAAAACAATTGACAATCAGTTGATTACAATTTTAATCATACTGTTTAAAAACTCTCTTCAAATCCTTTAATTTGATACCAAACACGATATGTTTCTAATTACTTTTAGAAAAGAAAAACAATTGACAATCAGTGAATCACAATTTTTAATAATTCTGTTTAAAGCCCTTTTCAAACCATTTAGTTTGATACCAAACACGATACATTTCTAGTGACTTAAAAAAAAACAATAGACAATCATTCGAATATATTGATAATAGTTGATTACTAATTTTAATTCTAACGACTATCAAGTCTGTTAAAATATTTCATTATGATACTTGATTTTGTTGAGAAAATACGCAGCCAAGCTGATAGTGTAAAACCTAGTTCTGTCAATACTTGGCAACTTCATGGTAGAATGTCATATAAAAAAAATAATTTTTAAATAAACATTTAAAAAATCTGTATTTATAATAAAAACGTCCCCTCATTCCTATAATAAGCGTAAAATATTTCAAAAGTGGTTTAAAAAATTTTGTATTGAAGTAATTTATAATTAAAAATACGACATGGCTATTGAGAAATGTCAAATCGACGATAGATGTTCTTCTTAAAAAATCCAAAGCTACCTCGCTCTAAGTTGATTTTGCGTCAAAAACGCATGTTTTTTCAAAATACCTCGCACATTACGTTTACGAAAAATTTTAAACTATCAAAAGGCACTCCCCAGAGTTGCCCTCTATCAAATAAAAATTGTTTCAAATTTTTCGGATAATCCGTCTAGGCTGTAGAAATGGGCAACTGGCCGTGACGAATCCAGATATAGTCACGTTGTCTTTTAGTATATGGACTAGCGATCAGGTCGGCTTCGCCGACCCTCAGCTAGGCTCCGCAGCCCATGAAGAAAAGTATTTTTAAAACTTGTTACTTTATACACCACCTGGTCGAGTATTGATATTGTAAAAAAATACATTTTAAAAATTTTTCGAAAATTATTTGCTATCAACTCGTTGCTGATTTATTTTTACATTATCTCTCAGATATTTCTTATAACTGAAATAAGAACAATTTCAATAACATTTAGGTCAAAACAATTGACAATCAGTCGATTACAATTTTAATAATTCTGTTTAAAAACTCTCTTCAAATCCTTTAGTTTGATACCAAACACGATGCATTTCTAAATAGTTTTAGGAAAAACAGTTGACAATCACTCGATTATAATTCTTTATTATTCTGCTCGAAATCCCTCTTTAAAACATTTAATTTGATACCAAACACGATATGTATCTAATTACTTTTAGAAAAGAAAAACAATTGACAATCAGTTTATTACAATTTTAATAATTCTGTTTAAAACTCTCTTCAAATCCTTTAGTTTGATACCAAACACGATGCATTTCTAAATAATTTTGGGAAAAACATTTGACAATCACTCGATTATAATTTTTTATTATTCTGTTCGAAATCCCTCTTTAAAACATTTAATTTGATACCAAACACGATATGTTTCTAATTACTTTAGAGAAGAAAAACAATTGACAATCAGTTGATTACAATTTTAATCATTCTGTTTAAAAACTCTCTTCAAATCCTTTAATTTGATACCAAACACGATATGTTTCTAAATACTTTTAGAAAAGAAAAACAAGTGACAATCAGTGAATCCCAATCTTTAATAATTCTGTTTAAAGCCCTCTTCAAACCATTTAGTTTGATACCAAACACGATACATTTCTAGTGACTTTAAAAAAAAACAATAGACAATCACTCGAATATATTGATAATAGTTGATTACTAATTTTAATTCTAACGACTATCAAGTCTGTTAAAATATTTCATTATGATACTTGATTTTGTTGAGAAAATACGCAGCCAAGCTGATAGTGTAAAACCTAGTTCTGTCAATACTTGGCAACTTCACGGTGCACTGTCGTATAAAAAAAATAATTTTAAAATAAACATTTAAAAAATCTGTATTTATAATAAAACGTCCCCTCATTCCTATTATATGCGTAAAATATTTCAAAAGTGGTTTAAAAAATTTTCTATTGAAGTTATTTATAATTAAAAATACGACATGGCCACTGAGAAATGTCAAATCGACGATAGATGTTCTTCTTAAAAAATCCAAAGCTACCTCGCTCTAAGTTGATTTTGCGCCAAAAACGCATGTTTTTTCAAAATATCTCGCACATTACGTGTACGAAAAATTTGAAACTATCAAAAGGCACTCCCCAGGATTGCCCTCTATCAAATAAAAATTGTTTCAAATTTTTCGGATAATCCGTCTAGGCTGTAGAAATGGGCAACTGGCCGTGACGAATCCAGATATAGTCACGTTGTCTTTTAGTATATGGATTTTGTAAATTTAGTTTGGTTTTTGATAACTATAAATAGCAGATATACGATATATAAGTTTTTAGCGCATTTTTAAATCGGACGAGTTATTATATAATCATTTGATATTCTGCTTGCCATAAACTTAACCCTAATTAAAACAATAATTAGGTTACGATATTTGATCATTCATGATCACAATAATATACTACAATTTTTATTCATGGATTTTGATTTGGAATCGACTTTTTAATATTCTAAAAGTCGTAATGTGGAGAGGATTATAAATGGGAAAAGGCTTTTAAAATTTAAATGGTTTATATCTCGGCTTTGGTTAAAGCCATCTTCAGATAATGTTGATGCGATGATCAGTTCATCATATCATTGCAATATATATATATATATATATATATATATATATATATATTGTTTAATTGTTGTATTTATAGGCATGTTTAACTTGATTGTAATAGTAAATAAATAAGATATACTATCTAGACTTTCGAAGCAGAATTTCATCATTTAAAGTGTATACAAAATAGTTATTTGTGTATTAAGAGCGTAAAGTGATTCTTTGTTACTCTAGCACGGTAATTGCAGCTAGAGCTGTAATAGTGCAAGAGGAACAAAGACACTTTACGCTCGTGATACACACATTATTTATTCTACGATTGCATCTTAAAATGATTAAAAAACGTATGAAAAGTTTCTGTTTTGTTTGTATCCCTGGTAACTACGATATTGAAATAAGCGCGCATTTAATATATTTTTCGATTGTTCCACAGAAAACGTCAACTTTACGATGACAAATGAGAGCGTAATTGTCAACTTTTCATAGCAATCGTAGAAAAAACTAATTTTAAATAGTTTTGTAGGACTTTATATACTTACAAAATAATCAACAGATTGCTCTTCATGTCCGTGATGGCCATGATGTTGAGTAGCTACTACCGCAAATAATGCAGCAAAAGCAATGATCTGAAACAAATAATTTTATTATTATAAGAAACTTAGAAATAAATGTATGGATATAATAGAAGCATTATAATTTTGTTGCTTCATGAGATGAGCTTTTATGAAAGTAATTGCGAATATGAGTGAGGTGGTGAATGACTTATCTTCATTTCTTATTTAGTTTTTAGGATATAGTCTTGGGAAAGTAGTAATGAAAAACAATTTGAGAAAAATTTAATTTTTCCGAAGGTACATAAATATATCATCACACCTTTTACCCATCACTGGGTGTGGTACTCTGCCTAAGCAGATCTCGGTAAGTGATATATTTCTTCGCGTGAAGTGCGGTTACCAGCCGTCAAATCACGGCTTGAAAGATATTAATGGAGGGGAAGTCGCAGGTGTAGATTTCAATTGATGAAAATTGTTTGTTGGCTGTGGGGATCGAACCAGGGTTCTCAAGATCCACAGACCGACTCGATACCACTGAGCTATCTACCCCGAAGTTTAGATCTTAAAAACTAAACAAGATGTAAAGATGCACTCAACAGTATTCAATTTCTCGTGTCGAGTAAATTTTTAGCAAATTTTAAGAGATTTAGATTATTTTAAATGTTAATACGTACAAAAAAAGATGGTAAATTTATGATAAAAAAATTGGTGGAACTTCTAACTTTTGTTGAATTACAGATTTTGTTTCTGAATCGCCCTATATTTATTTAAAGATGAAGATCATAATAATAATTAATTCAAATCTGATTTCTTGACATAACACAGGCCTTCGACAAAGTCTGGCACGAGGGGCTGCTGTATAAATTAAAAAGAACGTTACAAAGCAACTTCTATCAACTCCTCAAGTCATACCTTACAGAAAGATATTTCCAAGTCAAACACAACAACGAATACTCTTCACTATACTCAATTAAGTCAGGAGTGCCGCAAGGCAGCGTACTTGGGCCAATACTGTACCTAATCTACACAGCAGATCTACCAACATCAGATAAAACAACCACAGCCACATTTGCAGATGATACTGCCATACTGGCATCAAATAACGACCCCCGAGCAGCTACCGACACAATACAGGAACACCTACTAAAAGTACAAGGCTGGCTAAATAAGTGGAAAATAAAAGCAAATGAAACAAAATCGGTCCACATTACATTTACAACACGACGGGAAACCTGCCCACCAGCATACCTAAATGAGAAACCTTTACCGCAAGCCGAATCCATAAAATACTTGGGAATACATCTTGATAAACGTGGAACGTGGATAAAACATATAAAAACAAAACGAAAACAATTAGGAGAAAAATTCAGAAAACTTTACTGGATGCTAGGTAAAAACTCAAGATTGTCAATAGAAAATAAATTACTTATCTACAAAACAATACTAAAACCCATATGGACCTACGGCATTCAAATATGGGGTACAGCCAGCAACACAAACATTGAAATCATACAAAGGTTTCAGTCGAAAGTGCTAAGAACAATAGTGAGTGCGCCGTGGTATGTGTCAAATGCAACAATACACCAAGACCTAAAAATAAAAACAGTTAAAGAAGAAATCAAAAGTGCTAGTGCTAAATATCTCAACAGACTAGAAAACCACCCTAATAGTTGTGCAGTGAATCTACTAGATAACAGCGGTGATATTCACAGACTAAATAGAACTAATATTTTAGACCTACCACACAGATTTGCATAAACAAATTACTGTAAACAAATAATAGTATTTAAAGTACAATAAGTAATCAAAAAAAAAAAAATATGATTAAAATCAGTTTATGAAAGTCACAAGATGACAATTAGCTAATGAAGTTGTACAAGCTTTCATTATAACGTACTCAAATTAGTTTCCAACAAAAGTAAGACAAAAAATTCTAGTAGTTTCACTAATGAATATTAATCACAACCAATTAACTATAATCATTATCAAGATGACACTTACTGCAGAGACCATTTTTGTCACGTGTGTAGGTTTAAACTAATCGTAAAATGAACTGACACAAACAGAAGACAAGCTCCTTTTTATACCTTAGCTTACTCTCTCTAAAAGTAATAAAAAACGTCGATAGCATTACGTTACCAGTAAATTTAGGAATTTGAAAGCGATATTCCGGCCATTTTCCGCCATATTGGAGCATACATATGCATAAGTACATTATTTGTACGTTTATATGAGCATTAATGTGTCAGATTGTCGACGTGTGTGTGTGTTTCACTTCCTACGTTGCCTTGGGCGATTTAGAGGAGGATGTTGGCAGCAATGAACGGATGCGAATCCTTGTGAACAGATTTTTAATTGATTGGATATTATTATATAAACAGGGCTATTGAAAACGTATGTAATGTAAGCTTCAGTCTGTGATATTAATTTGATGATAAAGAGATAATGAAATCAAGTATGTGTTTGTTTTGTTACACTTTCGCTTGTTGGTCATTTCTTTTGTGTTTGTTTGTTTTGCCAGGGACGTATTTAAAACTATTTTCCTATATTGCATTTACTAAATCAATTTTGAACATTTGTTTTTAGGGATATTTTTGTCTGAAGTTGTCATTAATTTTTCAGTTTAGTTATCATGTAAAATTATTGCAATTTTTATTTTTATAAATTTGATTTCTAACTTGACTAATAATCTTCATCATCTGTGGCGCTACAGCCCAAATCGGGCCTGGGCCTACCGGACACACCGAGCCGCAGTTTCTACACTGCCGTACTGCCGGTTTTCGTAGTCAAATGCTACATTATTTAAGACTTATAAGTGACTAGCTTATAGCGCCCGAGTGTGATAAATACATGTAACTGTATTTTATATTTTACGACAAATCCCACATTGTCGACAGGTGGATTCGAACTGACGAACCTTGGTTCGGGTGACGTCACAGTATGTTAAGAGATGTGCCTTAACACGCTCGACCGCCGCGCCTAATAAATGTCAAAATACATTAATTTCAAATGTTTATTGATCTGTCTATGTTGCCACCTCGAAATTTATTATTTTTTTAATAATATTTTTAATATACAAGTAATTGAATTCGATATAGCAAAAATAGTATGTTAGGGTGTCTAAATTATTCTCTTGATTATGATATTCTATATTAGGTAAAATAATCATGAACAATAGATCGGTAACTGTTAATGAAATATTGGAAATGTTAATAACGTTTGACTTGTCATTGTCAAGCCATTTGACATAGAGTATAAATTTATTTTTCCTGATTGTTCGTTTTAAATATCTGCAAATAGCAAACAAAATCACATCAATATTTGTTCATAAATAGAAAAAGTTTCGTCATTTACAGATTTTTTTATCTAAAGATCTTGAGAACCTTGGTTCGATTCCCACAGCCGACAAACAATTTTCACCAAATTAAATCTACCTTTGTGGCTCTCCCTCCACTATCATCTTTAAGGGCCGTGATTTGACGGCTGTTCACGCGAATAAATATATCACTTACCGAGATCTGCTTAGGCAGAGTGCCACACCCAGTAGTGGGTAAAAGACGTGATAATATATTTATATATTTTTATTTAAGATTTATACAGAATTCCGCCATAATGCAAATAACTTTACTTACATTTTATAAAAATATATGAGCCGTCTCTGGAACGTAATACTTACAATTTGTAAATATGTAATACATTACTACAACCAACTGTGTCTTTCCTTAAGATAATTACAGAGATAGAGTTAATTTAGCAAACTTGTGCAACATCCTTTTTGCGCGCATGTGACTGTTTCCTCCAATCTACTTACCTAACCTATTTTCTCAAAGCAAATTAAACACTTGTCATCGCATATTTCTATACATATTTTAGAGAAAACTTCTTAAAATAACAGTCGTAGATAAATTAGGATTTTGTAACTATAATCTACTTCCGGTAAATTTATATTCAAATGTAGACTATCTCCGGATATCACAAATCTTCATGGCCTACTTAGGATTGATATCCTTTGCAAACATGTACTTTAAAATAATTAAACGTTAATTAATAATGGAATTTATTTGTTTATATGTTAGTCTGCACAATAGAAACTTAATCCTAATTATAGTAGTTTATAGTGAATTCCGAATCACTTTTCTTTTTTATATAAATTGAAATCAGTTTCAAATTTCGCGACCTCCCTTACCCAAAATACCCAAAATTTAAGTTTATAAGAAGCTGATTTACAAAAATAAAACCACTTTTCATTTAGAACTTTGTCATAGTTTCAAGTGGTGATATAATAGAATTAATTGTATTTTATTCACCAATTTAAATCTACCCTTGTGGCTCCCCCTCCACTAATATCTTTGGAGGCCGTGATCTGACGGCTGGTAATCGCACTTCACGCAATCAAATATATTACTTACCGAGATCTGCTTAGGCAGAGTGCCACACCCAGTAATGGGTAGAAGTCGTGATGATATATTTATTTATTTTTATTTAATTGTATTTTATTTTCTTGGAATTTTTGGAAGCATGCATCTAGCAATCCTTCTCCAATATTTACGTCCCTCCCCCCTCCACCGGGAATTGCTATTTACATTTTAAAAACCACTATATTATGACAGCATTCTATAAGATTATCGATAACTGCAATTGTGTTAAATGTATTTTTCAACAAGCGCAGGCGATGCTGCGTTTATTTCTTATAGATTCGTTGTTAGAGAAGTGGGCGTAACTGAAGATTTATGAAACAGGTGTACAGAAGCGAATGGATGGATGTTTGTTGCGTGATGATGGATTTTGGTTGTGAGGAAGGAAAGAGTTCGTATGGAGGAAGTGTTAATGTGGTCGAAATGAGTATCGTGTGTCAGGATGAGAATGTTGACGGGTTCGTGCTACCCCATTTAATGGGATATAGCGTGATGTTATGTATGTATATAAAAAAAAATAAATAAATATATCATCACGCCTTTTACCCATTACTGGGTGTAGCACTCTGCCTAAACAGATCTCGGTAAGTGATATATTTTGTCGCGTGAAGTGCGGTTACCAGCCGTCAAATCACGGCCCTCAAAGATATTAGTGGAGAGGGAGCCACAGGGGTAGATTTTTATATTGGTGAAAATTGTTTGTCAGCTGTGGGGATCGAACCAGGGTTCTCAAAATCCACAGGCCGACTCGATACCACTGAGCCATCTACCCCATAAAATGGTAGAATTGTAAAATAAAAATTAGATGTTGTGTGAAAATAAATCATTATATTTATAAAAATTCAATAATACTATCTATACATAATGAAGAATAATGAATGATACATGAAGATGACATGACATGAATATTTTGTGATTACATGAGCAATGAAATGAAATAGAATTAACTTAATATCATGATCGATGATCGGTAAACCAAGAGCCAAACAACAAAATCGTCAACATTTAATATCCATGACCACCGAAATGACCTCCAGCAAAGGAAATCGCTTCACCTCCATGTCCTCCATAGCCACCAAGTTCCAAACCTCCATGCGCGATGGCGATGGGAGCGGCATGAGCAATGACTGGAGCAGCGACGACGGCCTTGTGGACGATCTGTGGGTGTACGGCGTGTCCTTGACGTTCTACAATAGCGTTGAAACCGTTGTGTTTGTCGGCGGTGTACTTGACGATACGGATAGTGCCGTCGGGTTCCCTCAGGGAGTACTGGCCTTTGACGACGTCTCCGTGGCGGACCTCGGATTGTTCTTTCTCGTCGCCGGTGTGGTGGTCACTTACTCCATATTTGAACTCGTATTGCGCCGGGGCCTGCAAACAATCATTTGTTTATTTATTTCTCTGCGTTACAGGAACTTTTTAATTAACAACAAAGACAAAATTAATTGTCATCCATACATTTGGTGAAACTAGGTTTAATAAAATATAAACTAAACACTTGGCTAAGTCTCACAGAATTAAACCTCCAAGTCACCTTATGAGAGCATCGTCAGAGGCTGGCCAGTACAGTAAGTGCTCATGAGGTGACTTGGAGGCTGAATTTTGTGAGACTTAGCCAAATGTTTAGTTTATATTTTATTAATTCCAATTACAGTACAGTGTAACTGCAATTGTGTTAAATGTATTTTTAAACATGCTGCTTTCATTTCTTATAGATTCGTTGTTAGAGAAGTGGGCGTAAGTGAAGATTTACGAAACAGGTGTACAGGAGCGAATGGATGAATGTTTGTTGAGTGTTGATGGATTTTGGTTGTGAGAAAAGAAAGAGTTCGTATGGAGGAAGTGTTAATGTGGTCGTAACGAATATCGTGTGTCAGGATGAGAATGTTGACGGGTTCGTGCTTCCCCATTTAATGGGATATAGCGTGATGTTATGTATGTATGTATGTATGTACAGTACAGGAATTCGCCGAGCTGCTGTATGCTAGTTCATATATTTTTAACTTGAGTGGGATTCAAACTCGGGATCTCCGCCACCGTACTGCCGGATCTAATACATCTTAGGAAATTATAAAGTGTGGTTATCAGTCGTTAAATTACAGCCCTCAAAAATGTAAGTAGAGGAAGATCCACAGGAAAAACTTATATGTAATGAAGAAGTGAATTAAAAAGTCTTGAGAATAATCACAAAATTGTGGTTAATTCTAAAGAGTCAGCAAATAATTATGTGTTCAACACTGTAAAAATTATAGATTTATTGTTTTGGTTGCGGTTTGTGCTCGCTGTAGCAATAAATCTGCTACTTAAATTGCCTAGTTAAACAAATAACTATTAGGAGAATGATTGCAGTTAGCTTATCTGCTAGATAAGTTAACAGTTATTTGTACAACAAAGAAAAACTTACAATTTCATCACCAGGTATACTTATAATTTTTTTACTGTCTTAACAGAAAGTACAATTTTCTGAAATAGGTTAAAAATTTAGAAAAATTAGTTAATATAATTTAACAATAATTGCTTGAAAACTTTTGCTAATTTATGCCTAATTTTAACTATTATAGTTCTCAAAATTCTAATGGTGGTCCTCGTACAAAATAATTATTTTTGTATTAAGTGCGCAAAATGAGTGATTTTTGTTGCACGTGAGAATATTACTTTTAGTCGAGACCACAGGTCGAGACAATAAAAGTCTTTCGAACGCGCCAAAAAACAAGAATTTTGCCCACGAAATACAGACAACTTTTTTATAGAACTGTAAATAAAGAATAATACAATAATTATTGTTTTATTTAAGTAAATTGAAGGAAAACAATCAACAATAATATTAATTTGATACTATTGATGTGCTGTAACTAATGAAACCTGACAACAAATAATTTGAGAGCGTGCGCACTAGAATACAAAACAGTGCGCAAAATATTCGTTTTGCGCACTAGGGTGCAAAATAATGTGCAAAATACGTGTTGTCATGGTAATGTTCATGATGAAAAAATTACGTATTTCGCGTATTGCTATTAGTGAATAAACATTTTTTGACAGTTGTAGAAAAATAATATTATTCGTTTGATATATGTCACTTGGATGTCATTAATATCATTTGAACCCAGAACCTTTCAAATCCCGGCGAATGCTCATGATTTCTCACAATTCAAACAAATTGATCTATATGATCTGACGAATAGTCTAATAAAACATTTCTTAAAAATTAATATCAAATCATACCGTTGTTTTCTAGTTGCCATGGATATGACTTTACTTTTCTCGATTGAGGGAATAAAACTCTACTTACTATTATGAATAGAAAAAAACAATTAATATAATTTGTATAATTTATGCTACGATTTTAAGGCAATCTCAAAGTATCGAGTCGAACTATGGATTTGAGAACCCAGGTTCGATTTCCAATTTTACCACGTTAAAAAACTACCTCTGTGCCCTACCCTCCACATCTTTGGGAGTCATAATTTAACGGCTGGTAACCACACATCAAGCGAAGAAATATATCATGTACGACAGATTCAAATACTCAGTAATAGATTAAAGGCGTGACGATATATTTATTTGCATTTCGATGCAATATTTATATTATGTAAAATTATTCCATTAATTTTAATTAGACAGTAATTGCAATAAAATTCTGTAAACGTTCAAAGTTCGTTAGCAAATTTCTTCGCGAATTTACGGAGCGTGTCTAGTGTACTATAAACAGAAATGTAAATAAGTAATATATGCAAAACGTAGATCAATGCAACCTAGAATTTCTTGAACTGAAATTTATGAGTTTAATTTTAAATTTTCCGTTCGTTTGGTCGCTAACCAGATATAACTGTCTAACGATCTTGTAAAAATAACAAGTTAAATTATCTCATGGTTCGCTGGTCATACTACGATTGAGTCGTAATTATGTAACCACGACTTTATCTATTTTTTTTACCGTAATCGCGAATTTTCAATTGCTGTAATCTGGAGTAATAAGTTACAAATTAAATTGCATTTCAAAATCAATCTTATCTTAAATTAGGACAGTGATTTGGTTTATTTAATTTGTTAAGTTATTTAACAGTAATTACGAAATTAAATTTAGATAGTATTTTTGAAGTAACTACGTAAAATTAATAAAAGAAAAATTAGGATTGGATATAATTAAGATTTGAATTACAATAATAAAATAAATAAATATGTATATCATCACGCCTTTTACCCAATACTGGGTGTGGCATTCCGCCGTAGCAGATCTCGGTAAGTGATATATTTCTTCGAATGAAATGCTGTTATCAGTCGTCATATCACTGCCCCCAAAGATATTAGTGGAGGGGGAGCCACAGGGGTAGATTTAAATTGGTGAAAATTATTTGTCGGCTGTGGGGATCGAACCAGGGTTCTCAATATCTACAGGCCGATTCGATACCACTGAGCCACCTACCCCATAAATTTGAATAAATTTGAATTACACGAAGATGATAAAAAGTATTTGATTGGAGTTCCAGGTTTAAATCCTGGTTGTATTCCAATTTTTCTCTCTTCAGATTTTCAGTTTTTCTTTAATCTAATATTCCGTAGAAAATTTCAAATACATCTATGACTATATAAATATGATTATAGGTTATGACAAATTATTTAAGAGTTACGTTACTGAATTTGTTTGAGATGCCAGGACATTCGTTATTAATTTTGTTTCTATATATCGTTAATTGGTGTCGTGTAGTGGTTTGAATTTGTTTTGGCAGTTACTTGATCAAATTTGTTCGTGGTATAAGACATATGTTACTAATTTTGTTTCTAATTGTAAATTATAGTTATAAAATAGTTTGACAATTACGTCAATCAGTTTTTTTTTGTGATACTAGACATACGTTACACATTCTGTTTTTGTGTACAAATGACAGTTATATATTCAATATTTCTTATGAAATAGCAACATATATCGTTTACTTGTTGAATTGTCGTGGCTTCAAAAATCGTTTGACAATTGCGTCACTAAATTTGTTTGTGAGACTAAACATACGTTACTTTTTGTTTCAGTATATAATAAACTGTTACATTTTTAATATTTTTTTATAAAACTGCAACATATATTATTAGTTTTTGCGTTGTTATTACTAAAATATTAAAAATTGATGTAGATAAATGTAAAGCTTGACATGGCGTAAAGTTGCATGTTCTTTGCAGTAAAAGATATGTACAAGATTAAGCATTAAGATAATACTTACATGGTAGTCAACAACGTGTTCAACGTGTCCGGGATACGCTGACACAGCAGCTACAGCCGCGACAAGCACAAGAACCTATAACATAATAAACAATTCTTGTTTTAGAAAAAAAAAAATAATTTCATGACTGTTTCAGTAGATAGATAAAATAAAATACTAGAATTGTCAAAAAATAGAATTTGTGAGAGAATAAAATAAATATTTTATCTTTTCCAATTCGGCATGAATAGTAAGCGTAAACAAAATAGTTGCAAATAAATATTGGAAGCAGGAAAACAGCCATAAATCTGTAGAATTTCGAAAAAGATGTAAGGAAACCATAACAATTTAGAAAGTAAATGTACAAAGAAAATCCCGCTCGTCGTAAATCGGCAAATTTCACTTTTTATATCTCGAAATATCCGTCAACCATTCTTGCTGTCCGTAAATCATCAACCACCAACCATCAACCACTTACTTTAGTGTACATGGTTGCTAGTTTACCGATCGTCAGATATTGCACTGCACTGATGCCAACTGCAAGTTGGCAGTGTCTTTTATACCAAAAGCTACGTTCACTTCGATGTAAAAATCGTCCTGTAGCGTATTACGTTATTGAAATGACTTGAAACAAATATAGGGACAATTTGAAAGTGAGTTACTTGTGTTACGCGGGGTAGAGGGATGGTTTGTGCTGGATGCTTTTTTACTTCCTCGTTGCCGCTGGCTGTCAAACGGTTGATCGTGATCTTAAGATGTAACAAGAACATAACATCTAATATTGATGATAATCACAAAAACATTCGAATAAACTAAATATATACATTCAAGAGACAATCACATTTTTTACAGTAACTTTAAAATAAAACTGATTCAAATTTGTTAATTTAAATACATTTAAATTTAGTTTGTACTTTCTAGAACGGGCATTAATGTAAAAAAATTAAATAAATAAATGTATTTTATAAAATATTTCGGAAAGAAATGCCTACTGATTTGTAATATATATAACAAAAAAGCAAATTAACTTTTTTTAAATCTTCTGGGGGCTATAACTCAAAAACTAAGCAAGCTATTGATATGCGGGTTGAACGAGTGAATTCCCCGTGTCCGAAACTACTTGTATACAAATTTTTAGCTCATTTAAAGCAAATTAACTTTTTTGAAATTTTTTAATTAATCCCCTTGGGATTTTTATGATTTTTAAATAAATTGCTCTAAAACTATTTCTCGTACGAATAATGTAACGAAATTTTACATACATATGTATTTCGACGTGCTGAATCCAATGGTGTGTTTATGTCCAAAAGTCTTATAGTTTTTGAGATAATGGTAAAAAACTGTACGAGAAAAAAGATTGGCGAAAATTTTTCAAAAAAATAAAAATCGCTAAAAACTTGCTTAAAGGTCAATTGAAACACGGGGAATTCAACCTTTCAGACCGCATCTCAATATCTTCCTTAGTTTTCGAGTTATTGTCTCGGGAAAGTTGAAAATATGAATTTGAAAATTGTTTGAAAACAGCAAATCTTCTAGGGGCTATAACTCAAAAACTAAGCAAGCTATTGATATGCGGTTTGAACGAGTGAATTCCCCGTGTCCGAAACTACTTGTATACAAATTTTTAGCTCATTTAAAGCAAATTAATTTTTTAATTATTTTTCAAGGGGTACCCCTTGGGATTTTTATGATTTTTAAATAAATTGCTCTAAAACTATTTCTCGTACGAATAAAGTAACAAAATTTTACGTACATATGTATTTCGACGTGCTGAATCTAATGGTGTAATGTTTATGCCCATAAGTCTTATAGTTTTTGAGATAATGGTAAAAAACTGTACGAGAAAAAAAATTGACGAAAATTTTTCAAAAAAATAAAAATCGCTAAAAACTTGCCTAGAGATCAATTGAAACACGGGGAATTCAACCTTTCAGACCGCATCTCAATATCTTGCTTAGTTTTCGAGTTATAGCCTATGGCGAAAATTTTTCAAAAAATTAAAAGCTGCATAGTTGCCGCAAAAATCATAGTTGATCAGCGATTCAAACAAAAATGATAATAATAATTTTTGTATTAAGTACGCGAAATGAGTGGTTTTTTTTGTTGCGCATGAGAATGTCGCTTTTAATCGTGACCACCAAATCAAGAAAAAAAAATTCAAACGTGCAAGAAAACATGAATTTCACCCACGAAATACAAATAATTTTTTACAACCGTCTAAAGAATAATACAATAATTATTGATTTATTCAAGTAAATAAAAAAGTAATATGAATTTAATAATGAATAAAAAATAATTTGGGAGCGTGCGCGAAATACGCGTTGTCATGATAATGTAAATGATGAAAAAATCATGTGCTTCGCGTACTGATATTAGTGAAAAAAGTTAATAATTTTAGACGTTTATAGAAAAATGTTATATAAATTCGATAGATTTAACTGTCGGTTCTCGTTGAAACATTTTATAATAAAATTAAATTAAAAAACACTAGGTTAGTTTCAAATAATGTAAAGTTTATTTTACAATACGTATTTCGGTCGACTAGACCATCATCAGGTGAACAAGATATGAATTCATATCTTGTTCACCTGATGATGAAATAAACTTTACATTATTTGAAACTAACCTAGTGTTTTTTAATTTAATTTTATGAAAAATGTTATGTTTTTATTTGTATAAAGTGTTGAATAGATACTCATTAATATTAATTTTAAGTTAACATTTCAGGTTGAGTGCATGTAAATCTAATTTCATAACATTGCTCTAAATAATTCAAATTATTTCGAAATTATCTCATTACATTTAAATTGCCGTCATATTACTAAGCTCTTATAATCAATAATGATTTTGCATTGGTGCTTTTCAAAAATATATAATCGTTAAATTCCTGAATATATCGCAAACTCCCAATTTTACAAATTGAAGAATGTGATTTATTTATGCATCGCATTAAATTCTATTTCTTATTTTACTCAATAGATCAATTGATTCGAATTAGATTAACAACTTTTATTTTCCGTTAAACCGGATTGTAGGTAGTGTTATTAAATTTACCAAACGTCTTTTTCATCACGTAACTAAAATAGTTACACTTATAATAGTAATTAATCTTATAATTTAATTTAATTCCTGATGTAAAAACCGTTGTAGCGAAGCAACCTTTACGTAATGTTATTTTCATTTATTTGGTATCAGTAAACAAGTTGTTTTAATTTTATTTTTACACGTCTAAACTGTCTTGATTTATTTAGAAAGCGCTCATCTTTTTTTTATACAATTGAACTTCATGGTTACTTGATTTGTTGTGGTTTAGTTAAGTCACGTAAAAACAAAATAGATCTAGTTAGATTTAAATAGTTGTCAGGTAATAAATTAACTTCTTTTTTAAGATACTTGCACTAGATTCTTTCATAATGAAATTAATTTTAAAGTTGTGTTCACAGCTGTACAACTAGTAATTACGATTAGAGTTGTCAATTAATGGAAGTGTCTTAAAGCTTGCGATACAAATTACAATTAACAGTATTATAAGTGAATTAGTGAGGAATAAAATTTGTGTAGGGCATTGAAAAGAAACATAAATAAATAAAAAAAGTGTAGTGCAAGTTTAAGTTTTTTTCATTGAACTATTTTAATTATTGTCACCTTCATATTTTTTTTCTCAGTGGTATCGAGTCGACCTGTGGATCTTGAGAACCCTGGTTCGATCCCCACAACCGACAAACAATTTTCATCAATTTAAATCTACCCCTGTGGCTCCCCCTCCACTAATATCTTTGGGGGCCGTGATTTTACGGCTGGTAACCGCACTTCACGCGAAAAAATATATCACTTACCGAGATCTGCTTAGACAGATTGCCATACTCAGTAATGGGTAAAAGGCGTGTTGATATATTTATTTATTTATTTATTTTTTATAAATTCATACACATATAACATCACGATATATCTCATTAAATAGGGTAGCACGAACCCTTGATACATTTACAGAACATTCACTCATCAGACTCATCAAATAATCAGTCAAACATTCTCATCCTAACACACCATCCTCGCTTGAACCACATTCATAGTTGCCTCCATTTAATTACATGAATCCATTCGCTTTTGTGCACCTTTTCCATAATTTTTTCATTCGCTGAAATCATCTCAAATAACCCACGCTCATTCTTCCAACAACGAATCTAAACAGATAAGAATAGAAGTGAACGACTTGCTGCGCTTTTATTCAAAGTAAATACCAAATAATTCAGTTAGACTCTCTATTGTAAGAACTAAATACTAATCATAAAGATAAGAAAGCAAGAGGGTGTTACCTGCACTTGTTTTGAAAGTGGCACTTCGTGTTCACAAACATATCATTAATCTAAATCTGCTGCGGTAGAATGCCACACCCAGTAATGGGTAAATGGCGATATATTTATTTGTATTTGAAAAGTTTGACAGGAATATCAATTAAAACATGTAACTTCAATTTGTTTTTATTCATTTGAAGCAAGCTCAAAATTTAAGTTGGTATAACTGGCCTTACATATATCGGTATAAATCTAATATTATTTGATATATGACAAACGATGACTATTAATTGTAATTACTAATTGTAATTGAATAGCTATAAATGCAGTTTATCATCACGCTCAAATCTTTGACACATTCATCCGTAATTACACTTCACTAAACATTCCTACCCTGGCACAAAACTTTTAATTCAACCATATTCATAATTCCTTTTATACATGTTTGTTTATTCCTCTTTCGTTTACC